>JAKSZP010013134.1:0-513827 GCA_022478985.1 Massospora cicadina
CTATCCAATAAAATTCCTTCTAGTAACCAAAATTTTTTTTACTTCAATTCTTTTTGCTGAAGTCTCGATGGCACTAACTTGGTGACCCGTTGGCCCCTGCACTGGATGGGTTATATCAGTTTTGATGATCACAATTGCTCCCACCATAGTCAACTGGATCCATTTTGCAAGAAATTTCTGAGAATTTAATCCCAATATTGAAGCCATCCGCTATCAGAATATCGAAATCCTGTGGACTCACATATCTCATTTTCAAGTAAGGATCCGCCCCCTTGTCTCTGCTTTGGTGATGAACCCTTTTACTAGAGGTTTCAAAGTAGTTAATCCAGTAGTGCAACCTGCAGCAAGACCCGCAGTGTCTGGGTTGTTTCTTTTTGGTTCATTACTAGGTTTTTTTCACACTCATTCTACATTAAAGAGTCATTGCGCCCAATTTCCCGCACCATACAACGTTGTTCAAGTGACAATGCCACTAGCATTCTGACTTACTTTTTGGGTGCTTATTCATCCCAACTGGCAGGCCGGTCTAAACTTCTTATGCCTTCTTCCTGACAGCAGGATGAGCTTCTTCAGGAGGTTTTATTGATAAGCTGCCTCTGTTTGATCACAATGGGAATATTCATGGGTTCTTTGTGTGATTTGATTTTTCAACAGAAGGAATCACAGATCGGTGTAAAGCAAAACTGTAAATATCTACCTTGGATGTTGGAAGTGCTGACCAATTCACCTGCTATCTTACAAACAGTTCCGTTACATATCAAGAAGTGAAGGATACTTTGCTGTGGTTGTTCATAGGAACCATAAAGATGTTGTAGCAGTAGGCTGAGTTCTTGACCATCAGGTTGCAGCATAATGAGACCCTCATCACATTTGCTGATTGATTTATGGCGGAAGCCCACATGTTAATTGGGACAGGTACTTTATCTAAATCCAACGTGTGCATTGCAAAGACCTCCGCAGTGAAGCCATACCATGAGCTTTACAATGTCATGACCCCAATTTTATACAATGACGTACCCCTGCTCAAAATTGTTCAGTTTTCGCGCCATCTATCCGTTACCTTCCCTTCACCCAATACAGAACAGAAACATAGTGCAGCCATTATGAACCTTCTTATTCAGGTCATATCCTATCTGGTTCAGATTCCACTGAGTTACCCCCAGCAGTTCAACTTCCACCCCAGACCTGCTTATTGTCAATAGCACAACCACCAACTCGGGCCTAATTATGCCAACTGTCAGCAGTTATCCTATTGATCTGGCCATGGTTATGCCAATTTCCCACAATCAAATTATTAGCAAGGCCCATCTTACTATAATCAAGTATGCAGGCCCTACGGGGTTAATTGTTTTGAATGTGGTTGCCCTGGGCCCTGGCATGAGGTTGCCCCATTCATCAGGTCCATCATGTACAGAAGGAACAGTCCTATCAGGAAAAGTCAAAGAAGAGTAGAGATTGGACTCTCTACCTCACTACACAATTTCAAACGTCCCACCTGAACTTAACACCATATTTCAGCGGAAGTCCCTCCAAACAATGATGCATTCCTATATCATCAACTATTGAGGGGTAAATGTATTGACACGAGCGCAATCCATAGCTGCGGTGGAAGAAGGACCTCAGAGGCAGCCCAATCCGTATGCTTGTCAAATGTTCAACCAGGTTTCTTTGACAGATTGGACCCATCCGCAGATGCACCTTCCTTACAAGGAGTAAACGTCTCCCTTCCGGTCAACTCTATCATCAAAGAATACATAAATTTTGTGAAGATATTGTCTTTTTCCTTGGGAAAGGAGATTCTTTGAATGTCTGTGTATTAAACAGTCAAGATACATCATATTCATAATGTGCGTACTGTGACATTGTTGTAGCCAAAACCCAAAACCCAAGCAATAATAGATATGCCCTGGTCAACATAGTCTCCACTAAGTTGGTGGCAAAGTTGACTTTAAAACCTGATGTAGATCATTGCATGGTGTATGAGACTTCTGGAGTGGAAAACGCAGTCTCATAAGGAGCGTAAAGTGTGCTCCCCTTGCTTTTTGGGTCAATTGTTGTGGTAGCTCTGGTGACAGAGTTACCAAACAGCCAAGATGACTAGTTAATTGAAACTGTTTCTATGCAACACTTTGGTGCTGTCGTTGATATGATGAAGAGACCTTTGAAACAATTTGGTGCAGCCAATCCCAACTTACTTTACCTCTAGTGGAGTACTAATGGATCTGGTGCATATGGGCCATGTCAACCTCGCCTAGTAATGGTGTAATTCCAGTGCGCTACCATTGATTAGATAGAAAACCTGGGCCTTCCCCCAGCAGATATATGAGTATCAAGGGTTGCCTCATAGAGATGCTTGGTCTATATTCATACCCTCCAGACATCAAGTCAAAGTAAGCACCAAGTTAGAGTGGAATTACCAGATGAGCTCTAGGGAGAGATCATTGGTCCATATCAGCAATTGTGGCTGGACCCCATGTGGCTCCAGGCAATATATTACCAGGACATGGAGAGAACAAGGTTTTACTGAAGAATCTATAAAATGAACTGTTGCAGATTTGCAATACCGAATAGTGGCATATCTGCACTCAATCCCTATTGAGGAGGTCCTTTGACTTCACAAGTTCAGGTCGTTGGATGAATTTTATCTAACCATTGAACCACAACCCAGCGTAATGACTGTGTTACTGCACAGAAATTAATGGGGTTATCAGAAGCACAGAAGGATCAAGTGATAGCTTTATATCAAAATTATAAGGAGATTTTTTGCCATTGATGACCATGATTTAGGGTGCGCTTGGGGGATGGTCCTTCAGTTGGACACTGGAGATCATTCTCCCATCAGGACACGGCTGATCCGCTGATCAAGAGCTGCTGAAGAAGTCTTGACTGAGGAAATTGATAAGCTGCTAGAGCAAGGGATTCTCAATATCTCAAAGGGTCTGTGGGCTCACCTGTTCTAATTGTCAAAAAGAAGGATGGTACCAACTGGGTAGTTATAAACTACTGGAAGATCAACAGTATTACCAAGAAGGACTCATACCCCTTGTTACGGATCAATGATGCTCTGGATTAGTTAGGTGGAGCTCATTACTTCTTGGTGATGGATTTGATATTGGGCTACTGGCAAATGGAGTTGCCCATGGCGGAACAGGAGAAATGCGCCATTATCACGTCCAAAGAGCCTTTATAACTGACACATATGCCACAAGGGCTGTGTAACGCCCCAGCCACATTCCAATGGGCGCTGAATACCATCCTTGGTGACTTGAAGCTGTTGTGCATAATTGTGTACTTTGACAATGTCAATGTTTTTTGCGTATGTTTTCTGAGCACCTTACTCATCTGGAGAAAATATTATGCTGGCTTGCTAAGGCCAACATCAAGATTAAGCCTCGAAAATGCCACTTCTTTAAGGATCAACTCAAGTACCTCAGGTTTGTGGTAGATGCAAATGGGCTTAAATTTTCAGCCAGCCAAGGTGGAGGCTATCTGAAGAATGACTCAGTTGAGCAATAAACGCAATGTACAGGTACTTTTGAGGATGGTCAGTGACCACTGGCGCTTCATCCACAACTTCAGCTGTATTGGGGGGCCACTGTTTGAGTTGTTAAAAAAGGAGGCCGTGATTAAATAGACAGAACTCCATCAAAACTGCTTGATATTCTTTGGATAGCATTAATCAATGTTCCGGTGTTACACTACCCAAATTTTGATAAGGAATCTATCGTTCAGATGGCTAGCGCCCCTTTCTGCTGTTGGGGAAGTTTTATCTAAAAAACGATGAGGGGGAGGAGCATCTAGTAGAGTACTGCTTTCATAGCTTGAACTTCCATAAACACAATTACACAGTGACCAAGCAGGAGTGCTTAGCGGTGATCTAGCATACAAGCAATTCAAAATATATTTGCATGGGGTAAGGTTTAAAGTTGTAACGGGCCACACTTTGTTACGCTGGCTTCAGAATCTCAGAGAGCCTGAGGTCGTCTGGCCTAATGGGCTCTTAAGCTGTAGGCTTATGATTTCGAAATTCTTCACCATACTGGAGCCAAACATTAAAACGCAGATTGCTTATCAAGATTGCCTACAATTACATTCACAGAGGAACTGAGTGACATAATGTATGGTAAAATGCTCACTGGGAAGTATGATGATGAACCGCTTAAGTTATTAAGTTATTAGATGGAATATGGGCCAATACATTTTTGAAAGGATGGTGAACTTTACAAGCGGATATGGACACTACCATGAATATCCCAAGAACTTCTGCCTGACCAAATATCAAAAATGAGTGCACACCGAGCAGTTAGTCATGGTGGAGTATGCAAGGCACTAGAATTGTTGCGACCTTGGTATGACTGGGAAAGCATGCACTTTGATATTCTTTAAACTATTTCCTGATGTCCCAGTGCCAAGTGAAGAAGCCATTATGCCAGAAGACTTTTTACAAGTTAGTGAAACCTCACTTTTCTGGCATACGGCTTCTATTGATTTAGTGGGACCTTTGCTAACTTGAGAAAACCAGTCCAAGTATATTTTTGGTGCAAGACACTTGACCAGGTGGGTTGAGGCATGGGCAATACACAATCTGTGGGCGGTCATGGTGGCTAAGTTTGTGATGGAATGTATAAAACTAGTGAAATGGCTTTCCTCAGTTCATCCTTACTGACAACAGTACTAATTTCACCTCTCACATTTTATTAAAGCTCAACAAACTGATGGCCATCTGTGGGGTTCTAATGATCCCATATCACCCAGAATCCAACAGTATGGTCAAACGGGTCAATGGGACACTAGTGAATATACTCTGGAAGCTGGTAATGGATAGACCCACTTATTGGAGACCTGCTTCCCACTGCTGTCTTTGCCTACAACATCAGCTATCACTCAGCAACGGAGAAGAGCCATTTTCAGTTACTATATGGATGTCACCCAGCTCTACCTGCACTGCTCTATGCCTGAATGGAAGATATCAGGGGTTTGGATACTTAACTCTAATTGACCAACCTAATGAATATGATAATCAAGCTGCAACCAAAGTGTACTTGTTCTGCTTAGCCAAGAAGATAAAGAAATAGGTTGATGTTCAGGTACGGTGTAGTGGACTAGTGCAGTTCAAAGATGGGGATATGGTTCTATTTCATGACCAACATGGGTTTGGGAGGGAGCACAAATTGGCCAGCATCTGGATTAGTCCATTTAGTTAATTGGGAAAACAGGTGTTGATGCCTATACTACCAAGGATCCTCTGAGTAATTGGATCAACAACCAAGTGCATGCAAAGTTCCTTTGAGTGTATAAACAATAGGAGACTTATCATCCATTCAAGGGTGGTAATGTTGAGCTTCTGATATGATGGGACAATAACCCTAAGAATTTAATGCAGATTAAATGAGATTGGCTGAAATGAGTAGTCTGATAATGATAAGATTTCCTTGACATAAGACGATAGGGCTATACCAAGCTTTGAACAAATACTTAATGGGTCACCTCCAAATCAGGCAATAGGGAAAGATCAACGTGCAATAAATAATTGGTAGATCGCATCAAACTAAGGCGATTGTGAATTTAATAAATAGTACACTCTGCCAGAACCAATGAGAATATGGCATAAATACATAGTCTAAGCAGAAGGGTTGGTATTGACTGAAGTTGCTGATATAAGTGAGATTAGAAGATTGAAATGAGGAGGATTTTTAGTAGAGGAGGAAGAGTGGAACAGAGAGTATCTGCTGAAAACTATTTATAATAAAATAAATAAGTGTCATTGGGGCAATCACTCCATATATATTTATTTATTTAAGTGAGTTTTGAGTTCATCAATCTCCATATTGTTTTCCTACTGCTCGGTGGGTTCAGGCCTGTGCAAAACCCTTCTGACGTATAGCTAATCTATTGCCCAAAATTATAACAGAAATTTTAGCTTGACTATTAATCATTCATTTGTTTTTAAAGTAAATTTATTTTGCATTTCTTATTATGACCATAGAATACCTTTTTAAGTTGTTTCCCTAATTCATAAAGAAACTGTGCCAAGTTGGGTTGAAATTGGTTTAAAAGTACGAAAGATGATATGTCACATATATACACATAATAATTTTTATTTATAGAGATTTGCTTAGCAGTTTGGTGGTATGTTATTTATCTATTAGTTTTATTATAGTTGGATAAGTGGCTGGTACTTTTTTGTCAATTTAATAGATCCAATGATGGGGGAGGATACCCCAGTGGTAGAGTATGTACTTGCTACCACTGCCTCCCTGAGTTGATCCCAGTATTGAACTTTAGATAGGGGACAATTATGACTGTGGTGGAGTTGCGCACCAATGCCCTGAACTGAGATAGTAAATAGCAAAGGAGGTCCATGAAGTTCCTGGCATATCATACGCTGCACGTGGATGTTTTCTGGGTTTTATCCTCCTTTCCCATTTCCTTAATTCCCTTTAATTGGCGCAGTATCATCCCCAAGTTGGCCCACCTCATTAGGACTAAAAATTTTGTTAGATCTAATGGTTTTGATTGAGTGGTTGGTAGTAATTTATTAATTTTATATTTTAATTGTATTTAGCCAAGAGCTGGTGATTTTTGATTGATTTGATAAAGAAAATTTTTATTTGGCTGAAAAGTTAGTAAAATTTGGTTGTTTCTTACGTTCAATTAGTTTTGGTCAAGTAATTAGTGGGTTTTGGTTGAATTAATAGGTTCTTTATATTTGTCAAGGGTTTGATGGTATTAGAGTAATTAGATAGATTCAGTAAGGTTTGGCTAAGTGGTTGATGGTCTTTGATTGGTTTGATTGTATTATTGAGCAGTTATTGATTAGTAGAACTTGTTATGTTCATTGGTTATGAATAAGCAGTTTCATGTTATCTATAACATAAAACCTATATTAATCAGTTCATAGCATCTGGTATTAAATAAACCCAAACAACGTCAGGTAACTACACTAGACTAATATCAAAAAAATGAGTATTTGTTTGTATTTTTGTTTGTTTGGCTTCTATGCGTTCATATAGCATTCATCTGATTATGATGAAACTTTGGTGAGTTTTTCACATGCTGGTAAAGGTTTCTGAATTCTTTTTTATAATTTTTAATAATAAAATAAAAAGTTATATATATATATATATAAAGTTAAACTATATATAATTTATGGTGAGTAGAATAATGTTACAACTAAGCAGTTTAATATTTTATTAATTCAATAGTATCAATGGTTTTGCTAAGCAGTCAGTGTTTTTAGGTTGATTAATAAGCTTGATGGTTTAAGACAGAAGTGAGTGATTGGTTAACTTGCTAAGTTAATTTGTTTTTGATATTTTGTTGGTGTTTTTTTCAAAAAGTTTAATCTGGTTTACCAAGTAGTTTGTGATTAGTAGATTTAATATGTTCAACGGTTTTAGCTAAGCAATTTTAGTGATTTATCAAGTTCACAATGGATCCATTGTATTAAAAAATATATTTAATATAAATATGAATGTTTGTTTGTCCCAAATAAATTCCTACACCATTATTCTTTTGCAATGGAACTTTGGTGAGTTGTTTGAATGCCTCAGAAAATTTCTGTATTTTTTAATGTAACATAATGTAAAAATTATATATGTAAGAAGTGAAAAGTTCATATAAGTGAATGGTAAATGGTATATTGTTTTGTCTGAAAAGCTTAATATTCAGTTAATTTGATAGCTACAATAGTTTTGCTAAGCAGTTAAATGTTTTAGAATGATTAATAATATTGATGGTTCTAGTAAGCAGTTAATGATTGGTTGATTCAAAGTTATTGGTTTTGGTAAGTTAAAGGTAGTTTTTAGTTGTTTCATTAAGTTTAGTCTGGTTATACCAAGCAGTTAGTGATTGGTTAATTTGATATATTTAATGGTTTTAGCTAAGTGGTTTAGTGGTTTATCTATGACTAGCGTGTGCCCAATAGGATATACCATCAGTAACAACTCAGGGACCATCTAACCTTTCTCAAATGGTAAAGTTTTTAGGCAACCTGATCTGCCCATACCCTCTTTTTTACCCTTTGGTTTCAGAAAGGAACTAGTTCTGCGTAATTAAATAGAGACTAAAGAGACTATGACAAGCTATCCATGTAACCTTGCAAAGAGAAATTAGACTGCACACATCAAATAATCACTTATAGGACTTCAGAATATACTACATTTTTATTCCAGACTTGGAAGCCAATCCGTCCTTGATTCATGGATTCTGCCACAAAAAGTTAAACAATAATAGCGCCTGACTTAAGAAAAGGTGACATGATTTGACAATATATAAAATTTGGTGCTGGAAGATAAAGTTCAATTTTTGTCAAAGGTCTGATCTTAAAACTTGTTGATTATCATAACAAATAAAAGCCTAATAGGAAATTGTCACCTTCTCAGCCAGAAAGAAAGCTCAGCTTGGCTTGAAGATAGATTAATATGAGGAATGGACACAAGTTCACTGGCATGACCACCAGTAAGAAATTCAGCATCAATAATATATTTACCCATATATATTGTATAATAGGTGTATTCCATTACAAAATCCTTTCATTATATTTTTAGTTATGCTGCAGAATGACAATTAATTTCTATCTCATTCTCAGTATATGCAGAGTCATTCCTGAAGGAATCTGCGAGTTAATGAACCTTACTGAATAATTTACTTTTATCCTCCAGATCTCACACTCAGTATTGTGATTGCTGCTGTAAATTTTGGGTACTCTGCAGATTTTGTTGACAGTCTTAATGTCTATCTCAAGTGAACCTTTATTTCATCATATCAGGATCAGAACACTATGAATGACTCACAGTATGAGGGATCAAGATCACTTACAAAAATTAGCTCTACCAGATCTTTATTTGGTGATGCAATGCTCAGGAATTTGGAAGCTATAATCATCAAAATCTTCTGTATGTGGCAGATGGGCTTTTCTAAGTTTATCTAGACACTCAGCAAATACTTTCTCATGTGATCTGCTCTCATATTTTGGGTGAGCTTGAATTCTTTGAATGAGTATAAGGGTTGCATTATTTGAGAGATTTCTATATTGCTTACTCACCTCCTCTTGAAACAACAGGCAAACATTGCCTGAAGTTGCACCTAACAAAAATGTTTTTTCTACAAATGAATTTTACTTTTCATCATATCCCAAAGAAGCAGATCGAAGACTTCAAGAGCGCATCCTTGTGCCATTGCTACTTCATCCCAGATAATCAAGCTGGCGCCTCCAACTCACAGTAAGCTTTTTGGCTTTGTTCAGGAGTGATGTTGGTGTTTTGGCTTGTGGTACTAGTAACTTATACCTTGAGTAAGCTATCCTTCACCTTATAGCAATGTTGTTGCAACTCCTGTTGAGGCTACTGGAATTACAATCTTTCTGTCTCCTCTTAGAAATTGCATTAAAATGTTGTAGACGTAAGTTTTGCCAGTTCCACCAGGACCACCAATAGAAAAGAGTTTGTTGTCTCCTCTTCCTTCACAGGCATGCAGGATGCTGTCAACAACATTTCTTTGCTACTGATTTCATTTAGCATAGCATTCTTCATCAAGTCTCTTCTCCTCGTCTTGGTTGTAACTTTCATCTTGATTGATATGGAATACAATATCTAGAAGTTTAAAATTAGTTTTTAATTCCATGAAATCTCAATTTCATTGATTTCTGCAAGGCATATATCCTTATATACTCAGCTGAGTTGTTATTATCAAATCTTCGCTTAAACTTTTCAGATGCTGATCAAATAATTCAAGAGGTGTAGAATTTTGAGGATTGCAGATACCGGAATAATGGCAAATAAATCCCTCAGAAATTTTGCTATTATCTTGAAGATTCAAGACATCTTAACTATTCCTCTTCATTTTCAAGCAAAACCTTAGCTCTTGCTGTATCATCAGATGTTCCATATGTAGTGCCATTCAAAGTTCTCAGGTTTTCAAATGACGTTGGCCCTCAAACATTTATAAAAAGAAGTCACAGGAAATATCTCTTATAATTTATAGGTCTGATGAGGTACATCTGATAAATTATATCCAAATGATGCACTCATTTTTGCCAAATTTTTATTAACGAATTGATATGATTCTCTGACTTCTGTGTAGATGAGCTCTCTTGCATCAGGGTCGACTGGCATAGCTTGAAGTATGAAGTCAGAGTTGTATCTTTTGAGGAAGCATTTTCTATTGCCTAACATTCTTGACTTTCCAGAAATTTAACATTCTGTTGATGAGGCTGTTGAAGCCTTGGCACAAACTAATGCTTGCCAGTGCTATTGGCACAGGATTTGACAATTTTTATAAAAAAAGGAGTAGTTAAACTCGTAACTGCTGTTTAACAAAGTAGGGGACTTTTAATATAATTTATTTGAAACTAGAAAACTTTGAATTGGGTAAATAAGTGGGTTATTAGTTTTTTTTAAAAGTGACAACGATGGGTTGAAAAAGACACTTATTACTAGGTCACTGCTTAGTATATAAACAATCCAGGGTTCAAAGTGAGACAGCTGAGAAATACAGTATAAGCTAAAATTATCCAAATTAGGAATTTAGGGTTTTGACCTACCAGAGCTCTTAAACTTGCTTTGCTTCAATGGAATGGTCAATGAAGGGCCAATAGTAGGTAAGACCTTTCCATTAGGCAAGGATTTCAATACTGAACCAATCACCATGAGGGAAAAATTTTACATCTAGTGAGACCCCTTCTGAGGCTTTAAAAGGGTGTGGTCTCCGCATAGGTGGTTTAACAAAAGTGCAAATGGGACGGGAATCTTAGATGGACTCCTCTGATTCCGCTGCATGGTGGTACAATTTGAATATCTAAACTCGAGCTATTTGGCCAAGAATCATTAGTAAAAGTATTGCTCTAATTCAAGAGGTCCCACCAAGAATCAGCTAGGGTCTTTTGGCCAATTTTGTCCTTATTATTAACTGAAGCACTCTTATTACAAAATCGGACTTTTGTATTTTCCAACATTACCCCCTTCAATAGTGTTAGGGAAAAGTAAGGGCGCAAGAACCGTCCATGGACATGGTTAACAGTAACTCTGGTGGCTAGGGATTTGATAGAGTACTCATTCCCTCACTTATAAGTGATGGCAAAAGGACCTTTCAATATAGATCTGAGCTTCTCACTTTTGTGAGGGATACAATTATGGTAGTATAGCACCAAGTTTGACACTTGGAAGGAAGGTAGAGGGGGCTGGAGCTCATGAGTGGCTTGACTCTCTCTTGTGACGGTCTTTTCCAAGTTGGTCATCGCCTCTGATTGCAAATGGACGATGTGCTGAGCCAACTTCTTCATAGCTTGCTCAGGACCAGTCTTATCAGAGAAAATGTTATTTGGCTAGTAATGCTGGCACCCCAGGTTCTATACTATACAAAATTCAGAAATATGACATTTTAAGAATCCAGTAATAGCTGATATGGTAGGACATTAGGGCGCTGGGTAAGTCTAGATCCCAGTGAAGAGGGTCTGAAGTGGCTATTTTTTGTAAAATAGAGACCAGGGTCCCATTGGCTCTTTCCATGGTACCATTGGTAGGGGGTTATATTGGGCTTAGAAAAGCTGTTGTATTCCCATGGAGGTAGCGAGGACCTTTACCACTCTGGAGGTAAAATTTTTCCCCTTGTCACATAGCAGGACCTTGGGACAACCATGGCGAGCAAATATATATTGATGAAGGAAAGTGGACGTGGCTTTGGCAGTTTGATCAGGAAGAGCTTCACTTTAACCCACTTGGTGAAGTAGTCTATGCCTATTAAGACGTACCAGTTTCCCCCAGTAGTCTGAGGTAGAGTGCCTATAACGTTTAGACTTATGGTGTGAAAGGGTTGTTGAGGCGTAGTGGGTTAGTATTGATACCTGGTCTTGTAGCTGGATTGCTTCTAGAAGGTTAGACAGGTATCCAGGAGTTTAATTATTGTCTCCATGACTCCCTCCCAGTAGTATCGCTCTTTCACCCACTAATAGGTTTCCCATACTCCGCCATGCCCTAGAATTGTATGGGACTCCAAAATCATGGGCACTCGCTCTGATGGTCGGAAATAGGGCAACCAATATACTCCTACTTTCTTATACAATTTCCCACTTTCTGCCTTGGTGTTGCAGGAGTGTCGAGCTAGTGTTTTCCTGTGTGTGTGACAAATTCATTCTTGTCTTGACAGGCATTGGAGGTTATAAGGAGGTCATTCAGCTTCTCAGCTTCACTATTATCCAGGTGAAGGATGGGCAGCTAAATCAAACCATCAAAGTTCATATGGCATGTTCCAGCTCGGTGCTCATTCTTCATATCATAGTGTTGGAGCTTTAAAGCCCAATGAGCCAACCGCCCAGTGGGATCATTCATATTTTGTAACCACTTCAGGGAGGCGTGGTCAGTGACCACAGTGAAAGAAGTCCCATATAATAAAGGGCGATAATACTTTTCAGCAAGCATGACTGCAAGGCGCTCCTTATCATTAATGCTGTAATTGCGTTCAGCCTTGGATAACGTCTTGCTGAAATAGGAGATAAAGTGATCCACGCAAATTATCATCCAACTGATCCAGAATGGTCTTAACAGCGTTTTCAGAGTCATTGATAAACAAGAGAAAAGGTTTACCATAATCAGGGTGGTTCAGGATTGAACGCTTTTGCAACAACTGCTTTATCATCTTGAAGGCGGTCTTTTATTCTACTCTTATAATGAAAATGGACGGTTTTAGCCAATAGTCATACAAGAGGCTCACTCAGCTGGGAGAACTTGAGTATAAATTGGTGGCAATACCCCATCATACCCAAGAATACCTGGATATCGCGCAGGGTTTTGGGAGCAGGCATTTTGGATATAACCTCAACCTTATCTTGGAGGGGTTGAATCCCATCCTGTGAATTGGATTGTCCAAGAAAATCTAATTTCCTCTGGAAAACTGTGCACTTGGAGGGCTTTAACTTAATGTTGGCCTCACGTAGGCGCTGAAACACTGCCTTTAGGTGAGCAATTTGCTCTTTAAAGGCCTTTGAAAACACCATGATGTCATCAAGATAAAAAATGACGCAACTAAACTTCAGATCCTGCAAGATGTTGCCCATGGATCGCTGGAAAATTGCGTGGCGTTGCATCACCCTTGAGGTAGTAAGGTAGTCTGGAATAGGCCTTTGCTGCATATCAAAGCGCATTTCTCCTGATCTTGAGAACAAAGGTCCATCTGCTAATAGCCGCTAGCCAGGTCCATGGCTGAAAAGAAGTTAGAGCTGGAGAGTTGGGCTAGGGCATTGTCAATGTGGGGGATGGGATAACTATCCTTCTTAGTGAGGTTGTTCAGTTTACAGTAGTCCATAACTACCTGATGACCTCCGTCTTTCTTCATCAGTAGAAGTGGGGACAACTAAGGGCTTTGGGAAGGCACCAGCAATCCAGCGTCTAACAACTTTTTTGGCTCCGTCTGCATATGTAACTTCTCAATTTTTGATTTACATTAGGGTTTAGATTGGATGGGACAAGCATTTCCAACGCTAATGGTATTTATCCAACCCTTCATTTGCCCATAGTCAGTTTCAGATTTAGAGAATATGTCGCTATAGGACTCAGTAAGGTGTGTACCTTGTCGAGCTCATTGTGGTTAGTTCATCAAATATGAACAATAGGAAGAGTGCATAGCGATAGGTCTTCAGGTAATCCCATATCAGCCATAGACCCAATACAGTGAACTTATTTAATGTCCTAAATAGGGACCAGCTGGCCTCTTCCGATATCTTGATGTTTCTTGATGACCATGTCCTTCTAGGTGAGATTCCCCAACAGGAGATGGATAGGTCGCTGATAAGCGGGGTCTAGCATGCTTGTCAAGACTTTAGGATCAATAGGGCTAACTTTGTCAATGCTGATTAGGTGCAATAAACAGTTGTTTGGGATTTGAATGATAATTTTCGTGTCAACTACCCTTTGTTCACCCGCCTTGATTACTACCTCTTCAGACGCATAAAAAAGAATACCTTCTAGAGCATTCACTGATGGAGGGAACATTTTTTGTAATTCGTCCAGATGAGGTGTAGTGCATGGATAAGGCTAAGGAGGGGGTACTCCACTTTACAGGCGTATTCTTTTTTGTTAATCTCATTGTTGGTAAGAATCGGAGGACCTCTTAGTTAAGAAGGGAGAGATAACCCTGCTTCAAGTTAATGATCCCTTCATATTCCAGCATAAGCTGGGTACCAATGAGTAATCATAGGTATTGCTAGCCAAGGCCTCCGCTGGTGCTGACAAAATGGGTTTTGCAAATTGGATGGGAAAAGAAGAGTATGCCCCAATAGCACATGTGTTGGAGGGACCAACATCACCAAACACTTGGGTGTAGTCGAGGTCAGGGGCCAGATTATTCTTTTTTCTAGAGTTTTGAGGATACAACATTTAAAGGGGATCCATTGTCAAGGATAGCTATGACCCAGACTCTTTAAAGTCAACCTTTACTTTTTTAATGTTCCTAAAGTTGGGGAAAAGACCGAGTACCTCCTTTAGCTGGAGATTGGAAGCTAGTCTTTTAATAGTCTCATGGTATTTCTCCTGGATAGAGTGCAGAGTGTGCACACTCTGGGTGGATCAGATTAGTGAGACAATGAGCTGGTTGGCGTCACTATCAGTGTCAATAACCTCCAGATCCCTTATCACTTGATTAAGATAAATTCTGCGGAGTGTCCTAGCTATAACCATATCAGGATTCAACCAACCAGGTACCTCCACTTAACCTGGGGCTCCTAAAACACAATTACCCACATCTTTACAACTCCCTTCAGATTCGTCATTGGAGGGGTTATCAATGCATGTTAGGGAGCCCATAGGTTGTGAGGTAGGTTCAGGGCTTCCCTTTTGGCAGGAAAGGTCCTGGGGTTGCTCCACCACCTTATTAACTTTTGGAGGGGGCTTTGGAATTGTCACGGCTTAATTTTTGAACTTCAAAGTAGGGGGTTTGGGCAGCCTCATGGCTACAGGTTTTGGATTAAAGTTGGCTGGAGGAAATATCATCGTGGAAGTGGATGCTTTAACTACGCCAGCTTTGGGTTGATCAGCGGCTGTGAGCCTTGGGGAAACAAGTGGTTTAGATTTAGTGACCTAAACCTTAAACACATTGTTGTTGAGGGGTGAATGTCACCTGAAAGAGGGGTTTAGGCTTAGGAAAGGCTTTGGGACCACTTGGAGAGGCTTATTGGATGGCAAAAGCTGATCTTGGCGGCAAGTTGGGGGCAGGGAGCGCTGCCCCATTGACAATAATGCACTCGACTTACTATCTTAGGAACCTCAGGTTTTCAGAGCGGAGTAAGATCAGGGTTGAGCCGCACTGCAGGTGCTGGCCTTAGGGTGGTAACCAGCATAGGGATCATTATAGCCTCCTTCAGTGGGGACTCAGTTGAGAATTCCTCAATGGTCAGAACTGGGGATTTGACCCAACGCCAGAGGTAGCTTCAGCGATATAGATATCTACAACCTCCAGGTGAGACTCCTTGATATCACAGATAGTCTAAAGTGACGTTTAATGAAGATAAGATGCCATGCTATAATAGGGTGAGAAACTAAGCCAGTTAGAATGACCGCAAGAGCATCATCAAAAGGTAGCATTTTGTTGAGTACCAAGGGCTGAGTTTCACCATAAAATCGATCAAGAAAAGTGGCGAGTAATTTTCCGCTTTTCATGCTGAGGTATATAAAGGTCTTTTTCTTCCTCTTCAAACTCTTCATGGATCTAAATGCTTCAATAGGAGCTTTTTTAAGCTCCTCACAGCCGCGGAGGTTGACCATGTTAGGAACAATTATTTATTGAGCTATATGGCTCAAGCAGAGAAGGATGTACTTAACTTTTTGATGGTCAGATGTTCCATCTATCACTAATTCATGAACAAACAGAAAAGAGGCAATGCTACCCTCTCCTGGGTAAACTTGTCTTCAAGGGGGGTTTATGAAGAACACAGAAGGTCCCATGAGGGCCTTATGAAGAGTGCTTCTTGAGCCCTTTGAGGTGAGACAAAGCACTGGTTGGCTGGAGTTCCAGAGTAGCTAGCCTGGAATTTATTTCAGCGGGGAGGTTGTGAGGGTTACCTACCCCACCAACTTCCAATTTTTCTAATTTGTTTTGTGATGTACAGACCCCTGTAGTAATCACCACACATCAAAGTACTGTCAAAACTAATTCTCACCAGTGCTATTAGCACAGGAATCAACAATTTTAAAGAGCAGGAGTAGTAAAACTTATAACTGCTGTTTAACAGAATAGGGGTCTTTTTAGAATAATTATATAAAACTAGAAAACTTTAAATTGGGTATGTAAGTGGGTTGCTAGTTGTTTTTATTAGTGATAATGATGGGTTGAAAAAAGACACTTATTACTATGTCACTGCTTAGTATATAAACAATACAGGGTTCAAAGTGAGACAGCTGAGAAATTCAGTATAAGCTATGAGTATCCAAATTAGGAAATATAAAGTTTCGATCTATTAGAGCTCTCAAACTTGCTTTGCTTCAATGGAATGGCCAATGAAGGGCCAATAATAGGTAGGACCTTTCCATTAGGCAAGGATTTTAATACTAAACCAATCAACATGAAGGAAATATTTTACATCTAGTGAGACCCCCTCTGAGGCTTTAAAAGGGTGTGATCTACGCATAGGTGGTTTAAATAAAGTGTTAATGGGACGGGGAAGAATCTTGAATATCCCCTGATTACGCTGCATGGTGGTACAATTTGACTACCTAAACTCGAGCTATTTGGCCAAGCATCATTAAGGAAAGTATTGCCCCAATTCAAGGGGTTCCATCGAGAATCAGCTAAGGTCTTTTGTCTGAGTTTTTGTTATTTATGAACTGAAGCACTCTTATTACAAAATTGGACTTGTAATTGTCCAACAGAGGCAAATGAACTGCCAATCTCTCAATATGGTAGCTTTGGGAGTGATTTTAGATCCAAGAAGTTGCCAAGCTGCCTCAAGAGCTGTCACCATTTTACCATCAATGTATCAAGTAATTTCATCATGGTCACTATTTTTGAGATCTTTTCCATCTTTGCGCAATCATAACCTTTGTACAAATACTTGTAAAGATACTTTGTTGCCATCACAGTGTCACAAATCTCATGTTGATATAAACATTAAACTCTTTAAGGAATAACTTGTTGTATGTAACTACAAATCAATTGTCAATATGAATCCATTCTTTATGAAAGAATTACCATCTCTTTGTCTGTAAAGAGGGTAGCCATCGAAATTCTCTTAAGTCTCAGGGTTAGATTTCTTTTTTTACTCCTTTATACAACTTTCATGTTCTATATGAACACATTCATGGTTAATTTCTAAACATGGTCTATAAATCATTTTTTGGGTCATGATGCTGTAAATATTTAGTTTAGCATTCTCATCAAGTATCTCAGCACAGACTACTTATCAATCAATTCTCTTCCTCTGATCTTGTCATCACTTTTCAGAATCATCAAGTTTTGGGCATCTGGAAGATCCCATTATGTCACTAAACCTTGTAAATGAGGGCAAAACATCTCTCAAAACGACCATCTTTGAGTATACCTAAAAGAGCTTTTAAGTTTGAGGTGAAACACTCTTTTACTAAGTCTGTTCAGCTTTAAGGAGTTTTTCCAAGTTTCAGTTTGTTTATTATCTCAGGCTAGTTTGGATTACAGGTGATCATGATGAAACAATCGGGTTTTGATACCAGTTTACTTTTTCCATAGAGCCCTGGTAATTTTTTGCATATATCTTGAACTACTGTGTAATGTCAAAGAAAATATGCAGGCTCTTCCAATCAGTCTCTGGTGTCAGCTGTATCTTAAACAAGGGCTTCCATAAGTCCCTGATACTTGACATTGATGAATCCCCCCTTGGGTTGGGACCATCTAGTACTAAAAAAAAGTCCTTGATACTTGTCAAATCTATTTTTTATTTTTATTTTTATTTTTATTTTTATTTGAGGTGGGCCAACCTGGGGATAATACTGCACTGATGAAGAATTAAGGGGATTTGAATTAATGGTAAATGAGGATAAGCCTGGAAAACCTCCATGCAAACTGTATGGTAGGCCAGGAACTCCATGGACCGCATTGCTGTTTGCTATCTCAGTTCAAGGCATTGGTGCGCAATGCCAACACAGTCATATTTGTCCCCTAACCAAAGTCCAACTACTGGGATCAAACTTGGGAGGCAGTTACTTCTTAAATTTAATTTTTTTAATTCTGATGAATATAGAAAAATTGTTTGACTCATATCTCACATAGAAGAAAACCAAACACTTCTGAAAGAGCTTGCAGCCATGATGAAGTATAGTGAATCCATGGTTGTCTCTCTCCATTTCCTGTATCTCTAGAACTGCTGAATTAGTAGCCTGTTGTGAGATGTAATTTCTCTTTATCCCATGTGAATCATGTTTGAATCCCATAAAAGTTCATCTTAGGGGAAGAGAAGAGAAAAGTCATCATATCAATGTGAGGGCTCATGCTGGAATACTGAGAAGTCCATGCTGGTTATGGAAACCAGTAAAGTCAATATTCTGATTATGGTTTAGCTTTTACCATTAAGATAACTGCAACCTCATTTGCACTCAATCCATTCTATCTCCTCTTGTCTTTCTTCTGTCTTTAAAAACATGAGCTTGACTATTTAAGGCTCTCCAACTTGAGCAACAACGATTTTAATCATCTTATAAGCCTGTGAATACACATTAGATCTCTTCAACATAGTATTTAATTTGCTCATTACAGTTGCCAAGCATTTGTCATTATCAGATCTTCCTATTCTCTCCTTAAGTGCTTGTTAAAAGTTAACATAATTGAGACAGGCATATGCAGGTCTGTCAGTTGACATCAAGTGACTGGTCATGAACCATAGATCCTCCAAACTTTGTATGGTAAGGTCCTCTTCTTTCAGCAAAATTGTGGTCTATCTTAGCATCAATGGATTCAAAAAGCCAATGCACTGTTGTAGTTGCAAATGTACTTGCAGAAGTTTTTAGACTCTGAGGACTGGCTGATAAAGAGTTCTTCTAATTTGCTTAGGCACAGATCTGACAATCCGCAAATCTGGCATTTTGACTTTTCCCTCGGCATAGCATATGGAAAAATATCTGCCTAAGACTCTTTCACCAGAAACATTTTTGCCAATCAGTCATGACATCAGTCAGGAATTGATCCTACTGTGAGAGATAGTTTAAAGTCACCATAATTTGTGGAATATGTAGTTTTCAGGTTTCTTCTTCTTCTGTTGACCTCTAAAAGTGTGCATTGATACTCTGCTACAGCTTGTGTCTTTACCTCTGGATGTATAAGTTGATACTTGGCCACAACTTATTGGTGTACTTCAGGATGTGATTCTTGAAATTTTTTTAACACTTTCTGATGTACAGTAGGTCTTTTATAAAGAATTCATGATTCTAGACATACCAGTTTAGGCTGTGTGTAGTCTTTCAGTCAGTCAGTATTAAAGTTTTATTATGTAAGTTGTTAGGCTGAGCTTTTTGATTCTTAGTTCATCTGATAGTTTAAATGGTTTTGCCAAGCAGTTGGTTGTTTTAAGTTGATAATACGCTTGATGATTTTAGTAAGCGTTAGTGATTGGTTAATTTAATAGTTAATTGGTTTTTTAAGTTGGTGGTAATCTTTGGTTGCTTATAAAGTTTAGTTTGGTTTTATAAAGCAGTTGGTGATTAGTTAATTTGGTAAATTCAATGGTTTTAGATAAGCAAAATATTTATGATTTTGTAATTCTAGACCCACCAGTTAAGGGTGTACACTGTCTGTCAGATAGTCAGTGTTAGGGTTTTATTAAGTAGATTGATCATTATCAGTTATAATACATTTTATTTTATTCAAGATGGGTCGACCTGAGGATGATACCACACCAATTAGGGAAGTGAAGAAAATGGGAAAGGAGGTTAAAACCTGGAAAACCTCCATGCACGGCGTATGATAGGCCAGAAACTCCATGGACTGCCTTTGCTATTCGCTATCTCAGTTCAGGGGCATTGGTGTGCAAAACCAACACAGTCAAAATCGTCCCCTACCCAAAGTCCATTACTGGGATCAAACTTGGGAGGCAGTGGTAGTTCCAATACATTTTAATAAAAGTAGATTTGAAGTTATCAATCAACAAACGCCAGATATAAGTTTATCTGGTAAATGTCTTTCAAACAGTTTTAGATTTTTATTAAGTACATATAAAATCTAAAAGACTAAATTTGAATTGGTGTTTATTAAACCTGAGCAATTCTGGGTGATACCACTATCTACTTAATAAAACTCTAACACTGACTGACTAACAACGCACAGCCTAAACTGGTGAATCTAGAAGCATGGATTAAAATAATAACCCTACTGCACATCAGAATTTATTAGAAAAATATCAGGAATCACATTCTAAAGTTCACTAACAAGCTGTGGCCAAGTATTAACTCACATCCTGAGGTACACACACAATCCATGGCCAAGTATTAATGCACAAATCCAGAGGTCAACAGAATCAGAAACCTGAAGACTGCATATGCCACCAATTATGATGACAGAAAACCATTTCTCACAGTAGGATCAATGTATGACCAATGTCATGACTGCTTTGCAAAAATTTTCCTGATAATAGAGTCACAGGAGGATATTTTTCATGTGCTGTGGCAACAGAAAAGTCAAAATGCCAGATATATAGATTGTCAGGAAAGCTTAATATATTATAAAAACCTTTGGGCATCCATCCTCAGAGGCCAAAAACTTCTGCAAGTACATATGCAACTACAACAGAGTATTGGCTTTTGCATCCATTGATGCCAAGGTGGATCACAGTTTTTCTGGAAGAAGAGAACCAATACCATACAAAATTTCAGAAGATGTACAGTTCATGACCTTTCACTTGATGTCAACTGAAAGACCTACATATGCCTGTCTCTGTTATGTTGACTCTCAACAAGCACTTGAGGAGAGAATTGGATGATCTGAGAATGACAAAAAAGCTTGGTTACTGTCATGAGCAAGTTGGACACTGAGTTGCAGCGATCCAATGTGTATTTACAAGCTTACAATATGATATAGGATGTTGTTTCTCAAGTTAGAGAGCTAGAAATAGTCAAGCTCAAGGTTTTTAAAGACCTGGAGAATGACAAGAGGAGATAGAATGGACTGAGTTAAAATAAGGTTGCAATCATCTTTATGGGATAAAGCAGAGACCCTCCTCAGAATATTAAGTTTACTATTTCATAACTAGCATGGACTCCTCAAATAATCCAACATGAGCCCTCACATTGATATGATGGCCTTTTCTTTGCTCTTTCCCAAGGGTAACTTGGATGGGATCAAAACATGACTCACACAGGATGAAGACAAACTGCATCTCACAAAAGGCTATCAATGCAGAAGTTCTAAAGATACAGGATAATGGAGAGAGAAAACCATGAATTCACTCAATTTCATCATTTCTGCAAGATTTTTCAGCAGCATTTGGTTCTCTCCTATATGAGATATGATTCAGACAACATCTTCTATATTTATCAAAATTAAAACATAATTAGAATTGAGAAGCATCAAGAACTTATGGAAGCCCTTGCTCAAGATGCAGCTGACCACCAGAGACCAATTGGAAGAGTCTATATATTGCTTTTACATTACATGGCAGTCTAAGGTATATGCAACAAAATTACAGGACTTCATGGCAATTGTGAACTGGTATCTAAACCTAATCTTTTTATAAGTTCATCTGTTTCCAAACTGGACTGAGATAACAAACAAACTAAGCCTAGACAAACTCCTTAAGAATAACTAGACTAGGTGATAAGAGTGTTTTACCTCAAACTTGAAGTTCTTTTGGCATGCTCAAAGATGGTCATTTTGGTAGATTACTTGCCCTCAATTACATTTTCAAGTGGCAAAATGGGGTCTTTTGCATACCCACATCTTGATGCTGAAAATGATAACAAAATTAAAGAAAGAGAAATGATTGATGAAGTAGTCTGTGGTGAGATATCAGATGAGACTGCTAAACCAAATTTCTACAGCATTATAACCCAGCACATGATTTATAGACCATGTTGGGAACTTAACCATGACTGCATTTGTATAGAGCATGGCAAATGCAAAAATGAGTTCCCGAATAAATTCAACCCTTAGTTTTAAGAGAATGTCAACGGCTACCCTCTTTACAGACAAAGAGATGTTAATTCTTTCATGAAGAATGGAGTCAGGATTACAATTGATGGGTAGTTCCATACAACAAGTTTACCTTAAAGAGTTCAATGCTTACATCAACATGGAAATTTGTGACATTGTGAAGGTAATGAAATATCTTTACAAGTATGTATACAAAGGTCATGATTGCGCAAAGATGTTAATCACCTCAAAAATAATGAGCATGATGAAATTACTTAATACATCGATAGTAGAATGGTGACTGCTCTATTGGCAGCTTCTTGGATCTAAGTGCATTCTCAAAGCTACCACATTGAAATATTGGTAGTTCTTTTGCCTCATTAACAGAATGTTACATTTCTGGAAGATCAATAATGTCAGGCACTAGAGTATGCTTCCTCAAAAGATACAACTCTGACTGCATACTTCAAGCTGTGTCAGTCAGACCCTGATGCAAGAGAGCTCCTCTATACAGTAGTCAGAGAATTGTATTAATTCATTAATAGAAAATGGCAAAAATGAGTGCTTTGTTTGGATACAATTTTTCAGATATTAGCTTTATCCCTTTGAATTGTGAAAGATATCTCCTGTGACTTCTCCTTCTAAACTTTTAAGGGCCAACATCATTTGGGAACCTGAAAACTGTGAATGGCATTATATACAGAACATTTGTGGAGACAGCAGGAGACAGGGGATTGCTTAAAAATTAAGAGGAATAGTCAAGATGTTTTTAGGAAGCTTCAAAATAACAGTCAGCAAAATCTCTGGGGAATCTTTTTGCCATCATTCTGATGTTCAACAATCTTCAAAATCCTATGCCTCTTGATTTATTTGATTAGCATTAGGAAAGTTTAAGTGAGGGTTTGAGAAAATTCACTCAGCTGATGTTTCTGAGGATAAAGTTGCAGAAATCAATGATAATCAAAGACTTCATGGAATGAAAAATGATTTTGGAACTTCTAGATTCTGTTTTCCATATCAATCAAGATAAAAGTTACAACCAGGAGGAAGATAAGAGACTTTAAGAATAATGCTATGCTAAATACAATTGAGAGAAAAGTTAAGTTGTTGAAAGCGTTCTGTAAGCCTGTAAAAAAAAGAGGAGACAACAAACTCTTTTCTATTGATGGTCCTGGTAGAACTGAAAAAACTTTTATCTACAACACTTTGATGCATATTTTAAGAGGAGATAAATTGTAATTTAAGTAGTCTCAATAGGAATTTCAGCAACATTGCTGAAAGGTTTAAGGATAGATCAAACAAGGTATAATTTACCAGTACCACTTAACAAAACATTAACATCACTACTGACCCAAGGCCAAAAAGCATATCATGATTTGGAGGCTGCTAGCTTGATTATCTGGAACTAAGTAGCAATGGCACAAGAATGCACTCTTATGTTCTCAATATGCTTCTTTGGAATATGTGAAATCTTAAATTCATTTGGGGGTAAAATCATTTTGTTAGGTGTAGACTTTAGGGTACATTTACCCATTGTTACAAGAGGAGGTTGAGTAGCAATCATCAAAGAATCTCTCAGATAATGCAACCTCTTCGCTCATTCAGAAATTTTAATTCACTTAAATATGAAAGAAAATCACAATGAAAAAAGTATTTGCTTAATGGCTTGTAAAAATTGGAGAAGCCAATCTGTCACATGCAGAAAATTTTGGTGATGATAGCTTCCAGATTCCTGAGCCTTGCATCATTAAAAAAGATCTGGTAAATCTAATTTTTAGAAAACAATATTGACCCCTCATCTTATGAGGGATTTAAAAATGTTGTGATCCTGACACTAAGAAATAAAGATTCACTTGAGATGAATGATAAAATTGCCAACAAAATCCATGGAGAAGCAAAATTTACAGCAGCATTGACAATATTGAGTTTGAGATCCAGAGGAACAATATACTTAGACAATAGAGTTCATTAATTTGCAGACTCCTTCAGGAATGCCTCCACACATACTGAGACTGAAGGTAGGATCAATCATCATGCTGCAGCGTAACTTAAACACAATGAGAGGATTATGCATTGGAACATGTCTGATTATCTGAAATATGGGTAGACATATTCTTGATGACAAAATCCTTACTGGTGATTGTGCAGAAAACGTGTGTTCACTCTTTCAGATTAATCCATCTCCAAGCTAAGCTGAGCTTCTATTCCAGCTGAGAAGGTAACAAAATTCCTTTTGGGCCGTCATTCATCATATTAATCAACAAGTTTAAGGTCAGACCTTTGACAAGATCAGAATTTATCTTCCAGCTCCAGCTTTTGAATATAGTCAAATTTATGTCACCTTTTCTTAATTCAGGCAATTTGAAGATGTAAAAGTTTTTGTGGCAGATTCCATGAATCAAGGATGGAATGGTTCCCAAGTTTGGACTCAAAATGTGGTATAGCATGAAGTCCTATAGGTGATTCTTTGATGTGTGCAGTCTAATTTTTCTTTGCGGGGTTACATGGATAGTTTGTTAGTCTCTTTAGTATTTAGTTGTTTATGTAGAACTAATTCCTTGCTATGACAAAGGGCAAAAAAGAGGGTATAGGCAGAGCAGATCACCCAAAAACTCTAACATTTGAAAAAGTTAGATGGTCCCTGAGATGATGCTGATAGGAAATCCTATCAGGCACATGGCTAGTCTATAATATAAATCTAATTTAATCATTTCAAGTCATTTGTTTATTAAACCTGAGCAAAGCTGGGTAAACCACTATATAAGATTAAAATAAATGATTTGCTATTATCTGATAAGCTGTAAACTCTGTACAGAATAATGGGTATTCCACTAGTTTACTATAAAGTGAATTTCAATATTAACTATTGTATAATATTTTGCATACCCAATGGAAGCGATGCTTCAGCGGCAGCATTGACTCCACTCAATTATAAAAATACCCCCATCCCCACCACCCAAACTCATCTCCCTGATGACACCACTCTAGTGGTGTCATTTGCCAACCTCCCTTTGCATCTCCTGCCCCAAATTCTTTATGATGAGTTGATGACCAGGCTTTTGTCTTATGGCACTCAGCCCAACCTGGTCTTTGCTGTTCCTTCTGGCATGGGGCACCTTGCGGGCCCTCGCACCACTACCACTATTATTCCCCACCACCCTACCATCACACAACAAATCCCCCCGCATGCTTGCATCGCTGCAGCACCTGAGCATTTCTTTTGGGCTCATGTCAATTGTGGTTGACTGATTTGCCCCATTTGTTTTACTCTTGACCACATTAAACGGTCCTGCCCCTATGCCGATTCCCTCGATTCAATTTCTGAACCCATTTTGGCATCATCTGAATGGGGCGTTTTGTTGCCCCCTCCTGCCCAATATTCTCACACGTTGACCCAACATGGGAAGTCAGCCCACTCCAAATCCTCCAGCCACAATCCCCACCCTGGGCACCAACTGCCCGATCAGTCAGGCTTGGACCACCATTTGCACCCAAGTGCCCCTATCAAATCCTACCCTCCCAAATTCTCCATCCACCATCTATATAAACCAGAATCCTTGGGAGCTATTGGATGAGGTTGACGAGACAGGTGGAATTCTCATGAATAAGGATGCTGAAACTGGTGAAGAAAGCCTAATCAATTATGATTGGGATGAATTTTATAATTCAGATTTTGACAAATCCCTCTCCCCAAACGATATGATCCTAAACCCAATGCTACCCCCTACCAAAGTGACCACCAGCTTGCCATTGCAGCAGCAGCCTCACCTCTTTGCAGCCAGCTCTGCAAAGCAGTGGCCTGATCAACAGCTCAGTTCAGTAAAGGGCTGAGCACAATTGACTTCCCCCTGATTTCCCCATAGTGGCACAGGAGGAAATCTCCAAATTGCTGGATGTCGCCAAAACTGCTGTCGTGCATGTGGCAAGACTAGCTGAATTCAACCCAGCCTCTAAAACTACCTGCCAAATGCTTGCCAGCTTGGCCCAACTCCCAGATGCCCACATCCAAGTGGAGCATCATGTGGCAGAGTTAATGGAGGCTGTCTTCCCAGCTAATCTTGAGGTAAGTAACCGATATTTCACCTGTTTCCATCCCCACCATGCCGATGCCCCAACGCCATGGCTCTCTGCGCTTATCCGCTTCTACAACAACTGTGATTCTTCCCAACTTGCTGAGCCTGTAGAAGAACTGCCTGACCCTCCCTCCCCCTCTGCCATGGTGGGCTAGCGGTCTCCGCTACCTGCTTGGTGAGAGGTTTTTTGTTTTGTTTCTTTTGTTTGTCACCCAGTGGTGTGGGTTTATCACGTTTTATCAGCAATGTCCGTCCCCTGGTCGGCGTGCCTCGAATAAATTTAATATAATATTTTGCATAAAACATTATCTTAATCAATCTGCTTTAATCGCATAAAAGTAGCCTAAGGAGTGTTTAGTATTTAACCTGAAGGATTTTTGACATAAAAAACCAAAGGTGAAAACTACTCGAAAACTTTAAACATCAAACATTAACTATGGATTGATTTATAGATCTTTAAGCAAACAAAAACCATTTTAAAATTTAATCACGATGATCCAAGCTAAGTTACAATCAGACCCTTTAGAATGCTGAAGTCTCCAAATACAACTTGAGCAAAAATCACCGTAATTAGATACTTGGCTAGCAGTCCGCCTAAGACAATAAGCATGGCCTTTGAAGATCCGATATTAAGAAACACTAACAAGCTTTTTAGTCCACTTATTTGATTTCAAAGCTATGATATTTAACCTTACCCTTCAATGCTTCAATGTTCGAGGTGAAAACTAACAACCCAAGCATCCAAGTATAATAAAGCTCATAGTCCCAAATAACCATTCCGGTCAATAGTAGTTTCCCAAAACTACCTATAATGAGGGCTATGGATACATAATTGTACCTCAATGTAAATTAAAAAGCCGTCAAATTCCGTACTTGAATATGGCGTAATGTCGACAATAGAAGTACCAAACTATCAAACGCACAGAACAATGATAGATTAAAGTTTCTATAAAATAAGTTTTAGTATAAAGTACTTCTTAAGGCTACTTAGAGCTATTTGCTATATATCATTATTGAAATGATAGTGTCAAAAATAAACAACAAAAGTTATTAAAGAGTTTGTCTATGATTAACACCCGACTCTTTCAAAACAAAAAATAAAAGCTTATACGCATCACGGAAAAGACAGATTTGTCAAACGAAGGTAATTATTAAACTCCAGTATCATAATGATAAGCCAATCAAGGAAAACTAGCTTATAAAGAGCTAGTAAACACTTAATTCCTTATGTTATATTCCATAAAAAATCTAATCCAAGTGGGTTCTTAAAAGCTACACTTAAAGTAAAAAATAAATTGTCTAAAAAGGATACAAAAGTTTGTTGGCAAAAGATCAGACCTAAATGCAACTCCAATAAGATGCTTGAATCAATCTGCAGATTTAAGACCCTGGTTGGAAAACAATAAAAAATAAAAACAAGGTAGTTATGCAGCGTTAATGAACATTGAATAGCTTGCAGGAAGGTGGAACAGAAAGAAGACGTGCTTAAGCCCAACTTATTTGGCTTACCTATCAAACTTAGAAAGAAAAGCTGTATATACTGAGAAATAGGCGAAAACTGTAACCAAGGGCATCTTTTTTCTGAGCAAGTTTGCTCAATAAGAAACCACTTAATATCTTCAGGTCGTTAAGAACGTTTTCGAAAAAGGTAACATGGAAAAGATAAAAAGGATACATATATCGAATAACAAAGTTAGTAGCCCAAGCTTCAGGATAGGACCCTAAACCAGTTAAATAGTTACTGCAGTTCCGATCAAAAAATAGCAAAATCTCAAAGATAAGCGAAAAGCCAAAAAATTAAATCAGGCAAACTTTCATATTAGCTTTTTTTAGCAAAAGGTGGTCCCAACCTAATGGGGGATACACCGATCTTCAAACTTTCATATTAGCATCAATAAAATTTATTATCTTAGAGGACACAACTTTTGCATGATAATTTTTTGCACTTAAAAATAAACTCAGCTATAAATATAGGATCAAATTCTTTAATAAAAACTTATATAATTCCAAAATCGAAAGGACCTTGCCACGACAACTAAATAAAACCAAAAGGCGCACTTAGCGAAATTTGTTAAAAGGCCTGAGCCCGTAGAAATTTGTAAAACCTTATAAGCTTACCGGTAGCCCTCTTTCGCAATAAGGAAGATGATTAAATAAGAGATGCTGGTAGACTTGAGGTCGGTGTAGGAGGAGATCTATGAAGAGAATGATCCCCTCATGCTCCAAGTATTTGTCAGCAAAGTTGTCGCAATAAGACTACGGTTGAAAGGTTAAACTCGTCCCTTGCAAGTATAAAAATGAGCAAACGCTAACCTACACATTTCTTGAGAACAATGTTCCCCTTGCCGTACTCGGTAATAAGTGTGGAAATTGGGTGGCCGCACTCTATACAGACGGGCATCTGTTTGCCAAATATATAAAACTAAGGTGGACAAGTAAAAAAACTAGGCTGGGTAATTGTGTAGTAAATTATAGGGATTTCAAACCGCTAGGTGAGTCGCACATTCTTATCATATGCAGTTTTTAAACCATTTTTCTTCACTCGCTGTGGTGTCTGTCTGGGTAGAATCTAGCGATTGATTTAACCACCTTCCAGACTAGCTAGAGTTTTAAAATTTGGCACACTTATGTATCTCCGATGACAATATAATAATCCATTGTAAAATTGTGAAAATTGTGAATTTTGCAAAATAAAACGATTTTAAAAACGTTTACCTCGCCATCTTGTTTAGCAATATTTTAACCTGATATCTGATTCATATCTCCTAAACTGCTGTCGTGAAAATCAGGATTTGCTAATTTTTATAAAGTACTAAACGAGGCACATTGAATTTCCCTCAAGCCTATTGGCTAATATAAGCGTAGAATGGGTGCCAGGGGGATTTTTAATTAATACGTTCATTGCCATGCCACCCAAATATGGGTGACGGGTATGCTTCCGTGGGGTCCCGTCACCCAAATGGGTATGGGGGCGACGAATGCGTTGAACAATTCGTAGATTTAGCATCGCTAATAGTAATTTCAAGTATAAGATAAATGAAATCGAAGTGGTTAAAAACCCAAAACCACAATTGGAGCTCAGAAGGTGTACTTAAGAAAAAGGCGCAAAAGAAGTCCAGGTTGCGTAGGTAGAGGTTTTTAGATTTAGATACAAAATAAAAATATTAAAATTCATATTATACTATACTTTTTATTACTTTATATTTATGATAAAATATTATTTATATTACAGTGTATCATATACCTTTTTTTATTTCAATTTCAACAGTTTGTATTTCAATTTCAACATTTCATATTTCAATTTCAATATTATACTTTGAGTTTTAAAAGCCTCAAGGGGCTCCTAGTGTGGGCAACTATTGTGGGATGAAGGCCTGGGGTACTTCCCCCACCACACTAGGGCTGCACAAATCTAAGCACCACTTAAAATGTGGGCCCAACTGCAATCGGAAGTAGCTCATGCTACCCCCTAAATTGACATATGCCTGCCCTGTTTAAGTACTGGGCAGCTTGTCTGCACCAGCCAGGACAGGTGATATACCTCTCATCCCCTTGCAGGGAACAAGACATGATGACTCCCAGGTTTAAGGCCCCTGAGAGGGAAAAAGCCAAAGCTCTCCTCTTTGTCATCTGCTTTTTAGTGGAGTTATGCTCTCTGGCCCCTTTTTGTCCAAAAAGCCTTGGAGTCCTTTCAGATCAGCCTTAATTTTCTTGCATGATCTATTTTGCTACCAGCCAGCTCATGCCAACTGAACCAGCAGCTAGCCAAGCTTCAGACCAACTTGGCAAACTGCAGCATTTATTGTAGGCAGGTGCACCAAAGTGCAGCCAACCAGGATTGCCCCTCCCTTGTCCTGGGATCCACACTTGCATAATCCCAACTCATGGGGAGGCCATTTGACAGGTGCCCTGCCCAACTTGTACCCCCCTTTCTATCTGTATTCTCCCCTCAGGGAGTGGTAGAAACCTATGAAAACAGGTTAGCACAGTCATCACTACCATCCTGTACTTCTTTCAGGCCACTACAGGACCCAACCAATGTGCCTTTCTGGGTTCTGGTGTTAGCTACTCACCCATGTTTTCACAGGCTTTCCCTGGTTGCATCACGTGGAGGCCCCAGCTTAACCTAACTAGCCCACCTCAATGTTATACTCCAATTTCAATATTTTATACTTCATCTTCAACATTTTATATTTTAATCTTAATACAATTTTTGGCAAAAGTTTTATTTTTATTATTCTTGCTAAAATAGTACAAGCATATTATTGCCCACTCTTTTTTTATATTTAAAAAATATTTGTATATCCCTTATATCAAATTATAATCTACAAAAAGGAAACACTAATGCTTAGAAAATCAATGAGTCTGTAGTTAGAATTAGATATGATACAATCACCAAACTAAAAATATTAAAATTAAATTATAAAATATAAATTTCAAATATAAAATATATGAAATTGAAATGCAAAATGTTGAAATTGAAGTAAAAATGGTATAGTATTCATTAAAATGGTCCAAATATATTTGTGGTGATTTTGAATAATTTGGACAATATATTAATTTTTAAGCATTTTTTCTTGCTTCCAAGCATTTGACAATTTGTTAGTCACATCTTCAACACACACAGCTAGATAGTTCATTTTGCGCACTTTTTTCTTGGGATAACCACTTTAAGCTTGGGGTGCTGTTTTTGGGGGGTTTAGAGCTTTGTGTTTTGGTTTATGGTCATAAATCAATTTGCTTTTGGCAATGCTAACCCCAAATTTAAGCAATCAGATCACTTAAAGATAGTTGTTTGACCCGCAAGTTTATTTTGTAGCAAATCAAAAAGCTTTAATCTCACTTTACAATCCCCACCTCAATGGTGAGCATGCATTCAGAGATATTTGGAGTATTTGTATAATTTATATATATATTCTAAATTCTCACTATATAAAATATATTCTCCAATTTTCCAATAATCATGAATGATACTGCCTATCAGATCTATTTAACAATTTTTTAATAATCATAAATGATAATGCCTATCAGATTTATTTAATTATAAATATATAAATAGGAATCTTCGTATATGAATTATACTATCTAATTTTTCAATATAATGAATAAAACTGCTTATAAATTTATTTAAGATTATACTATAAACTAGATTCTCCACAGATAAAACTATTATTTATTATATTAAAATTATATACTAAAGCAGATTCTCCATAGAATAGATAAAATGTATTAACATTATATTTTAAAATAGATTCACCATAGATAAAATATGTTCTCCACTTCTCCAGTAAAATATGATTGATGCCACCTATCAGATTTACCCTTTTTAATACAATAGCATAACTTTATTTACATTTTGATCTAATCTGATTCTAAAAATTAAGTTTTAAACTATATTGAATGCAGCCAATCAGGTAAAATTATACTTATGATGATTTAACATAATCTAATTGATCTAATCTGATTAGAATGGTAAGTTTTAATCTAAATTTAAAGTTTTGTAATTGATCTAATTTGACTAGAATGATAAGTTTTGATCTAAATTTAGAGCTTTAAAATATATCAAATGCTGCCAATTGGATAAATTATATATGTTTAATGATTTAACTTAACCTAACCAATCTAATCTGATTAAAAATGGTAAGCTTTGATTTAACTTATTTTATAAAAAATATAAATGCAGCCAATTGGATAATTTTATTTATAAGTACGATTTACATAATCAATTGATCTAATATGATTAGAATGGTTTTAATGTATATTTAGAGCTTTAAACTAAATCAAATACAGTTAATCGGATAAATTTTATAAGGATGATAATTTAACTTCAATCAATCTAATCTGATTAAGATGGCTTTAGTTTTGATATAAAACTAAAGTTTAAAGTTTTAAACTATATCATAAGCAGTCAATCGGATAAATTTTATTAGTACAAATGATGCTTTAATATTATTTAAATGATCCAATCTGATTAAAATAAATTTAGTTTAGATTGAATATTTAGAGTATTAAATTTTATTGTATATAGTCATTTGGATAAATTCTATTAGTATAATATATAATTGGGTTGGGACCATCTAGTACTAAAAAAAGTATAATATGTAATTGTTATCAAATTAATCTAATCTGATTAAAAAATAACTTTAGTTTAGACTAATGTGAAGAGTTTTAGCCTATACTTTTGTAGCCAATTGGATAAATTTTATTATTATATGATCTACCATTATCTAATCAGTCTAATCTGATAGAAACAGTTTTAGTTTTAATTTAATATGTATCCCCACTCTAATGTAGACCCTTCTGGGATAATCGGAGTATCCCAAAAGTTAGGTAAAATAAATTCTATGATTCTAAATACTTAACAGTTATATAGATGATTTGATACCAGATATTTCAAATCAATCTGTAGTTTTATATTTATAAAACTTACCCATATTTTTTCAACCAATAAAATCATACCAAATTCAAGCTCCACTGATAAGTATGAAATATGAAATACTATTATACTATAGATTGACTATTTGATGCTTTTATCAATATTATTAATATTAAATAGCAATCATGTTTATAGGTAGGCCAAACAACTTTTAACTTAACTCATCATGATAATAAAGTATAAAGTTTAAGGGAGGATACCCCAGTGGTAGAGTATGGACCCTCTACCACTGCCTCCCGAGTTCGATCCCAGTAATGGACTTTGGGTAGGGGACGATTTTGACTGTGTTGGTTTTGCGCGCCAATGCCCCGAACTGAGATAGCGAATAGCAAAGGCGGTCCATGGAGTTCCTGGCCTATCATATGCTGCGCATGGAGGTTTTCTGGGTTTTATCCTCCTTTCCTATTTTTCTTCACTTCCCTAATCGGTGCATACCGTCCCCAGGTTGGCCCACCTCAAATAAAATTTAAAAATAAAGTATAAAGTTTATATAGTAATAACTATTTAATCTTATAAATAACTTCCTTAATTAAATTGCAAGATTTTGGTCTCATTACCAAGGTAAGCATAAATATTTTAGGTTTGATATGTAAATCAATTTCATTTTGTTTTGAACCTTTTGATAATTTTATATTTTTCATTACCTATAGATACTAATATTTTACTTTACTAGATGTTTGCTTCCAGTATAACATCCACAATCTGATGTAGTCATTGATATTTTTTAAAGTAATTTTTTGATAGTTTACTTATTTCGCTAACTATAGCATTTAAGTTTGATGCTTTACTAGATGCTTGACTTCAATATGACCATTTGAAATCTGAGATAATTAATAACTTCTTCACTGTAAGCCTTTGGTGGTGATAAATTAGTTTTTAGTGGGTATGTTTTTGATTTACCCATCTGTAATCATCTGAAATAGTTATGAATATCTTTTTAAGGTAAGGTTTGTTTCTTGATTGGTAATATTTTTAGTAAAGTTATTGATTTTGATCTCAGCTTAAACTATCTGTTTCAACTATATTTATTATCAGGTTCAATATAAGTTTTTTTAATTGATCTAATATATATTATTAATTTTATTTTATGATTTCATTATATTCTATTTGTTATCATAAATATATTTACTAATATCATCAAGGTAGGGTTTATTGTTTTTCTATCTACTAAAATTTAACTTTAAAACAATTAGTTACTAGCAAGAAGTGAAAGCTTGATAATAAATTTTATTACACTGAGTTTTTTCTCCAGATTTTTAATATTTTAAAGAATCTAACCATAATTAATGATTTATCTAATATTACACTATTTATATTAATTTTAGTCTATTATAACTTTGTAAATTATTTTCTCTTTTAATAGATGACTTATACTGAAACATATTTATCTCATCTTTACTATACTTCAATTAAATCAGCTTTTCTGACTAAATATATTTATTTGTATTAAGGCACTTGATCATATTGCTTATGCTCAGTTTACTTGAGTTTGTAAGCTTAATTAAAGTATAAAATTTATTATTTGGAGTTATGCTACTAATTTTCTGGCTATATAGGTAATAACAAATCTGTTAGTCAGAGTGCCATAACTGATAGTTTTTATAGTACTATATCTTAATATCATAATTGTTTTGAACTTTAGTGCATTGTTCAGAGTTTTAGAAAATATTAATAAGTTACTCACAGGTCATGAGGGCAACAGCAAAGCTGTAAGTCCAAGTGGAACAAATAATAGTTTTTATAGTATTATATCATATGAGTGGCACAAATGATAGCTTTTATAGTATCAAACTATACTATTTTAGTAACTTGAACCCTAGAGCAATTCTCAGAGTTGTATTTTTCTAATAATAAGTTAGTTCACAGGCTGAGGGCAACAGCAAAGCTGGTAGCCCAGTGGCACAGAGGATAGTTTTTAAGGTATTATACTATAATACTTTAGTATATTGAACCTTAGCTATTCTGAGTTATATTTTAATAGTAATATATTTAGCTCATAGGGCACGAGGGTAACAGCGAAGCTTAGTCTGAGTGGGACAAATGATAGTTTATTCAAAGGTAAATGGGGCTCAGAGCATAGTGGAGGCATAGCCCTTAGGCTATGCTGGTATGAGCTCGTTTGGGCCCCATGAGAAACTCAACTGAATCACGCTGGGCGACGTTACATTGATTTGGTAGTTGGGAGATGTGTCACACATGATTTTAAATATAGAGTGATGTTTCAGGTAGCAGTTTGGTGTTATCTGATTGATTCGATAGGTTTATTTTATTTGATGAGTGGTTGATGGTTTTTGGTCGATTCGATAAGGCACATTTTAGTTTTGAGGGGTGATTATAGATTGGCTAATTTGATAAAAATAGAGTTTTGGCTGAGTGGTTACTGGTTTTTAGTTGATTCGATTGAACAATTAGATTTGGCCGAGTAGTTACTGTTTATCTAAAGTATAAAATCTAAATTAATCAATTCGGATCATCAGAAATTTTATAAATACCTAGCGAAGCATGGGTAATGGATGCTAGTTATAAATTAAGTAGATTTAGGATAAACAGCTCACCAGCCACGAGGGCAACAGCGGAGCTGTTAGTCCGAGTGGTTCAAGCGTTGTAGTGCTGGCACAGCCTTTAGGCTCAGTGCAAGCTCATAAATAAATCCGAGCAACGCCGGGTAACTCCACCTGTCCTATAATAAATCTAGTAACTTATGTAGTTTACTTGCCCAGCTGATCGCATTCATGGGGCAGCATGTAAAGATCTCCAATCGAAGCTAACCGAATTTAAATATCCTAAAATAATTTTTAGACAGGACGTAGCAAACATGTACAGATATTGAATCAGTACGACTTTGCTCACCATGCTTCTTCTAAAACCATTTAACATTCTGTCCGCCAAAAAAGGATTTGTGGCTGCATCACAATCCTTAAAAAATCAGACATATTTTGCTCAGAAATCATTGTTTTATTCTTTAGATACAAAATTACCTAGTTCTACTATTACCCGTTGCAAAATGGCTGAAACTCCGCTGGTCTGGATAGATTGTGAGGTATTACATGAAAATATTGTGATACCTTTAGTTTTTTTTTCTACTTTTTGCTAGTATCTGGCTCTCATTAAATCAACTGAAGGAAGTCTTAAATATTCACTTAGAAAACTTAAGTCTTGGAAAAGTTGATATTTTTCTGTTTTAGCCGCTTTTAGAAGCTTTAGAGTTATTTCTTTATGCTGGGTAATCATATCTTCATAAAAACTCATTTAAATTATTTTTTAAACGACCGATACTTTAGGGTTTGATAAATCCCTTTTAGGTAGGGATTATATATAAAAGTCGAAAGCTACAAAGTTTTACAATTTTTATTAATCCCATTAATTGTTGGAAACATCTGGTTCTAAAAAGTTAAATATTGTTTTTTCTTTGGTTAGCCATTTTGGTAGAGCTATGATTTTAAGAAAAAAATCAACCCCTGTTTCGTATTTTATTTATTTTAATTACTTATATATCTTTGAAAGTGTTATTTATCAAAGCTATTTTTTTCTATACACCTGGGGATACTCCCTTATTTTTAACCCTCCTAAAGATGACAGGTCTAGATTTATCAAAAGACAAGATTATTGAAATTGCCGCTATAGTCACCGACAAACATCTAAATATCATTGCTGAGGTATTGATTGATTGTTGATATTAATCTATTTCAGGGTCCAAATCTTGTCATTCATCAACCAGCTGAAATAATGGATAATATGGATGATTGGTGCAAGAAACATCATGGGGATGCTGGACTCACTGCGGCGGTTTTGAGTTCCAAGCTTACTATTGGTGAAGCTGAAGAGCAAAATGTTGGAATTTGTTAAAAAGCACCTTCCTTTACCCAAAATCGGCATAATTGCTGGAAATTCTGTTCACGTTGATCGTCAGTTTCTCTCTATTTATATGCCACGCTTAATAGATCACTTGCATTATAGAATTGTTGGTATGTTAGTTTTTTGCATTTTACTATTTAAAATTTTTTAAAACATATCTGTTTTATACTTTATGAATATAAAAGGATTAAAAAGCTTTACGAAATGCATGTTATTTTATTTCTAATTGGTTGTTTATAAGATGTCAGTACTGTTAAGGAACTAGCTAGAAGATGGTATCCTAGATGCTTAGCGGGCGCCCCCGTCAAAAAGATGACTCATCGGTAATCTGCTTTGTATCTTTCATTAATTTTACTAGTGCACTCGAAGACATAAAAGAAAGTATTACAGAACTTCGCCACTATAAGAAGTTTTTCTTCTTGCCACTTAATGATTCTTCATATAGTTTATAAAGGGTTTGTTTACAATAGTTAATTATATGAACTTATACATTTTTAAGCCTCTCTGTTTAAATGTATTTTTAAAATATAATGACTTCCATTTTTTAATTATACTTAGAACATTTGTGTTTCTTCAAAATTTTATATTTATTGGTTTGGTATCCTTAATTTGCGGTTGCTTTAATTTCATCTTTTATTAATACAGGGTTATTTTTCTACCATCCTCGACAATAAATAAAGATTAAGCTTTATAAGAATTTGCTAAATTAACTTATAAATAGTTGCGAAAGCAATTTAATAATAAATTTGATGTGGCCAAGATACGAAATAGTCACATCCTTAGCGTCCTACTCTTTACTCTAAACTCTACTATTTCTGTCCAGTAAAGAATTATTAATACTTTTGCATTGATTTAAACCTCGCTTTTGTCTAACCAAAATGTAAGCAAGGGTTAATACATCTAATATCTTTGCTAAGTCTGCTTATATTACATTTAAATTGTAACTACTTAGAAAAAGTACAATCAACATGCGAAGTATCTGCTACACATGGCTTATGACAAATGGACTACAATAATGATAAAGTTTAGTTGGCTTAAACTATATCTGTGGTTAATAAATTTCTGTTTTTGCATATAGTATAAAATTTAAAACATCAAGTTGTCATTTATTTTGCGTTTCATAACTTAAACATATAATGTGTCATCTATATCGTTTGAATTTTAAAGCGGTTAAGCTTTCATGCCTCTGCTTTGTCTGAGGTGACTAGTCAGTTAGCAGTTTAGACCCAGTTCTGTGAGTTAATTACTTTGTTATCTAGTATATATAACTTAGTGAAAGATGCAAAATCGTTAGCTAGCCAAATATTGATTTGTTGATAATTTTGTACTAATATGCTCCAGATGTTTGTATAATATAGAAATAAGCAAACAAACTGTGGTATGATGAGATAGTAAAACAAATTACTGATTTAGTGGGACATGTTGGTTTTTTGATGACCAGATTATCTAGCTGCGACTTAGATATGGAATTTGTTGATTTCTGTCATATCACCAATTATTGTTTGGGATATTCATCTAAGTAATAGTTGTTTTTAATGTTAGGATCTATCCTGATGCTGATAGCAATTAATATTTAGTCAGGTGCAATTTCTGACAATGTTTGTATATTTATTTGGGTGTTGGCAGTATAGTCATTTTTTAAATTTTGATTGTGGATTGATTGGGCTGAAACACTAAATTAATTTGGGTATTTTTGAAGTTACCAAAGTGTTATAATTGTCTTAATTATAGCTTGTAGATTGCCTGAGCAATGCAGCCTGCCATTAATGGGTAAATTGGTCCATTACCTAAGCATAGCCACTTGCTTGCAAAAGGTTAATTTACTGAGGCTGACTAAAGAAGTTGAAATGCTTTATTTCAGAAGTCACCTTATGAGAACCATAATCTAGTTGGCAATGGATGCCAATAAAGTGGATGGATAACAGTTAAGTTATTTTAAAGAAGGTATGATTCCTTTTTAGGAATAAGTCTATTAGCAATGAATGTTAATTTTAAATAGAAGTGCAACTAAAGAGTTGATCACTGAACTTCTCTATATAGACCCTTTGTTTTATTCAATAAAGACAGTTCAAGCTATTTTAAATATATATCTTTTACTTCTTTGGAAGAGTCAAAAAGATTAGTGACTCTTGTTTTTTCTCAGTAACCTTGAGTCAGGTAGATATTACTTGCCTGTAAGAGGATAACTGCTTAGAGTTTAAACTACTTGTAATAAGACTCAACTGTCTAGTTGTCTTTATACAACTAGCATCTCTTTATTCTTACACAGAAGTCAATAGAACCCGCTCAGTAAATGTTACCAAAAAAGTTACATTGGTACTTACTACAAGTGATTGAGTTTTCCAAACCAATAGAAGAATTAAAAGTTATTAAATAACATGTTAACTATACAAAGTAGATTATGTAGCTATAGAACAAGTTAGAAACTTTCAATCAGAATACCTTAATATTGGCAACACAGGTTAGTCTGATGAAATTATAAGAATGGGGGCAAAGCTTGAGGAAGAAGTGGATTTATTTGCTAAAATATACAACTTATATGGTAAAATTCCCTTCTTAGAAAAGATAAAAAGCTAGTGTTCAGGGACTACCAATGATAAAAGTCACCTTTGAAGTCAAAGTCAGGAATTTACCAACTCAGGGAGTGTAAAGCTTAAATAGTGAGACAATTAAAAGACGTTGAGACTCAAAAATGTACATGTTCTCAAATAGAGATAAAGTTAAGTGATAATGACTTTTATGTCTTAAAAGAAGAGACTAATGTGAAGCATTTAGCCCTCTAGAAACATGCCTAGCACTTTTGCTACAAAATTGGTGATGACCCCAATATACTTCAATTACTGAAAGTGTTATGACTATGCACCTTGTACAACTTTTGAACTGACAACCAATGGAGAGTTTCAAAATATCCAAAAATCATCTGCAGTCCACTGTAATAATGCTTTGGCATCTTTCAGGATATAAAAAATGACCATGTTGAGATAATGTGATTTCTAGAAAGTGGTTACCATCATCTATTTTCTTGACACCAAATGTAAGAATCTGGTGCTGCCATGATTACCTGGGGACAATTGGGCACATAGTGATGCTAAAATGCAATTATGATATATCTGTTAGGCCTGGACAGATAGCTGGCCGCAAGCAAGAATTCATATAAATTCAATTCAAAAAGGATAGTACTTTGGGAGCATTATCAGATAATTAAACAACTGGCTAATTTAAAAGAATGTTTTGGTGGAAAATAGTCCCAAAATCGATACTATATATTACAGTTTAGTTCTTAGCAGAATTAATACAATCTGAGGAATGATTCTACTCCTCACAATCCACTGAAAATCTCTGTTTGAGTTGGAAAGGGCACCCTGCAACCCAGGCAGTATTGCGTACTGTGTAACAATTGAGTTTGTCTCGATTGTTGCATTTTGACTCAGATTCAGATTTTTCAAATCTGAGTTGAATTGTTTTCAAATACTTTTGGTGGTCATTTTGGGCACTGGGTTGTGCCTCTCCCAAGTTGTAGATTAGGCTTGTGTGAGCCTAATCAATGATTTAGGTGAGGCCCCAAAGGCTGCCTTTATAAGGTGCACCTGCCCATTATGAAGTTCACTTTGGAATATTACCCCTAGCATTCCCTATCTGGGAGCATTGTTGGTGGCTCCCCAGACAAGCTCTGGTCAGCAGGGTCTCTTTTTATGTCCTGTGTAAAAATAAAGATTTTTTGGGGTTAGCTATCTTGCTTACCTGTTGGTCTTTTTTGGGTGTGGAGCTGATGAATTTTTTGAGTGGGTGGGTCAGACCAATCTAGAGGACTTTGCATAACCAACCAGTAGTAGGCATTGTTTAGCGCTGTCAGTGCCCCAAACCTCTCCTTACATGGTTAGGCTGCTTTGGTTGCTTGCCAGTTGCACCAAAAGATTATCTTAATAAATGGCAGTTGGAATTGGGGTTTTTCCATCCTTTACATTTTTCTGAAGTTGAATGTACATTGCACACCATCAAATCCCAGTTTGGCTGACCTCATTGGTCACTTGGTCCCAGTTGTCAAGGAACCAGCACTGGTGGGAGCTGGTGACTGATGGCCAACCCTGGACCTGGAATAACTATCAGTTAAAAATCCCAGCGGGGCCTCCTGCTCACCAGGAATTCAGTGGCACTGAGGGGAACTGTCCCAGCAGGGCTCCCTCACCAATGGATGGTCCACCCAGAAAGGGGTTGGACGTCCAGCTGTGCTATACCATGAGCCCCTCTCACACTTATGTTGGAGAAAGCGCCTTTCTGGTTGGGATGGGAAGACCATTGCCAACAGGAGCCTGGGAGGGAGCAACACAGCCAAGTGCTGAGTGTGCATCCCCAGGCTGGGTGGGCTGATTCTGGCAGCCCAGTCCCAATTCACCCTCAACATTTGTCTTTCCCTGAGGGGCACAGAGTTTATCTGGGCTAATTTTCCTGGGGCACGAGGTAACTCGCCCCAGGAAGCCCTCATTGTGGCGGCCTTCTGCTGTGGGGCCCCTTTTTGGGGAGGGGCCCTTCTCTAGTGAGGAGTAATGTAATGATTGAGTTCATCTTGATTGTTGCATTTCAACGCAGCTTTTTAAATCTGAGTTAAATTGTTTTTAAATACTTTTGGCAGTCGTTTTGGGCGCTGGGTTGTGCCTTGCCTGAGTTGTAGATTAGGCTTGTGTGAGCCTAATCAATGACTTGGGTGATGCTCCAGAAGGACTGCCTTTATAAGGTGCACCTGCCCATTCTGAAGTTCACTTTGGAATATTAACCCTAGCATTCCCTACCTGAGGAGCATTGTTAGTGGCTCCCCAGAAGAGCTCTGGTTGGCAGGGTCTCTTTTTATGTCCTGAATAGTAATAAAGGTTGTTTCAGGGTTAGCTGCCTCACTTACCTGTTGGTCTTTTATGGGTGAGCTGAGGAGTTTTTGAGTGATTGGGTCAGACCAACCCAGAGGACTTTTCATAATCAACCAGTAGTAGGCAATGTTTGGTGCCGTTGGTGCCCCAAACCTCTCCCTACTTAGTTAGGCTGCTTTGGTTGCTTGCCAGTGGCACCAAAAGATTATTTTAATATAGGCGGTCAGAACTGGGGTTTTTCTGTCTGTTACATTATTCTAAAGTCAAATGTGTGTTGCACGCCACCAATCCCAGTTTGCCAACCTCAGTGGTCACTTGGTTCCAGTTGTCAAGGAACAAGCACTGGTGGGAGCTGGTGACTGATGGCCAACCCTGGACCTGAAATGGCCATCAGTTAAAAAACCCAGTGGAGCCTCCTGCTCACCAGAAATTTGGTGGCACTGAGGGGAATTGTCCCATCAGGGCTCCCTCACCAATGGATGGTCCACCCAGAAAAGGGTTGGACGTCCAGCCATGATGTACCATGCACCCCTCTCACATTTCTGGTAAAGAAAGCGCCTTCCTGGTTGGGATGGGAAGACCATTGCCAGCAGAAGCCTGGGAGGGAGCAACACAGCCAAGTGCTGAGTGTGCATCCCCAGGCTGGGTGGGCTGATTCTGGCAGCCCAGTCCCAGTTTGCCCTCACAATTTGTCTTTCCCTCAAGGGTCCCAGCATTTATCCAGGTAAATTTTCCTGGGGCTTGAGGCAACTTGCCCCAGGAAGCCCTCATTGTGGTGGCCTTCCACTGTGGGGCCTCTCTTTGGGGAGGGGCTCTTCTCTAGAGGGGGTAATGTAATGATCAAGTTTGTCTCAATTGTTACATTTTGACTCAGATTTGGAAATCCATATCTGAGTCAAATTGTTTTAAACTACTTTTGGCGGTTGTTTTGGGCGCTGAGTTGTGCCTCATTTGAGTTGTAGATTAGGCTTTTGCAATCCTAACCAATGACTTGGGTGAGGCCCCAGAAGGACTGCCTTTATAAGGTGCACCTGCCCATTCTGAAGTTCACTTTGGAATATTACCCCTAGCATTCCCTACCTGGGGAGCATTGTTAGTGGCTCCCCAGATGAGCTCTGGTTGGCAGGGTCTCTTTTTATGTCCTGAATAGTAATAAAGGTTGTTTCAGGGTTAGCTACCTCACTTACCTGTTGGTCTTTTATGGGTGAGCTGAGGAGTTTTTTGAGTGGTTGGGTCAGACCAACCTAGAGGACTTTGCATAACCAACCAGTAGTAGGCAATGTTTGGCGCTATCAGTGCCCTAAAACTCTCCCTACACGGTTAGGATGTTTTGGTTGCTTGCCGGTGGCACCAAAAGATTATTTTAGTATATGGCAGTTGGATTGGGGTTTTTCCATCTGTTACATACTGAGGCAGACTTCCACCCACGCCCTCCTTTGAATTTGGATCAGATTCTTAAGCAAAAACCACCCCTTTTATTGACCTGGAGGGGGTTCATGAAGATGAAAATATTTTCAAGATTTGATTGGACCAAAAATTATAAAACTATATGTAAATAGTTATATCATACCTGCTGTCAATTACTCACTTGAACTTCAGTCAGGACGAGGTAAAGAAACTTTTAAGAGCTCTGATAGGCTTAATTTTTATTTATCTAAAACAAGATACTCTTCACCTAACCTGAATCTATGGGTATCTCACTAGTATTCTTTAAATAGCTTAAATACTAGGAGGTGATAATTTAATAGGGGATAGGTTTTACCCCACTTTTGAGGTTAACTTAATTATTATTAAATCAACATCTATCTGTAGTATATTTCTCCTTAGAACTTTAAATAGCGGCTAAGAATGTAACACTCTATTATCTGAAAAATTGGTGAAATTCTGTGCAAAAAAGCACCATTGAGCGCAAATATTGCCAGAATTCCAACAAGTGGTTCTCACTACAGGAAAGCCTGTAAACCACAATCTTTAAATAAAATGGACAACATTTGGGTGAGTACCCTTTTGCCATCCTCGTTGAGACTGAACCAAGTATAGCTGCTTTGGAACATCAGTTAGCCTGTGCTTTGTCCCATATTAAAACTCTTGAACAGCGCCCTTGTAAAGCCTCTCATGGGGCTACTCCTTTTGTCCCAAAACCCCCTTATGCGACAAGTTTACCTGTAAGGGTAGCTTTGCCTCATTCCTCTTTGTCTATGAGTCAGTTATGAAAGGAATAACTGACCATCAAAAATTAAATGCATCCTTCCTTGCTTGAGTTGCATGACTTAAGAGGTAATGATTCCAAATATGGCCACCCTCCACACCTGGGAGGAAGTTAAGGAAGTCCTTATTGATGAATTTGGCTTAGTGAAAAGTTTACATAGGAGGACGCAGGCATTTATGTGCCTCAGCATGCAAAAAAGGGGATTTGATAGCCTCTTTTGTTGATAATTTTTATAGTGGAATAAATCCATTATTACTTGCAAAGATGTTACTGCTTGATGACGCCGTTGCTGCCATCTTGACTGGATTGGCTTCTCACCCCTCTTTGGCATTGCACATCTCTTCAGTAAAACACTCCTTCCAGAATATACGCAATATAAAGAAGACTCTGATAGAGGTGGCCAATTTCTATGAACTTAAAATATTGTTAGGAGCCCAGAGGCAAGAGTCCGCCATGACTCCTCTAGCCTCTCCAAGGCCGTCTCCCTTGGGGAATGTGCTCCCTCAGTGAAGCTCAAACCAGATGTTTCTCCGCTACATGAGATTAGACAGAGTATACTAATAATGACTGGGCAGTCCCCCCTTCATCATCTGTCCCCAAAATTTGCCTTGTGCCATCAAGTACAACTTTTTCTCACTCCACTCCCTCCTCTGATTGGCCTCACAAAGCGGTTCAATTGCCACGTCACCCTAGAACGCCTCTTATATCCTCCTCAGCCTCTCCTCTGGCCGTTTGTAGCCCAAGATCTGTTCCCCTGAGCTTGCCAAAACCTGCTACTCAAGAGTGCCAACTCTGAGTCATTGTCATTGCAACGCCTTCCCTAAAAGCTAATAGGGTAGTGGAGCGCCAAACAGATATCCCCTGCAATGAGGAAAGCCCTGACTCTAATCTCTTTTCTGTGAACCCTCTGACGTTCATAGATAACCACTATGATGACGAATCTGAAAGGGGTTGTGAAGATGTTGGGTACTATGTTTAATAGCCCCAGTTGAAGTGGGGATACCATACCAGTTGGACCCTAAAAGAGTAGATATGGCCATGATATCCAGCGGAACATATCTCTGTCAAGTGCTGCAGTATTATGAGGTTACTGATACTTCCAGTGATGCTGACCAGTTCATTGAATTGCTGATCCAATATACTCAGCATGTTCATACTCTACAATCTATTCAAGATAAATACCACAAGACTGCTCAGAGACTAGCCTCCGCTTTCCATCTCAAGTAGGTCCTAGCTCACTCCCCTAAACTTGGTGGAACTTTAAACAAGGTGGAGGTCGTCATCAACAAAGTCCAGGTCATGGCTATCCTTGACACTGGAATTCCAGTGAACGTTGCCTCCTCAAAACTTATCATAAAGATTAAGCTGGCCCCAACTTGATATACACCCAGGAGTTTGGAACTGCAGGTCCAAATAGCACTTCCACTATTGGGGAATATTCCTGATTATCCATCGGATTTGGGAAGCTTATCCTGTCAGCTCCAGCTGTGGCCTTGGCTACTAATAATTATGAGATGCTCATTGGTATCCAATTTATGATTTAGTATGATGAAATCATCAACCTGAAACAGAGCTATTCTCCCTTCTTGATTATGAGGTTCTCCTTGATCTAAATTGAAAAAAATTAAGTTGTAGGGATTTTGCCCACCCTTTCAGCTTCCTAGGTTATCTGCTGGTTCATTGGGGAACAATTTCCACAAGCAAATGAATTGGATATCAGTTGACCTAAATTTCAGGTTAATAGATGTCCAGGGATTTTTGGGTAATTTTCCAGGTTTGGATCCGTTAAGGATCAATCCATGCAAATGCTTAAGATCTTGTTGAGCAGAATTGCTGACGAAATTGGGGCATCTGATAGTTGATCATTGATTAATTATTAAGTGTACCAATTGGGATTGGTCAGGTTTCATCACTTGCTGATCGGGAATTAAATCAGCGGTTGTAAGGTGAGTTATTATGCCTGCAACTAGCAAATAAATCAGTTGGTTTGCAACCTGCTATAGTGGGTAAAGAGTCCCATTACCTAAGCAGGTCGTTAGCCAAATGTGGTTATTTTTGCTGTGATTGAGCGGGAATATTAGAGACACATTTTCTGGCTCTTTCCCTTTTCAGGTCTCTGGGATGGATGATAGAGGAATCCTTAGTCCAATGGAAAAGACCATCACTGGAAGAGAGTTTTCAGGGTAATTCAACGGCAACAGCTGCCGTTTCATGGCTGAGGTGCCAACTGAGGAGTTGAGCGCTAAATTCTACCTATAAATTCCCTAGTAATTTTATTAGTAAAGCATATTTGTCAATATCTAAGTAGCATTGATATGTTCTATTTATCTTCAAGTAATTATTGTTGTAGTACAGTAATTGTGAACTCTTTTGTGTGATAAAGAGTAAGGATGGATATTCTTATAGAGAAGCAGACCTTTGATTCAGATTGTTGGACATCCTCCTATTTGACTTAAGGAAAAGAATGTTGGAAGTATTAGGGCTCCTGAATCTGCTATTATGATTGGCCCATCTCCTGCCCAATCATCAAATAATATTGTGGATATCAATGATATGAGTACCCATGGCGAAAAGACCTTAGCAGATTCTTGGTGGAATCCTAACCAACAGAAAAATATGATTTATCACAAAAATCGGCTTAAAAAATAAATACTAACAATAGGATACTCTGACTTCTCAGTCAAATTTGAGGAGTTCAATATTTCACGGATCTGAACCTCCATGAGGCAAGAAGATTTTACCCACTGATGATTGGGTGTGATTTAACCAATCATTACCATCTGAGTCTAACCACCGCCAAGGTGCAAAGATTTTACTCAATAATGATAGGGGTAAGAATTAGCCAATCATACCATCTGGGTCTGACTACTGCCAAATTACCCAATCATTAACATCTGAGTCTGACCACCACTGAGGTGAAAAGATTTTACTTGCTGATGATTGGATACAATTCATCAAATTGTTACCACATGGGTCAGTTTTGCCTCAACTATTTTATCTTTGATCTGATAGGCCAAAAAGCCTATATTACCTAATTTAGATAACTGAGATTTACATTCTTTTGCCTCAAATATCGATGTCTCAAAATCTGAACTAGTTTAAATAGGAAAAAACTAGTATTGAGAAAAGGACCTTTACTCGGTTTTGCCCTGCCTAACAATAAAAAACCCATAAAAAACTCTAACAAGTGTTATTTATTACTTTTATTATAAAGTAAATATACCACTTTAATAAATTATTTGTGGCATCCATTGGCGGATCCCACACAGATCTCCACTGACTCAACATGTTGGGAACTAAGGATGGGAACCTCTCAATCTGAGAGTGGAGTAAGTTCAGCCAGGATAGGGAAGAAGTCCCTGATTGTCAACATGATTAGTATTTCATGGAACATTCCAAGTTTAGCATTGGACCACATCTGGTTTATTTACTCAACCACTGGATAATAGTTGTTATACTATTATGGCTCATATATCTATCATTTATAAAGCAACTCAAGTTGTGCACATAACCAAGCCTTTGCAATTAATTTCTGGGAATGTTCGTTAACAAAGCTATAATTTAACGATTAGTACTCTTTCCATAAGAAGTAGAGTAGCCACTGGTTCCCAGTTTTTAACAATTATGCTCACTGCAGGGGGTAGTTGAGTAAGATAAGCCAATCTACAATGTCATATGAGGTAAAGTTAAGAAAGCCATGGACAGAATTGGCAATTGTCAATAAGAACTCCTTGAATTCAGCTGTTCATAGAGTAACGCTGCCATGGAGAGAGTCACTAAGATTGAGGAAGAAGTAGGAGAAGTTTCTAATTTCAGCAATGAGTTACTCAGAAAAATAACATTATTGAAAAAGAAAGAAGGAGATTTAGTCAAAGAGGTTTTATTCCTGAAAATGGAACGTGAAGTGGATTGTGTTTGTTTGAACTCACTCAGCTCAGACATGGAACAACTAGCAAAACAAGTCAACAAACTGAAGAATTAGAAATACAAATGTGAACCCTATGCGGTGACCAACGCCAAAGAAAAGACCCCAAGAAATCCAATTGGGAGGTCAAAAACTCTTAGAAATATGCCAACAGCATTCGCTACCATTTCAGAGATGACCCCCAAGATTACTCCCCTTGTCAGTCAGGTAGCCAAGCCAAGAGTGGCAGCTAAAGAAAATTTGGAGGAATTCAAAGCCATTCCAAAATCACCCACATTTTTTGGGATAACGCTCCTGAGTTCTTCCACCTGTTTGACATGGCTATGTTTGGGTGTGACAATAGACGAAAAGCTTTGACAGTCATGAACTGCTTGATTACTGACTGCCAAAACTTGGTGTTACCTCAACTTGAAGGAGACAGCTAGTCTTATTCTGAGGCTGACTGCAATTATGAATAAGTTTGGAAGTCCCTCATGTATGTCAAAGTGCAAGAAAGAACTTATGGGGATCCAATCCATGAAAGACAAAACCTTAGAAAACTTCACCAACTGATTCTATCAAGAATATACAGATTTTGGTCAGAGCAAAAGTCTTGACCAATTTCGATGTGCGGATCACATTATAAGCGGCTCTTCAGCCTTATCACAAATTTACATTGAATGATGTCTTTCATGTTAGTTACCAAAATAGCCACCTCACAAATGGTGGATCACTTGAAGATGCTATGAGCCACGTTTGAGGCCCCTAATCGAAGCTTTAAGCTTAGCCCAGTCAGAAATTCGAATCCCACCATATTGACCAAACTCACTAAGGAATCAACCAATCAAATAGTGCTAGAAAACAAACCTTATGGGCTCAAATGGACAGACAAGAGCAACATGCTCTGTCACCAGTGCGGAGGGAAGGGCCAATTTGCTGCCCAGTGCTTCAGAAAAAACCTAAGGAGAAAATCAACGTGGTGCAGGATAAGGAAGCCAAACCCACACAAGAGTTGTGAAAAGGGACCGCGGCCTAGACGTGGAATAGTCTAGAGCTGCAGTTAAACCCATTCCTCCCAATACCTGATTAAGGACAATGACATCAGTGATATGTTCATTAACAATGACACACAGGACCAGCTTTATCAGTGGTCCACTTAGACGCTAATTTTGTAACCAGAGCTGGAGAAAAGGGGATCAACCCCAAAATAATCAAGGAAATATCTCGCCCATATGCACGCCAACTAGTGGACAAGATTCAATCTGGTGAGAATCTGGATGAACTGGCCAATGCCAAATTAGATAAAGCGAACCTGTCAATTTTCCTAAGCATGATTAAGGAATCTTCTCCTGATTTTTTGGCGCAAATAATTCACACCCTTGATTTGGTGAATAACGCCGCTTTAAACTTAACAAACTATATTGCAATATTCTGAGTGTACATATAAAAACATATCTGTCAATTGAGTATGGGTGCAAGAAAAAATTGACAGTGGGGTGCCAATTAATATTGTCTCAACCAAGCTGGTGAAGAAAATAAAAATTTTGCTCAATCTAGAACACAATAAGGAATATGGAACCGCCAGACCTGATATGACCGTCTTCTGTGGAGCATATAGCGCATTATCACTCAGATTTAGATACCTGGTAGTATCCGCCCCAGCTATAGTTTTGGCCAACCAAAACTACAACATTATAATCAGGACCAAGTTTTAAGGAAATATGGAGTTAGATGTAGCTTTGAGGACAATACGTTGACCATATTGGGTCAAACGCTGCCTCTGGTCTATCAGAGAGATGGGGAAACTCTGCTTACCAGGAGAAACAATTTCAAAAGCAGATCTACAATGATGGCATTATCCCAATTGCTACAAATTGGTTGGATGAAAGCGAAGAGAAATGCTGATGGAAATCCTGGAAATTGGGGAATCCTATTATGAACTAAGAAGTTGAGTACCATACTGCTGGGATTGCAGATATTAGTCAAGACAGGATTGACTTTGGAAATACCTGAGCTATTGTATGGAGAGGTTGATAGCCCATGGAAGAAGTCCAGAGTAGAGCCATGGGTGGCTCATGGAATAGTGATGCTGTGACATGAAGAAATCCAAGTTCTACTGGTAAGATAAGAGAAAAACCAATGAAGATTGATATAAGTCAGATCGTTGAAGCTGTCCATCTTATCCCAATGGCGGAATTGAAAAAATCCATGATTTTGGGACCTTCACCAAGATGGGATTGCTGGCAAGGGTTGTCAAGAATATAAACTTATTGGTCAATTGAGATCAACTTGCTGATCTGACAGAAAGATAACAGGAGGAGGTGCTCAAATTATTTTAAAGTATAAGGAAATCTTTGATCAGGATGGTTACAACCTGGGATGTGCAAAAAACGTAATCCATAAAGTAGAAACTGGAGAAAATTTACTGATACAGATGAGACTGATCCAAAAATTGAAAGCAGCCAAAATGGTAGTGGAAGAAGAAATCAGTAAACTAGTGGAGCACGGGATTCTAGTTCTGTCATTGAGCCCCTGGGTGAGCCTGATCTTGATTTTAAAGAAGATGGTTCTAATCAGGTGGTGATTGACTATCAGAGATTGAACAAGATAACAAAGAAGGATTTGTATTCACTACCACAAATTGATGATGAGTTAGACTGTCTTGGAGAAGAGAAGTATGTCTCCACAATAGATTTAATATTAGGATACTAGCAAATTGATTTACCAGCTGAAGACCAAGATTAGTGCGCGATCATAACTGAGAAGGGTCTGTACCAAACAACCAAAATGCCCCAAGGTCTTTGTGTGAGCCAGTGATGTTCCAAAGAACCATGGACACCATAATGAATAACCTGAGGTTGTCCTGAGTCCTGGTGTACTTAGGCGATATAAATTTATCCAGTAGGACTTTCACTGACCATTTACATTATTTGGAAGAAGTTTTCAAGAGACTATCTGCGGCTAATATGAAAATCAAGCTGAGGAAGTGCCATTTATTCAAAAAAGAGTTGGAATATTTGTGTTCATCAATAACTCCAGTGGACTGCAGCCACAAATACAGAAGATCAAAGCCATAGAGCGGATGGCTATACCAGAGAGCGTCTGAGATATCCAAGTAACTCTTGTAATGGTCAGATATAATAGAAGATTCATATTGGATTTTGAAAAAATCGCCAATCCCAGTTTCTGATTGCTGAAGGATCCAAATAAGGGATTAGTATGGAATAAAGGGGCTCAGGATTCGTTTGATGAATTATGCTGGTACTTTATACTTTCCAGTTTTGAATTATCCAAATTTTAATTAGAATTTTATAAATACAAACCGTTGCTTCATTGATAGCTTTGGCGCCATCCTGAGTCAAGCAGATGAACTTGGGGAAGAACATCCAGTAGCATATGGAGCCAGACCTTATCTGCAGCAGAACAGAACTACATCGTTACAGAGCATATATGCCTCACAGTGATTTACGCATGTAAGCAGCTTTGGGTGTATATCCATGGTATTCACTTTAAAGTGGTGACAGACAATTCTTCCCTGTGCTGGCTACATATTTTCTAAAGGAGCAAGAAGTAAATCTGGCCTGATGAGTACTGAAGCTTCAAGTATACGACTTTATAATAGTCCACCAAGCAGGAGCTTCCCATCAAAATGTGGATGGCTTATTAAAGTTACCAATGGTCCAAGTGGTAAACCATCAGGCTGATGAATTATTTCAGCGGATAGTTGATGGAGAGATCAGGAATGAGCCCTGAGAAATCCAAGATGCACTTTAAAAAGTGATGGAAAACATTGAGACTCAGAATGGACAAGTGTTCAAGACGATTGATAGAAAGCAATTACTATTTCTTAAACTGTCAGAACAAGTGGCAAAAATTTAATCTACACATAAGGTTGTCAGACATGAAGGCCTGAGGAAACAAACAACCACATTCGCCAGTATTACTACTGGAAATCTATCAACTATGATGTGGCCAATTATCTGGCTTGCTGTGTGTAGGACAATTACATAAACCACACAAGAGCACTTTCATATATTAACTGGTCCACCCAGGATTTTTCTGGCATACAGTGTCAATTAACGTAATGAAACCACTGAATATAAGTACTGGGGATTCAAGTAAATCATAGTTGCAATTGATCATCTAACCAGATGGGTTGAGATGAAGGCATTATCAAAAGTAGACACTAAAAGTACTGCACAGTTCATCCTGGATCAAGTCATCTATTGTCACAAATGCCCGAAAGCCTTGTTGAGTGACAACGGAACAAATTTCACATCTCATGTGATCCAAAGGTTTAATGAAATAATGGGAATTCAAGGAGTTGCATCAAATTCCCTACTGTCTGAAAATTAATGGACTGGTAGAAAGAGTGAATGGAACGCTGGTTTCAACACTGAGGAAATTATACGCTGGAAAAACTTCAGTGTGAGGAATTTATTTTAGTCTAATAACATTTGTCTACAACATCAGCCACCATATGGTGACATGAAAAACGCCATTAAATTGTTATGTTAATGAAAGTCCTCATTGCTGCCACTTCTATATTTGGCTGTCAAAACAACATTAAGAACGAGTGCAGAGCAATACCTACTCCAATTATTAAATATTCTGATTAAAAATGCAATCACAAGCATTTGATACAACCTTAAAGAGAAAGATAAAGTCCAAGATGATGGATGATAAGAACTTACCAACGCTACACAAATACCATGTAGGCGATAGGGTATCCTATTGAGATATGCATGACTTCAGGAGAAGAAAAAAACTGGATGTGCTGTGGTTGGATCCATTTGAGATTATAGCCAAGTCAGTGATGGATGTATATGCCATTAAGAACCTTACAGATGGAAGAATAGTGAATCTGGACCATGCAAAGTACCTAAAGCATTGAATCCAAGAAAAAAAATAAGTTGTTCCCAAAGGACCACTGAACCACTAAGATGGTTATGTCCTGATATTTTTGTTAAGTTCCAAAAAAGGACCTCTGAACCAAAATATATGGTGAAGTCTTAAAGATAAGACATCTGAACCATAAAACTGGTATGTCAAAGTATACCTAAGGACCAATTTATGTAAATAACGAAAAGATGGACATCTGCCCCAAGTATAATTTGAATCCCATAAAATAATAAGAAAAGCACAATAAAAAATTGATATAATATTTAAAAAGAAAACCATAAAATAATATATACTTATAATTTTTATTCATCCTCACCTTGAGGATGATACATCTATGTAGCCTCTTGGGAAAGGAGGGATGTATGACAGTAGGAGTGAAAAAGCCATCAAAATCTATTTGAGAGCAAACACTAGCGTGGGCTAAACCCACTTGAAGCCAAATTCTTTGAGCAGAAGCTGAGCCTTTAGAGAATGCAAACTGGGTAAGAAAACTTGAAATGTCAGTACTGGCCAAACGCAATACTCCAGATTGGGGAAGAAAACAGCAGAAAAGGAAGAGGCAGTTGGCAAATAACACCAAATAATCTCAGTATAGCACTGGTGCTGCAAGATTAGACTTGGTTGCTTGCCGGGTGAGCTTCATTAAGAACGTTGGACATATGGGCTGACATGATGTAAGGGATACGGAAAGTAGGTTGCCAAATCAAGCCTCCAATCAGAGCCATTAGAGGAGGTATCAATGCAAAGTGCCAGATATGAAGTAGTCATGCAATGAGCAAATGGTAACTTTTAACAATGGCTGAGAGCTTCCTAAAACCAGAAGCAGAAATGATGATGGAAGTTGGGGGAGGACAGAAGCTTTGTGGCCCAACTGCAAAGGACTTGTCCAGCAAAACAGATAGCGTAGGCTGCAACATCTCAATCTAAGATACCTGAGAGATTGGCGGTGTTAAAAGCCTCAGCAAGGGCCTTGGTTACTCTGCTTCTTAAATCTGCATATGAGAGCTCAAAGTGTTCATAATTCCCAAAATTTAATTTGGTAAAAGTACTGCTGACTTATATTATTGCTTATTTAGAATAGGAGCTCTGGAAGCAAATCAGAGATGTCTTGAAACAACTGATTTATAATGGACGGCATTGCTTCAGTAGGCTTGACAATTACTATGTGGTTATCTGAGAATGGAGCTGAATACAGAAAAGTGTCAAAGTCCAATTCAGAAACAGAAGGAAGAGGAAGAATCAGCCGCAATTCTACCAAGATGGTAGCTACTCTGTATTCATTGGGATCATATACTGTTTCTGAAAGTACAGCGGAAGGACTACACAAATGCGCTCAACTTAGAGTATGGGTCATGTTGGGACCATAGATGAGATTCCTGCAATTGGCATGACTCATTAATTGGAGCAGGCGGGCATCTTCAGCAGAAATATTATCCAGATATTGCTGGTACCAGGAGCTAGATAAATTCAACATATGTGCTGGGCAAGCTGAGAGATGTCAATTTTTTTATAATTGTTGACATTATCCACACCAGTGTAAATTAAACTCAAATTTATTCTAATTTTGGTAAAATTAATTTCTAATATATGAAATAAGCTTTTCAAAAAAGAAAAAATATGCAAAAATGATATGAATAAAAAGGGTATTAAGAGAAAATATAATACAATAAAACATATAATTAATCATTCTTAATTTTGCCACAAAAGATGACTTTGATGGTAGTCCCACCTACCAAGGATGACGAGGGGGATCTTGGAATCAAGGACGCCAAACCAAGATCATGTAATTGATGAAGAGTCATATACCCTGAATGGGGGAAAAGCAGCTTTCTGGGACTAGAATCAGCATGAACAAACTGACTAGTTCAGCACGGCAGTGGGTCATGAGGACCGCACTATGATGAGGCAGCAGTGATGAAGAAAGGAGGATAACCACAGGCCAAAGGTTGTTAATGAGCAGCATTGAGTGCGAAAATGGCTGTCTTTTCTGGAGACTTGAAAGTATTCAACCTGTCCCAAAGCATTCTCCTTTCATGATCTTATTCCAAATGAAAATCTAGGCAAAAAGGGGATTTGTTGAGATTTTTGCCAACCTTTCCAGCTTCTTAGGTTATCTTCTGGTTTGCTAGGGGATAAGTCCCGCTAGCAGATGAATTGGTCTTTGGTTGAGTTTGATATCTGTTTAATAATGTCAGCGGATTTTTGGGTAATTTGCTGGGTTCAAATCTGCAGGGTTCAATCTGTGCAAATGCCTATGGTAATATCAGGCACAGTTGCTGATAAAATTAAGTCATCTGATAGTTGATCATTGATTAACTATTAGATGTACTAATTGGGATTGGTTGTGATTCATCATTGAATAATTGGGAATTTATGTAGGAGTTGTGAGGCGAGTGATGCCACCTGCAACTAGCAAATCAATCAGTTGGTTTTCAACCTGCTATAATGGGTAAAGAATCCCATTAACTAAGCAGGTCGCTAGCCAAATGTGGTTTGTCGCTGTGATTGAGCATAGATTTAGGGACATGTTTTCTTGCTCCTTCCATTTTTAGGTCTCTGGGATGTCCAACGGAGGAATACTTAGCCTAATGGAGAAGACCATCGCTGAAAGAGACATAAAGGAAAAATTCAACGGCAACAGCTGCCTTTTCCCTAATGAGGCACAAACTGAGTAGCTGGGCTCTGAATTCCCCTATAAATTCCCTAGTATTTTATAATAAATCATATCTAAATTTTGGATAAGATAGGCTCAAAGGTAGAGTCTTAGTTAAGTCTCACCCATACTGGGGTTGATACAGGTTTTAGGTTTTAATTAGCATGGTTGACCGAGATCCTTATATGGCAGGTAGCCATGACAGACATAGGCTTCTGTCTCCAGTACCTTAAAGTGAGGGAGAAATCCCTTGGGTGTAAGAGGTTACCTGATTGAGGTTAAAATTAATTATTAAAAGATTAGCGGCTAACTGTTGTTCAACATTAGCACTTCTTTATCTCTTACATCAGACCATTCTGTTATTGTAAAAATGTACCTGATTGAGGAAGAATTACTATAGAGAAGATGACTAGCCAATAGTTAACACATTATCACTTCTCTATTTTCTATAACGAGTCATTTTAATCTGTAGCATTAATATTTATATCTCTTCTTAATTTTCTAATAAAAGATTTGAAACTAAATCCAATTTAATATCAAGTTCTATTCATCATCAGCTATTATTGTCATAGTACAATAATTGTTTACTCTTTTGTGTTATAAAGAGTAAGGATCAGAACATTTTAGAAGAAAAGCAGACCTTGAAGTAGATCTCCGTTGACTCAGCTTGATGGGAACTAGAGTTGGAATCTCTGAATCTGAAAGTAGATTAAGTCATTCAGAAAAGGGAAAAAGTCCATAATTATCAGCATAATCAGCATCAAGCGGAACACTCAAGTTTAGCGTTGGACCACCTATCAACCTGGTTTATTTATTAAACTATAGATAATAGTCTCCATACTATTATCATCCATAAATAAATATCAGCTAACGTGAATTATGCACATAGGAATCAATCATGTGCAGTTAAATTCTGAAAACAATCAGCCACTAGGCTAGATTTTAACAGGGAGTTTTATCTCAGATTGGGGTTGATGGGGAGGAGCATGCGGTCGCTTATTGCAGCAGAACGCTGAGTAAACATGAGCTTATTATACTGTGACTGACCGAGAATGTTTGGCTGTGATCTACGCCTGTAAACAATTTTGGGTGTACAATCATGCTACCAAGTTTCAAGTAGCTTTAATCACAGCTCATTATGCTGGATCTACAACTTAAAGGAGCCTGAGGGTTGGTTAACCAACTGGGCTCTGAAATTACAGGCGTATGACTATGAGAGTATTCATAGATCTGAAGCTTCCCGGCAGAACTTGATAAATTATCGTGACTCCCAATTGTGACCATTTTGAGAAGCTTGGATGATGAGCTCTATGAAAAAGTAATTAATCAGAAGTATGAGGACGAGCTACCTGAAGTGAAGAAGGCTATTGAATGAGTATTGATGGACACTGAATATTGGAATGGGGTCTTATAAAAGCTTAAGCCTGATGGACAGAAAAGAATTTTAATTCCTTATGAATGGATGAAATTTATTATCCAGGCCCACAAGGCCATAGACATGGAGTATTGGAAAAGAGGCTGTGATTAATTTGATCCAATTACTACAGGGATTCCATGTGATTCATTATTCAAGATATGATAAAAATACCATTCCTGTCAAAATACAAAGCCTATAAAGTCAGATGTGAATATTAATTAATCAAACCTGACTGGGCCTGGAATACTGTATCAATTGATGTTGTTGGCCCCTGCCTGTGAATAGCCTTGGAAACAAATACATCACTGTTTCTATTGACCATATGACAAAATGGTAAAGCAAAAGAAATATGAGACAATAGGGCCTTAATATCTGCTAAGGTTTTTATGGATTACATTGTTTACAAGCATGGATGTTATCAGAAGATCCTGAAGGACAATTTAATGAATTTTACGACACATATGGTGCAACGCTTGAATGATTTGATTTCTATCAAAGGAGAGTTGTAAACATTGTACCACCCAGAGACTAATGTTATGGTAGAATGAGTGAACGGCACCCTAGTCAGCATATTGCGCAAAAAAGCTGCTGCGGCACCATCATAATGGGCTACCTTCATTAGAGCTACAGTGTTTGCATACAACATTGGACATCATAGCAGCACTGGACACTCTCCGTTTTGACTTTTGTATGGTAGACAGCCAGCTCTATTTCTATTGTTATATTCAGCACTCAATCCAACTGAGGTAGTCAGACCTACAAGTTATGTCAAACAATTAGCGTAGACATCTAAATGAATTGCAGACCAAGGCTTATCAGAAAATGATTAGCCAAAAAACAAGTCAGTAAAGTTGTGATGACTCTACTTGAATTTCTGTGTCCAAGTTCCAGAAGAAGACTTGGTAGTATACTGTGACACCCATACCATGGGCCATGTGCACAAGTTTGCCTTTCTTTGAAAAGTACATTTTATTGTAATATAGAAATTGTCTGAAGAAGTATATACTAGTAAGGATCATGGCGATTGAATGTGAATCAAGTTCACACCAAGTTCCTTCATACTTATTGTTGCAATTCCGCCAGATGCACTATCAGGTAATAATGCTGGGGAGCTTGACATAGTGGCTGATTGCAGGAGGCTTAGTGCATCACGGTAAGACAAGAGGACAGGGGCTTCATAAGGTGCATCGATGGATGAGACTTTATTAATTGGAAAAAGTAATACCTTAGATAAAATAAGATAACTAATATTCTGCTGAAATAGTATTAATTAAAAAGACAGTACTAATTATAGTACTGTTGAAAGTTAAAAGGGAAATAATGTTTCTTTGTGAATGGCAAAGAGGGGCTCATAGATCAACCTTGATTCCCACGTGGTTTGTCCATCATTGCATCCCACCTGGAAGGTCACCTGAGCTTCTTGATCTCCTGGTATTAGTTTCATAGCATAAATTATATTATTATTGACCTTAAGTAGGAGCTCTTCCAATAGTTCAGGTTTAGAGGCCCAACTTGCTAGCTTCTAGAATGAACCGCTGATGGAGATATTGGGAGCTTGGGCCACTGATGATGGTGCCGTATGAATGTGTCCTTGAATTAGGTAAATTATTCACAAGTATTATTTAAAATGTTTATTGTCCAAATTCAGTGTAGTTCAGGTAGTACAAAAACTTGAAATCTAAAATAATGACATAAGATAAAACCTTAATTCAAGACTTATAAGACCATTTGAGTAGCTTGAAAGTCAAGTCCCACAAAGCAGTATATGTTGATTTTCTCCCAGGACAAGGCTTAAACCTTGAATAGGGAGAATCCAGAGAGATCCCCCCTCAAGCCTTATCAATGGGAGCAAGTCTTGGTACAGGCAGAAATAATCACTCCAATTAATTGTTAAGGTATTCATGGTGTATTCTTGTGATAAATTAGCTAGTTAATCTTATCAGGCTCCTTTGACAGATGCATTTCATCTTGAGACTTGAAAATGTTTATCAGATGATGGGTATTCACATTTTGAGCAAACCTGGTCTGTGTAAGTCCCATGGAATGTCCCTTGTGTGTTGATCGAGCTCTCTTCCCGTTTCCAAGTACAAAGAGTTTAAAAAGGGTGGCTGTACCCCTTGTTACCCAGGGTGACCTCGCCCAAATGGTAGACGAGCGCTGGGTAATGTCTCTCCTTCTTTGGATCCCTCCCCCAGTGCCCTCACTAACCTCAGCTGAAATTGTCTGCCAGATCAGGAAATCTGCACCAAGATCATTGAACTGAAGTCGATTGGTCCAAAAATGATTAAATAAAAGCCCAATGATTGGAATCCACATAGTCATAAAGGGATGAAGATTAATTCATTGACTGGAATCGCCTATGATTTCAATTTGGCCAATAGTGCAATTGTCAAAATTAATCCCTTTCAAAATCGTCTGGGATGATCCCTGACGTGCAGGTAGTAGTATCAGACACCATTGATGATAGTTCAAAGCTCCCTTTTGGATCTTTGGGAGTTGCAGCTGATGTAACGCTTTTGACCAAATGAACAGCCCAGCAACTGGGCACAGGAAGGTTGTGCATCCTGAACCCATTCCCAACCAATTGGGACTGCCCCTATGTGGGGTGGCCTTGGGGAATTCCTGCTGCTCATCAGGTCAGATTCCATTGCGCTAACCATCAGACACACAGTCAAGCCTCAGTTTAGGCATTTGAGGTCAAACTGACAGTGAATCAGTCTTCTGCTGAATCCTTCGATGTCAGTTTCTTATTGAGTTTATCTGCCCTCATCCCCAAATAATTCACCAGTAGGTAGAACTTGAGGGACCTGATCCCTGCTTGTTCCCGCATCAATTGACCACTATTTAATCAGTTGCATTGCACTGAAAAAATTGTTGGTCGATTTTTGTTCCTTTATCTTCCATTATAAAATCCTCTCCCCAAATTTAGTTTTTTTCTTATATGTTGGAAAATAAACCGCCTTTTCTGCCAGCACTTGCACACCCCTCAGAGTTATGACCATATTCATCTGGTATTTCATTATGTGCCTATATGAGATCCTGGCTCATCAGCAGTTATTGACAGAAATCCTCTCTAGTTTCATATCTGTTGTACCAGCAACAGTGCCTTTGACATTCTGGTTTGCTGTTTGGGTGCTCTGGCACCTAGGTTGGCAGGCCAGTCTAATTCTAACTTGCTGTTTGCCTGACATAACCGACCAACCATTTTTTCTAACCATTTCCGCCTTTTTCATAAATATTGGCGTAGCAATGGTCCCTCGTTTTCAGCTGAACCAGGTTGTGAAGAAAATATTCCCTGTCCATAATAGCCTAGTTCCACTCAAGATGTCCAGTCCACACCCCATAGTTGCCATAGCTATTGTGCCCATGTCAGTAGGTTCTGACAATCTGACTTGTGACGAGCTTACTCCCCCTATGAACCTAGCAGTTTCCCCTGACTCCACTACCATCTCTTTGGTATCACTAGATTCAAACACAACTACCAATAAAGAGAACTTTGCCTACTTCTTACTACCCATGAAGATTAGTGTTGGGTCCCACCACGTCTCCTTTGAAGCTTTGGTGGATACCAGAGCTGCGGGAAATTTCATGAGTGTTGAACTAGCCCAACGATTGGATCTTGACCTGGATGTAGGTCCTTCAGTGATGGTTGCTTCTTTAGCCTCCCAAACCTCATACTTAGTTCGCCAGCCAGTTTCATTCTCAGTACACCAGACAAGCTTCTGCGATTGGTTCTCAGCAATTCCAAACTTGGTGTTCTTGGTTATTTTAGGAGTTGGATGGTGGTGTCATCAACATGTTAAGATTCATCTAAAGTCAAATATGTTGTCATTTGCCTGTGCAAACGGATGGAGAATTTCCTTTAGCTAATACTCTATAGAAAACACAAGGTCATAGCTCTATTACTTCCCTCATTTCCCCTTCAGGCCTTCCGTCCAATTTTCCCAAAGAATTGATGTGCTATTAGAGTATTTTTGATTCTGAGAAGGTGGACCATCTTCCCCATCACGCCAAATTGACTTGGGGTTCCATACGACAGTACAGTTGGTGAATATCAACTTCCCATTGTATCCTCACACAGCGGAGGAGGTTGCACTCAACACTTGGTTAGATGATATGCTTAAAAAAGGGTGGTTGTTTAAGAAGACATCACCAGTCATGTCTCCCATTATCTTCGCCAAATAAACTGATGGTTCCCTCCATCCCTGTGTGAATTACAGACATTTAAACAAAGTTAAGGTTCACTATCCCTACCCCCTGCCCCTGGAGCAGACGATCAGCCAAGCATTCACCAAATCTTGTGTGTCCTCTAAATTGGATTTCATCAATTCCTTCAACCATATTTGGGTCATGGAAGGGCAAGGATGGTTAACAGCGATCTGGATAAAGCGAGGCATTTTCCAATTCTGTGTAATGCCCTTTGGGCTGAAGAATGCACCCGCTACATTTCAATGAATGATTGACAGTGTGCTGGGTAATATCCGGTTCACTTGTGCAGTCGCATATATTGATGACATTTTGATTCACTACTTGACTCCCAAACAACATGCTATTGACTTGGAAGTGGTTGTGGCCACTTTGAACAAGGCGGGCTTGTTCATCAAGCTTTTTAAATTTGAGTTCTATAAAGAGGAAGTTACCTTTCTTGGGAACCTCATCCTTAAGGATGGCTACCCAATTCCTCCCAATTAGTTGACACTATCCGTGAATGGCCTACTCCAACAACCCAAAAACAATTACAGAGTTTTTTTAGGAACCAATATTTTTCAAAAAACTTTTCCCAGCTCTTTCCCAGTTGGCTGCCCCACTCCACCCCCTCACCGGCAAGAATGTACCATTTCATTGGACACCCAAATGCCAGCAGGCGTTCAAGTTGATCAAAGAAGCGTTTTTATCCCCTCCCATCCTGAAACATGCAGATCCTACCAAGCCATATATCGTTGCATGAAATGCCTCCTCGGTGGCAGTGGGGGAAGTGCTGCTCCAAGAGCATGAGGGCTTGGAACATCCGGTTGCCTACTTTTCCAAAAAATTTACTTCTACAGAGCAATCCTGGGCCATCTATGATAAGGAGTTGGCAGCCGTGGCATGGGCATTGACTCATTGGTGGTACTCGTTACAGGGTGCCCAGCATGAGTTAACTGTTCACATGGATCACCAAGCTCTCTTGTATTTCCAGAAACCCCAAAAATTGGTACATTGGCAAGCTCATACATATCAGGACTTGTGCAGTTTTTAATTTCAGATATGAATTCGTAAAAGGTGCACTTAACATACTTCCCAATTTTCTCAGCTGCAACCCCGCACACTGTCCCCCAGATTTGGAGGAAGTGGATCTTATTACCATGATTCCCGCTGCTAAAATTTTGTCAATTGTTCCCCTCATTATTTCTTCCGCCACCTTTGCTCCCAACTCACTGCTCGTTGCTCAGGTCTTAGCCAGTAAAATGACCTGCCCTGAAGGGGTGGAGTTATTTGAGCAATTGTCCCTCCAAGATCATAAACACTCTCTGTACTCTTTGGTGGAGGGTCTCATTTATTTTCAGTCAAAAATTTAAGTTCCCCCTCTCTTCAGAGCCAAGGTATTTTGCACGCATCACAACCCCTATGATCAGCCATCCTGGCAATAAGAAATGCATTGACTTGATCAAGCAGACCTACAATTGGGCGTGTTCAACTAAGGAAGTTCTGGCCTGGATCGCCAATTGCATTACTTGTGCTTGGGCTAAGTCAGATTGCTCTGGTAGAAACGGGCTTCTGCACCCCTTACAACAGGCAGATGGTCCATGGACATCGGTGTCTATGGATTTTATCATCGTACTCCCCTGCTCTAATGGGTTTACAGCAGTGATGGTGGTGGTGGATCATTTAACTAAGTTTTCTCTTTTTATTCCCTGCGCTTCTGAGATTACGTTAGAGGAAACTGCCCGTCTCTTTGTGCGCCACATGTTTTCAATGTTTGGTCTCCTGCAGGAGATCATCAGCAACTGTGGTCCACAGTTCACAGCGCGGTTCTGGAGTGAACTCTTATCCATTTTAAAAATCTCCCCCTGTCGCTCCATGGCATATCACCCCCAGTACAATGGGCAGACTGAGTAAGTTAACCAAGTCCTTGAACAGTACCTGCATTGCTATGCTGCAGCCGCACAGGACACATGGGCTAACGACCTTCCCCTCACTCAATTTACCTACAACAATGGGACTCATGCTTCCATGGGGGTTTCTCCTTATGAAGTGACGTTAGGATATAATCCTTCCTTTTTGGTCAGACCCTGCTTGTGCCCCAAGGTCCAAGCCACCGTGAATCATGATGATCATACTAGGTCTACTCAATCCTTAGTGCAGGAACACCTCACCAAAGCTAATGAAGACTACAAATGGTTCACAGATCGTAAGCGACTCCTGGGTCATGACATAACAGTAGGCTCCTATGTTATGCTTGATACGCGCCATTTGAGAATGCAAGTGCCCTCCTGCAAGTTTGCAAGTAAGCATTTGGGCCCCATTTGGTGGAGGAAGATTTGGGAAATGGTGCTTTCCAGTCAAAACTACCAGCCCATTGGAAACAGCACCCCATCTTCCACGTTTACCAGTTGTCACCTTTTAAGGGTACTGTTCCTATGAGATCCCAAACTGATAGTAATTGAAAATGCAGAGGAGGTTGAAATGGAAAATATCCTAGCATCCCGCAAGTCCTGCCAGTTCGTTCAGTATCTTGTGGTCTGGAAAGGCTATCTGGCCTATGAAAACAGTTGGGTTAAAGCCCGTGATTGTGCTAAATGCATGGAACTGGTTGAGGCGTTTCATAAATCCCACCCTAACGCTCCCTGCCCCCCCCCAAAAAAATTCGCAACTGTAATGGCGCTCAAGTTACCCAATGTGCACAAAAATTTGGCCCTTGTGCAGTTTCACAGTGGTGGTGCCCTTCCTTTGGAAAAAGGAAAGGGTTATGTAAGTCCCAGGGAACGTCCCCTGTGTGTCAATTGGGCTCTCTCTTCCCATTTCCAAGTAAAAAGGTTCTGAAAAGGGTGGCTGTACCCCTCGTTACCCAGGGTGACCTCTCCCACATGGTAGATGAGCGCTGGGTAACAGCTCTCCCTCTTTGGATCCCTCCCCTGGTGCCCTCACTCACCTCAGCCAAACTTGTCCACCAGATCAGGGAAATCTTCACTAAGATCATTGAACTGAAGTCGATTGGTCCAAAAATGATTATATAAAAACCCAATGATTGGAATCCACATAGTCATAAAGGGATGAAGATTAATTCATTGGCCATAATTGCTGATGGTTTTGATTCAGCAAACAGTGCAATTATTCAAATTAACCTCCTTTCAAAATCATTGGGGATGATCCTGACATGCAGGTAGTAGCATCGGACACCTTGACAATAGTTCAAAGCTCCCTTCCAGAAAATCAGGAGTTGTAGCTGATGCAACGCTTTTGACTAAACATATAGCTCAGTGACTGGGCATGGGTGGGTTGGGCATCCAGAACCTGTTTCCAACCAATTGGGACTGCCCCTACATGTGGTGGCCTTGGGGGATTTCCTCTGCTCATCAGGCCAGATGCCATCATGCAAACCGTTGTACATGCAGTTGAGCCTCGGTTCAGGCGTTTGAGGTTGAACTGACAGCAACTTGGCCTGTTGCTGAATCCTTCAATGTCAGTTTCTTATTGAGATTATCTGCCCCCATCCCCAAATAATTCGCCAGTTAGGTCAAACTTGAGGGACCCAATCCCTGCTTGTTCCTGCATCAATAAAACCACTATTTAATCAGTTGCATTGCAATGAGAAAATTGTTGGTCAATTTTCTTTCTTTATCTTTCAAAAAAATCCTCTCACCAAATTTAGTTTTTTTCTTATATGTTGGAAAATAAACTGCCCTTTCCGCTGGCACTCGCACACCCCTCAGGATTTAATGGCCGTATTCATCTGGTATTTCATTGTGTGCTTGTATGAGATTATGGCTCATCAGCAGTTATTGCCAGAAATCCTCTCTAGTTTCATATCCGTCATACCAGTAGCAGTGCCTTTGGCATTCCGGTTTGCCGTTCAGGTGCTCCAGCACCTAGGCTGGCAGGACGGTCTGATTCTAAATTACTGTTTGCCTTACAGTTTGAGTCAAGAGGTCACGCTGGGGGTTTCACATTGAGGAGAGATGGGGACAGGTAATTGCCTTAAGATGGTTTCAACAGCAACAGGTTTGAAAATGTAGTTTAGTAGCCTTAAAGCTTTCAGACTCCTTAGTGCTCTTGTTTGCATCTTGGTAGGAAACAGGGGCTTTGGCAGGAGGTTTCATATTGATGATGATAAGCAGGTGCTTTGGGCCAGATTGACAAGGTAGGATGGAGTCATAAAAGTAGATAGTCGAAGTGGCTGAGTTGGGACAGTAAAATTTCTGTTTCAGAATTAGCCAGGAGTGGATGACAATGGAGTACTTGAGGTGCAGGAACTTAAAGTTCTTCCTGCGTTGGGACCTTGCATCTGGAGTTGGGCGTAAAGAACTGTCTGGCGGTGATGTACTGAGTTAGCAAAGTCTGAGACTTTTACAGTCAATGAGTTTCTAAAAATACTGATTATATTTAAGTGCATAAGATTCAGTGTAAAGAGGGTAAATTTTGCCCTTGAGCGTGGTGTCTAGGTCAGAAAGGATGTCACACAAAACCTCAAATTGATTTTTGGAGCATTTTAAGCCCTGGTTCCCAAATTTCATCCTGACCTCCAGTAGCTTGTTGCAACAGCTCTTTATGACATCTTCATTTTGACCAACTTGCAATTGCAATGTGAGAACTCCTTTTTGGTTTTGGAGAGGGCCTTCTTGGTATCCGCAAGTGTGCTTTCTGAGATGGTAATGCACTTAAAGTTAGATTCGTGAGCGCCCCTGAGTTCACGCAGGGAGGTTTGACCCATCTCCAGTCCCTTGAGCTTAAATTCGCTTGCCATTTTTATCTCTGGGTACCTGTTGCACTAAATCTGGAAAATGTTAGTTAAATCAGAAACCTCTTTAAGCTGGGAAGATCCTCCAACTGGGTTTTTAGCAGGCGTAGGCTCATCCAGGTTGACAATCATGTTCCTGACATTGAGAACAAAACTGGTTAGGTGAATGATCCGCAGGCAGTGCCTTGCTAGTCAGGACAACTGTTTGCCTTTTTAAGGTAAGCTTTTGACTTATAATATTAACTAATCCCTTGGCCTTATATTGTAGGCCACTCAGATTAATTTTGGGCTCAAGTTTGTTGGGATTGGCGTCGTTTATGGTTTTGTTTAAGTTGAATGAATTTAGAGTAGGCCCTAATTTGTGGGACTAGCACTATCACAAACTGAGGAAAAACCAGGTAAGCTCAATAATCCCTTTTATTAATATCAGGGCCAATTTTTGGAAAAGAGCCGTCAAAATTGATGGGTGACATACTTGCCAATGAGAAACCAAGCTTGGTGCTATCGCTACTTGTGAGAAGGTAAACTTATAGTGTTTTGTCCAGCACTTTTAGCATTATGAGGCGCTTTAGGTATTCAGAACTTCCATGGGGTTCTTGAGGCTTAATCCAATCACTGAGTTCAAAAACTAGCTCTTAAATTGAATTAATTTTGTTGGTTTGAAGGTTCTGCCAATGCTTTTAGGCTGAGTTTGATTTGCCACTAGACACTTTTGGTTATAAACTGGCTATGAGCTTTGTTTCCACTTTGTGCTCCAAAAGAGCAGAGTGGAAAATGACCTCATAGTTTGATTTTGGTTTTGTCACCTAAATAAATATTAGTGTTAGTATTAAATTATTAGCTTATATAAAAGTTAAGCACTCTGATTGGTTTGATCTTCTTCCTTTGAATGTAGGGTAAAAATTAGCTTGGTTAGCTTCTTCTTATTTTGATTCATTCTGGAAATAGATTTGAAGAGGAGCTTCTCACAACTGGCAAGGTGTCCTAGAGCCCAGTTACAATTACCTTGTGTGATGATTTCCCAAGTGTCTCCTTAGTAACAGTCTCATATGTTCTTGTGGCGCTTTGCTTCTTTCTCAAAATAAGTATTCACTTTTTCAATCACTTCACTTTATGATGTTGGCTATATTGCTCTTTGATATCTTATTTATTTATAGCAGGCATATATAGTGTAAGAATCCCAGTTGCCTCCATAAAATTATATTGGTTAATTCACCCCTTTTTAATCTAAGAAGGGGGAACGTCCAAAGCCCTTCCACTGTAAAAATTGTCAGATATAAGGCACACCAGGATGAGTAGTAAGTTTCTTCTGAAGCCTCTTGAATCAATTTTATGACAAGATAAAGAAAAAAAGGAGGAATTTTTCAAAAGAAATATGATTCAGCTAAAACCTATATAATGAAAATCGCAGCAATCTGTGATGAAATCTGAGCACAATTGGGAAGATTGAGACTGAAGTCCTAACAGGAAGGTCAGCCCTGAAATTGATGACGCAATGATCCCTACAAAGGGTTTTTAAAATTTTGTTAAGAAAATTGCGAGATACACTGCCATGCTGAAACCTTATGGAAGAGAAAAATTTGGCAACAGGAACTACAAATTGAGACACATGCAATGTGAAAGCTGAGCCATGATGCAAAAAGTCCTATCGTTTTAAGAAAGATTTTCACGCCCAGTTGTAAGAATTGTTCCCAAGTCCCTACCCTCACTTCCATTCAATTATAAAAACTGAGTGCTCTACTGGCAGAGTGTTTGGGTTATTTTGTACTATCCTTAATAAACCTTTAATTATGCCAAAATTCTTTGAACACTTTATAAGTTTCAACTAGTTTGGCGATCCAAGGAACCACGCCAACTGATGGAGGGTCCACACTCATTTGTATCAGTAATGATGGTTATCACATCAACTATCTCAGCTATTGCCTCTCTCAGCGCGGAAAAACTTTGAGTCATACCCTACGAGTTTTGCAAGATGTTCCAATACAGCAAAACGACTACCAAGAATCTCAAAATATTTGGAACGACCAACTTGCTCAACTATATCCATTTAAACTATGAAGGAAATGAAAATGTCAATCTCTTAGTCACATCTTGGGGAGACTTTTCTTGAATAAAACCCTAAGAAACAACTGTCACTCCTCAATATCAAGTATGCGCTCAAAAGTATTGGGAGTATGGCCCAAAAGTAATCCAAGGAGTGCTGATAGACCCATTAGTTAATCCAATTCGCCCTGATCATAGAGGAAATGGGAATTAGGATTTGGCGGATTCTACAAAAGCAAAACGTCCGGGATTAAACCTGACAAGACCCTTGTTGCTGCACGTTATCAGGTGTATATTCAGCTGAGTCAGGAATCCTACCCAAATGGAAAACACCACTGGACGGAACATTTCCTTTCCACTGACCTTGGAAGTTCCACCCCTTATTTGAAGCGTGATTTAATTTACGCCCAGTGATCAGATTACTGGTTAGAGAAGGAATGATGCTCACAAACCACTAATTTCCACACTTGTCCCGCGTGGTTCTTATTCACATATCATCAGAATGGCGATGCCTTGCAGGTATGGATTCTTTCATGGTTATTGGAGTACCCCCTAATAAAAGACAAGTCTTTCTTTGGCCCATCGATTGTCTAACACAATGACCTAGCCAATTAACAATGTTGTAGTATCTTTGGCCTAGGATCTGCTGAGCCTGGGCTCACAGCAGCCAAACAGAGCTTATATGATCTAATGCGCTTTCTTGACCTGCTGGTCCTGGGTGGCGTCAATCAAGGACATCAAGCAAGTACTACTTGTTTGAACAGCATAGATATTTCACACCCTCAAGCGCTCAAGCATGCAACGTAATGGTGATAGGACCCACTTCATGTACCTCTGATGAAGTGGCCCACCAGGTGTTAGGAGTATGACAGAGCTCAAATTGTTAGCAACTTTAAACGGAGTCACAGAGGTTTTGGAGGATCAACAAACATTGGTACTACTGGACGCACTGGACGGTGATGCCAAAATCTGGGCCCACAACCTCTTGTACTAAAATTAAGCCAGTAGGAGTCGCCTACCTCATTATTTACAATAGTTATGTCAATGGTGGCCACGCCAGCATCGAGGCCACAACTACTGTACCAATTATTCCAACAACAAAGAATGGCTAAGAACTTAAAAGACCATATTAAGGACATCCATCAACTTGCAAAGTCTCTGCAACTACCACAGGCATAGCCATTATTGCGTTCCAGGATTCTCTCAACAAAGGAGCGGGATCACACATGGTATGGTACAACGGATACCAAACTCTGGAGGGGGCATACAAGCTAGCCCAGAAAATTGAGCCCCGCTCTGGAATATGACATACCAAAAAATCATCCACTGTAAAGCTGCATGTCCATTACACTAAACCAGCCCCTTTTACCCTCAAGAATGGGGTACTCGTGATATTCAACAAGGAGGGAAAAGTGGATAATGAACTGAAATGAGGTCCAGTATTGGTCAGTGTATCCGACACCCTCTTGGTGGAAACAGATCAGCAAGATGTCCCCCCTAATAAGCTGGAGGTATTGGCCCTCGCCCCATACATCCGCTCAAAGATTCAGGAAGAATAACAATCCTCTGACATTATACAACGTGACTGGCCCTCCCCCTGTCACGCGGATCATCTACCTCAAAGCTGTAGATCCCAGGGATTTTAGCAATTCTGGACAAGCCACTCTAACTCATGGACTTGGTTGGAGATGTATCAGACAGAGTCCCAGGCACCATACTCATACCATTGGATCCAGAGCCCCCACACTGTCCCCATACCAGATGAAAACAATAGAGCAAATTGACGAGTATTTCCAGCGTAATCCCATCATTGAGGACTTTAGCCACATATGTTCCCTGTTAGATTTGTCAGATCTCATGCTGGCCCTGCTCTCATATGCTTAGGAAGTTGCAATGCCTTCCCAGTTTCTCAATCAATCACAGGATCAATCCACAATTGCGGCCACCACCATGGAATTATGCGCATTAAACATCTTATATAAAAATGATTGTGCTTATTTACTGTTCACCGTGGACATTATAATGGGCTTCAGAAGGGCAGTGATGAATGCTCTAGTGGACATGAAAGCATCAGGAAACTTTATCGATCTCAAGATGGCACAGGCATTAGACTTGGCGGTCACCACAGGGGCGCCAATCATGGGGGCTTCTAAGATACCATTGGTCACCCTGCCTTATGCGAGCCACTACACTTCTTGGCCAATGGGCACCAGTTCAACGCCAACTTCTCAGCAATTTTAGACCTACTCTACCCCATGATTTCTAGGTGTAGAATGGTGGTGCTGACAGGTGATTATAATAAATCTCGAAAAATATGCTCACTTTATTGACATACTATCACTATGGCGAAATTTCTCTGCTCCCCACATTGGCAAAAGGAAACGCAATTTAAGCCATGGGGGGAATACTCCGTTTGGGCGCACTTACCAACCTTCTATGATGCCTGCAATACTGGAACCATACAAAGACATATATATGGCATGGACAAAGTGAATAAATTGCCACACCACTCCAAGTTTGACATCGATATAGCCTAACAGTGGAGCTCATTAAGATTAACTGCCCCCTATGCCCATATATGATGTCTGAGGATCAAGCACTGAAGGTTTAATTTGAAGAAATGATAACCAAAGGATGGCTAATAAAGAAAACCTCGCCAGTGTCATCTCCCATGGTGTTTGCCCAAAATCTGATGGGATCTTGTGACCATGTGTAAATTACAGCCACTTAAACAATGTTATGGCACTGGACCCATACTCCCTCCCACTGGAGGCTGCAATCTCCAAAGTGATTGCCAAGTCTAAAGTACCTTCAAGCCTGTACCTAATCAATACTTTTACCAAGTCTGAGTAAAAGACGGGACAATTATGGCTAACGGTGATATGCACCTGACATGTCATATACCAGTTCAGGGTCATGCCATTTGGGTTGAAAAACCCCGCCATTTTCCAGAGGGTTATCAATCACGCATTGGGCGACCTCCGCTTTAAATGTGCAGTGGCGTATACTGATTACATTCTGATTCATTCCCCTACCCCTGAGCAACATGAGAAGGATTTGGTGGCTGTTGCAGCTGCCTTGCAATGAGCAGGTCTGCATGCAAAGCCATCAAAATAATAATTATTAAAGATGAGATACAGTTCCTGGGAAATGGGGTTGTTGGAAAATTGCATCCTAGGCTTCAGAAAAAAAGAATGTTATATCAAATTTGGCTTAATAGAGGCAATGTCAGGAATTTAACATTTCTTTCCGCTTGGCATAACTTTCTGAGAAAAATTACACAAATTAATAAAAGCAAATCCTAATCTCCCATTGTAGTTTCGCTCTGATGTCCTCAGATTCTCCACCAGCTGCTCCAGTGTGGGGGCAGCAGCAAAACTCCCCACTGTTTTCTGTATGGCAGGAAAACGCACTCAGACTGGTTCACCAAGTCATTTTAAACCCATGGGACTATTTGTTCCTCCCAAGGATCTCGACGCCCACCTTGCTCATACACAAGCAGTACCTCGCTGCCCCCTGGTGCTCCCCTGGAGAAACATGCACTATGGCTAAAGGTCAAATATGGGAAACTATTCCCATACCATGACCAAGCCATTATCAAAAATGGCACAGGTGGTGATGACACCTGCCAGATTTATAGACATTCGTCCCTACAAGGGGTATTTCAACCTTGGCTTCACCTGTGAAGCTGACGCTGCCACTGCAGCAACTGTGCCTCTGGTATTCCAGGGCACCCCTCTCCCCACAACTCGGACCCATCTCCCAGTGGATACCACTTTGGTGGTCCAGTTTGCTGGCTTGCCCACTCACCTCCCCCCTGATGTTCTCCACCAGGAGCTGATGGACGGTTTAGCACCCTATGACTTCAACCCCATCTTACAATATGTGGTCCCAAATGGGGCCACACGACATGCTGGGCCTTGGGCATATGCCACAATCGCCCTGAATTTAATAAAATTGCCATGTAGATTCCCCCTCACACCATTATTCCTTCAGCGCCTGACCATCCATTTTGGGCCCACGTTGAGGACGGGTGGATGATCTTTCCATCATGTTTTGAGTTGGACCACTCAAAATGCAAATGCCCCCCCTTAGCCACTTCTGACACATTGGAAGACTCATCCGCTGACCTCCAATCCGCTGCCCACCCCATACAAGTTCCAGTATGGGGCACAATCCTACCTCCCCCTCCGCCAAAACTGGAAGCTGCACCTGCACCTGCAGCCACCAATCAGCCTCCGCCTCACCTCAATGCCACAAATGATTCCTACAATCAAGCATCAGATTGGATCCCAGTTTGATCCCATGCTTCCTCAAATGAATCAATCAAACCTCAACTGTATGCCGATTTCCCAATTCAATTCAACTAAAACCCATGGGAGTTATTGGCTGAAATTGACGAATCAGGTAAGCTCATTGAAGAACAATCTCTGCAAGTTGGGTGGTTTGTTAATGCAGAATGGGACGCAAAATACCCCCTCAACTATATACCCCACAGCCAAATTGCCAAATCATTTTGCAGTGATCACCAGCTTGCAGTTGAAGCAGAAGCAACACCAGATTGTCACCCCCTTTGTAAAGCTGTCGCCAAATCAGTGGCGACGCTCACAGGAGGAATTACACCTCCTGTTATCTCTGAAAGTCTTACTCAAAAGAGTAAAATCACAGTAAAACAGCTATACAAAAATGCTAACAATGCTATCCAGAACGTGGCAGCTATAGCACGAAACCCAAGAACTAAAATTACCTGAACCTACATTGCCACGTTTGTAAAGCTCCCAGATGCCCGCATTAAAGCTGAAAAAGCTTTAACCAAATATATCAGTGCCATTTACCTAGCTGGCAATTTCCATGAAATACCAATTATTAGCGATATTGAACCACATGCCGCAGATGCCCCAACGCCCTTACTGTCTTCCTTGACATGCACTCTACTATGGGAGGAAGAAGCTGCTGCCAAAGATGAGCCCCCCAATCCCCCCTCCCCTTCTGCCATGGAGGGGTAAGCAGTTTCTGCTGCCACCTGGTTGGTTGTTTTGTTTAAAGTGTTTCACTCAATCCGCTCATTTAATCGTTTTGTTTGAGCCAATTAGTTACATTAGTTTTTAGTTTTAGTTTTGGTAATGTCTGTCCCCTGGTTGGCTTACCTCGAATAAATAAAATTTTAGGAATTTATGAGTCCCCAAAAAGGAGGAAGTCAAAATTTAATAATATTAATGATTTAGTCAGCTAAAAAACCCTGTACAATTCTCGGTAGAACCCCACAAATCAGGGTAACATGATTTTGACTTCTTGCCGGGAAACTAAATCAATATCTAATAGTTAGGTTACTCTTACTACACAGCAGACCATGGGGCATTCATCAGACGAGGCTTCCCCAACCATGCCTATGTCCACTCAACCACCTACGCGTGGTCCACCCCCTTTTACAGGCATGGCGAACCCAAGGTGTTGAAGTTTTTTAGATGGGGATTGGCTGAAATACATCAAGTTGTTACCTCATGGGTACTTTTTGGTCATTAAAATGCTTCCCCACCCATCATTCCATTAAAAAGATGCGAGTTTGTCAAGCCTTGATAGGCTAAAATTGCATAATACCTAATTTGGAAACTCCTAAGCTATCCAAACGTTAAGCCTTGACGCCTTAAATACTGATATTAATTTATTATATATAATTCTCTTTTTTACCTCCGCGTGGCCCATAATAAACCCTATAAAACCAAAAAACCTATTTATTTACATCTTTTATATATTTGACATATAATTAATAGAAACACTCCTCACCTATATTATTGAATTGAAGCTACCAGCACCAGAGAGCCTTATCCCAACCCTTAAATCCAACAGTGGTGCTTAAAGATGGCATGCTATTGCTCCCTCCAAGCTGGAAGCAATACAGACATGGGTAACGCCCATTAAAAAAAGTACCTCTGCAGCTTTCTGGTATATCTCATTTTTATGAAGAAATTCTTGCCAGCAATTTTGGAACTTGCCACCCCCCTTCAACCACTATTGGGGAAGAACGTGCCATTCACATGGACTGTGGAATGCCAATGGGCCTTTGAGGCTGTTTAAGAAGTTTTCACCTCAGTTCCAGCTCTAAGACATTCATTGAAAATAAACCTTGTATTGTATCTTGCAATGCTTCCAGCACAGCTGTGGGAGTAGTATTGCTTTTTGAGCATGAAAGCCATAGACCCGGTGTTATACTCCTCTAGAAATTTATGGGCGCTGAACAGTCATGGGCAATTTACAATGAAGAGCTGGCCGCTGTTGCATGAGTGATGATGAACTGGTAGTATTTTCTTTCAGGAGCAAAGCATGAGGTAACGGTGTGCACAAATATAAATCACTTATATACTATTGCAAGCAACAGAAGTTGGCACACAGACAAACCAGAACTTACTGAGACCTGCTCAGATTTAACTTCTTTATGAGTTTTTAAAGGGGTCTAGGCACAAATTACCCGGACATACTAAGTAGAAGCCTGGCAATTAAACCAACCCTTTGGAAGAGAACAAATTGGTTATGGTAATTTCCCACAAACAAGTGCTGTCCGAGCCATCAGAGGAACCAGCAACCATCATTGCCATTGTAATCCCTGCAACATCCTTAATATCACCCCCAATGACCACACCTGAGCCCTCTGAAAACACCATGGGGTCCACGTGACAGGACACTCCCAAACAAACCCACCAAATAGTGTTAATGGGTCCCTCTTGGATGCAGTACTGAATGCGCAAGCAGAAACTATCAAAGAAAAGCGCTTGAGGATCAGATACATTTGGGGAAAAGCCACCAAGTTGGTACTCAAAAAAGGATAGGGTGATTTACTTTTGGGACCGCATATGGGTGTCCAAAAGTCCATGTCCTTAAGTTATAAAGGAACATCATGACCTGCTAACAATTGGGAAACCCTGAAGGAAAGAAGACTATTAACCTAATAAAGAGAATGTATTACTGAAATGGACTGAAAAAGGATGTTCCAGCTTGGATAGAATGCTGTCTGACCTGTACGTGATGCAAAATTGACAGAACTAAACGAAACAGGCTCCTGCATCCACTACAACAAGCAGCGGGGCCATAGACATCAGTATCAGTCAACTTCATAGACAGTCTACCCACTTCAAAGGTTCAATGAGATCATGGTATTCGTGGTCAGATTCACCAAAAATGGCCTGTTTATCCTATGCTTAACTACAACCTTGGCGGAAGACATGGACCACTTATTTGTGACCCATGTCTTTACTATGTTTGGGGTACCATAGGAGATAATTAACGATAGGTGACACAACTCACGTCAGGCTTTTGGGAGGCTCTATGTTAACTAATTCACATCAAGCCATGTCAATTATTAGCTTATCACCTCCAGTCCTATGGACAAACTGAGCGAACTAACCAGTCCCTAGAACAAAATCTCCGGTGTTACACTTCAGCTGCTCAGGAAACTTGGGTTAGATATATGGCCTTAGCCCAGTTCTCATATAATAATTCCCTGCACGCCTATACTGGAATGTCGCCGCTGTATGCCAACTTAGGCTGCAACTCAGAAGTTATGATTGGATCCCAAATTTAAACAAATATCCCCATGGAAGATAGCTTCACAACACGCATTTGGTAGATAAACCAGTTGGTGAAGAGGCAATTAATAAAAGCCTCCCAGGATGCCAAGCGTTTCGCTGACCAAAAATAGGGAGAAGCACCCAAATACCAGTTGGGCGACTTGGTGATGATGTACATGAAAAATCTTATCCTAAAGGTACCCTGCCGCAAACTGGCCTGCAAAAAGGCAGGACCAGTCCTTATCAGTAAAGTCTTGAATAACGGGTCCTTTTATGAGGATTTGCCCTCACACGAAAGATTCATAAGTTCTTCCACGCGTCAGCGCTGTCACCATTAAAAGGGAACCAACCTGCAGATATTGAACCCTTTTTGGAGGAAGAAATGCCAGAATCAGAGGTGGATGAAATAAATGAGTTAGAGAAAATGTAAACGGGGGGCACAATGCTTGTTGGTGTGTAAAGGGTACCCCACCTATGACAACAGTTGGATCCATCCTGAAATTGTACCAATTTTCAGGATCTAATCACTAAGTTTATGCATGGAATACTACTGCCCCAACGCCTGCAGCTATGAAACCCCATACTCTTGCAGCCATCAAGATGCCCTTTTTAATTAACTGAGGTAAGCTGACCAGGGGATGGACATTACCGAACTAAAACTAAAAATTATAAAAAGTTACAATTCAAAAACGCCCAAAATGGATGGATTGATTGAATCATACCTAATAAAATATCCAACCAGGTGGGCAGCGTATACTGCTATCCCTCCATGGTGGATGGGGAGGGGGATCGGGGGGCTCATCTTTAGCTGCATCTATCTCATCCCAGAGTAGGGTGCGTGTTAAGGAAGATAGTAAGGGTGTGGGGGCATCAGTGGCATGGGGTCTGATATCCTTGATGACTGGAACTTCCAAATAGTTGCCAGCCATCATTATACCAACGATGTATTTGCCCAAAGCGTCTTCAGCTTTGAGGTGGGCGTCTGGGAATTTAATGAACATGGCAATGTTGGCTCATGTTATTTTTGCTTTTGGATTCCGTGCTACTATTACCACGTTCTGGATGGCTTCAGTGACGTTTTTGTGTAAAGTTTTCATGTTAATCTTACTTTGTGCAGTAAGATTTTGGGGGATGACGGGAGGTGAAATTCCTCCTGCAAGTGCAGCCACAGATTTGGTGGTAGCTTTGCGAAGTGGATGGCAATCTGGTGCGGCGGCTGCTTTTACTGCAAGCTGGTGGTCACTGTAGAACAGTTTGGTGTTAGGTTGTGGGACATATTTCTGGGGCGGGAATTTTGCATCCCATTCTGCGTTACAGATCTGCTCAAGTTGCAGCGTTGGTTCTTCAATGAAATTACCTAATTCATCGATTTCATCCAATAATTCCCATAAATTTTGGTTGAATTGGATTGGGGAATCAGCGTACAGTTGAGGTCTGTTCGATTTGTTTGCAGATGTATGAGATTGAACTGGGATCCAATTTGATGTTTGGTTGGATAAACTTAGGCATTGGGGCAAGGTGGGTGCTGATTGGTGGCTGTAGGTGCATCTGCAGCATTAGGCATTGGAGGAGGGGAAGGTAGGATTGTACCCCATGTCAGAGTTGGCACAGGGTGGATGGCGGATTGGTGGGCGTCGGGCAAACTTTCAGCATTGGTGAGAGTTTTTGAGTATGGGCATTTGCATTTTAAGTGATCTAACTTGAAACAGGATGGACAAATCGTCCATCCGCCCTCAATGCAGGCCCAGAATGGATGGTCGGGGGTAGATGGGATGGTGGCACAAGGGGGAATTGCCAAAGATTTTTTGTAAATTCAGGGCTGATCATGGCATATGCCTGAGGCCCAGAGAGGCGTGTGGCCCCATTTGGGACCACAAATTGTAATATGGGGTTAGCGCTGTAGGCTGCCAAACCTTCCATCAGTTCCTGGTGAAGCACTTCGGGGGGAGGTGGGTGGGCAAACCAGCGAACTGGACCACCAAGGTGGTGTCCATTGGGAGCTGGGTCCAAGTTGCTAGAAGGGGACATTATTAAATATTAGTGGCACTGTTGCCGCAGTGGCTGCATCAGCTTCACAGGGGAAGCCAAGATCAAAGTACCCCTTATAGGGGTGGAAGTTAATGAAACAGGCTGGTGTCATCACCGCCTGAGCCATTTTGATAATGGCTTGGTCATCGTAGGGGAAGAATTTCCCATATTTGACCCTAAGGCCAAAATGCATGTTGCTCTGAGGGAGTACCAGGGGGCAGCGGGGCACCGCTTGGGTTTAGGCTAGATGGGCATTAAGATCCTTGGGAGGAATGAATCATCCCAAGTGTTTGGAATGACTGGGCGAGCCAGTCTGAGCGCGTTTTACTGTCAGATGGAAAATGGAGGGGGTTTAGCTGCTGCCCCATGCTGGGACAGTCGGTGGGGGATCTGATGACATCAGAGCAAGACTTTGGTGTGCGATTAAGTGTTTGCTTTTAATTTGCCAGATTAATTTGCTTGGAAAGTTACGCCAAGCAGAGGCCATCAAGATGCCTTTACCTCACAAAATTATGCTCTGGTATGGTCTCTAAATGGAGTAGTAGACCCTGTCCTTTTAGGAAAGGGTAATGTAAGTATCCTGACTGACCCCATAAAATGAATCAGTTGATAGCCTCTTTTTATCTAAGAAGGGTGAACATCCCCAACCTCATTAAAAACTTTCAGAATTAAAACACACCTTTTTCAAGTGGTGGGTTTCTGCTGAGACCCTCAATTCAATTTTATGACAAGTCAATGAATGGAGGGGAGGATTTTTCTGGGAAATTTAATTCAGTCAAAGCCTATGTAATGAAAATCGCAACAATCTGTGACAAAATCTGATCATGATTGGGTAGATTGAGACTGAAGTCCTGAAAGGAAGGTCAGCCCTGAAAATGATCTGACAATGATCCTTACCAAAGGGAAAGAAACTTTTATTAGGAAAATTGTGAGATATGCTGGCATGCTTAACCATGATGGAAGCAAAAATATTTGGCAACAGGAACTGCAAATTGAGGCACCCACAATGTGTAATCTGAGCATGATGCAAAAAGTCCTGGCGTTTTAGGAAGATTTGCGCGCCTAGTTTAAGAAATGTTCTCAAGTACCCGTCCCTCACTTCCATTCAATTATAAAAACTGAGTGCTCTAAAGGCAGAGTGTTTGGGTTATTTTATACTATCCTTAATAAACCTTTAATTATGCCAAAATTCTTTGAACATTTTATAAGTTTCAACTACTCTGGAGATACCCAAAGAACTACCCCGAATTAAGGAGGGTCCAAACTCATCTGTATCAGTAATGAAGGTGGCCATCACATCAGTTATCTCAGCTATTGCCTCTCTCAGAGCGGAAAAACTTGGGATTCATACCCTACATGTTTTGCAAGGTGCCCCAATCCAGCAAAGTGACTATTGAGAATTTCAAGTAAAAGGAATGACCAACCGCTCAACTATATCCATCTGGATTATAAATGAAAAGGAAATGACAATCTAGAGGACGCATCTTGGGGAAATTCATTAGGATTAAACCCAACAAAATGACTACCGCTCCTAAGTATCAAGTACGCGCTCAAAAGTATTGGGAGTATGGCCCAAAAGTAACCCAAGGAGGGCTGATCAACCCATTACTTAATCCAATTCGCCTAAAACATTGAGGAAAAGGGAATGAGGATTTGGCAGATAATACTCAAAAAATGGCTGGTATTAAACCTGATGAGACCCTTGTTGCTGCACGTTATCAGTTAAATATTAAGCTGTGTCAAATCCATCCAATTAGATAACACCAATGGATGTAACAATCACCTCCCACTGGCCTTAGTATTTTGACACCCATATTTGAATGATGGTCAAGATTACTTCTAGCGATAAGCTTACTGGTTGGAGCAGGAATGATGTTCATAGACCAGTACTTTTCACTTTTGTTCCTGATTAGTTATTATTAGCATATCATCAGGATGGTGATGCCTTGTGGACTATGGATTCTTTCATGGGTATCGGAGTACCCCGAAGGAAACCCAGTCTTTCTTTGGCATATCAATTGTCTGACATATAGTAAGTTCAGAAAGAGCTTAAATTGACTAGTTGATTTGAAATGTACAGGACCTTCTTGTTTAGAATACTCAAAGATCAACTTGGTAAAATCACTTCCCACAGTTCCTGAATTTTGACTACTCCAGAGGAGGTAGGCCAGAAGATCAGTATCTGAAGTGCTCAAAGTAGATCTGTTCTTTTCATCCAAGGGCGAGGCGATATCCTCAGGGTGCATTCAGAAGTGCCCCTGTAGTTATTAGCAGATGTCGCAACTCCACCAGACGTACTTGCAGGTGCTAATGCTGGGGATCCCAACATAGTGGCTGATTGCAGGAGGCTTAGTGCACGCGTTCAGCCTAGAGGACAGGAGCTTCATAAGATGCAGCGATGGATGAAACTTTGTTCATTAAAATTATATCTAATAACTTAGATAAAATAACCTTTTAACTGAGGCAAGATGACAAGGGGATGGACATTACCAAAGCTTGAAGAGCTAAAAAACAAACAAACAGACCTACCCAAACAAATGATTAACAGCCCAAAAAGAGCAGGTGAAACATAAATAAACGAGAATACAACCAAACAGGTGGGACAGCGATGAGTCGCTCAGCCCACCATGGTGGAAAAGGAAGGGATATTGGGTGGCTATTCCTCAGTATCAGATTCCATATCAAAGGCAAGTGTGCAGGCCAAGGCGGAGAGCAATGGTGTGGGGCGATTAGCGACATGGAGAGCAAGTTGGCTGATGGCTGGCTGGTCATCAAATTTACCTGCATCAAAAATTGCACCTAGGTATTTGTAAAAGCAGTTTTCCACATGAAGGTGGATGGAAGGAAGTTGAGATAATAAAGCTGTGGTGGCGCAGGTGGTTTTTGTCTTGGCCTGCAAGTGATAGAAACTTTCTGAATGGTGGCATTTGCTTGTTTGTGGAGGTTTAGGATGTTAAGCCTGCCCTGAAAGGCTATGGTTAGAGCAATAATGGGTTGAGGAAGGCCCTTGGCAAGTATCGCTACTGATGAGTTGGTTACCTCATGGATGTTGGTGTTATATGGGATTTCAGCTGAAGCAACAGCGAGCTGGTGGTCAGAGAAGAGCACAGTGGCGTTCGGTTGGGGGCCTAAAAACGCTGAGGGATCTGAATGGGTGCTGTACCTGTATAAATTCTTCAATTTGGGTATTTGAGTCTTCAATTACATTGCCTATTTCATTGATTTCATCCAATTGAAGTCCATGGATTCAAATGTATTGGAAATCGGGGTTGGTGAATTTATGAGCTGTAGCTGTCAATTGAGGAATAATGTGGGAATGAACTGTTATCCAAGCTGTCTAATGATTGATTGAAGTGCATGTGGCAACGGACTGAGGAGGGGCTTGATTGGCAGCTGCGGGCGCTGCATCAGCTGCAGGTTTTGGGGGAGGGGTAAAGGACTGTACCCCATAATAGAAAGGCAATGAGGTGTGTGTCATATTGGGGGCCAGATGGAGGCAACACAAGTCTATTGGATGCAGCAAGATAGGGGCATTTATGCTTTGAGGGATCCAACTTGAAGCAGGACGGACAGATAGTCCGCCCGCCCTAAACGTTGCCCATAATGGGTGATCAGGGGAAGAAGGAATGACGGCATGGGGGGATTAAACAAGAAATTTTGTTGAAATTTGGGCTAATCATGGTGAATGCCTAAGGCCCAGTGAGACGAGCAGCCTCATGGGACCACAAATTGAAGGATGGGGTTGGAGTCATACGCGGCCAAGCCTCTCATCAGCTCCAGATGGAGCACTGCAGGGAAAGGTGAGTGGGTAACCCCGCAAACTAAACTACCATAGTGGTGTTGGTGGTTAGCTGGGTGGGTTGTGAGGATAGGGGTGCCCTGAAAACCAGGGAACGGTGGCCACAGTGGCGGCATCAGCTTCACAAGTGAAGCCTAGATCAAAATACCCCCTTATAGGGGCGGAAATGTATAAACTTGGCTGGCAGCATCACCACCTGAACCAAGTCAATAATAGCTTTTTTACATCTGGGAATAATTTTCCATATTTGACCCAACGGCCGGAACACAACTGGGGTCAGGAGAGAACAAGTGGGCTGTGAGGCACTGCCTGGGCACATGCCAGGTGGATGGCGAGATCCTTGGGTGGAATAAACTGACCCAATGTATTATTGGGACTGGACAAGCCAGTCTGAACGCATCTTCCCGCTGGACAGAAATGCTGGGTGGAGTTTCACTACTGCCCCACATGGGAGCATCCAGCGGAGAATCCAAAGTCTCTAGGAAGCGAACAGGGGAGAGAAGCGTAGGCTAATTTGGCTCTTTTTTTACCTTCTTTTAAAATTAAAATTGCTCAAAAGTTACTCTGGCCAGGAAAAAAAGTAATATAGAAAAACCTTAAGCTTAAAAGAAGCTAATGCTTATCCTGAAGAGCCAATTGAGTTCCTTGGCCACTAAGTAAATTTGAACTTAGATAAAATAAGATAACTAACATATTCTGCTGAAAAAGTATTCTATAAAAAATGAGACAGTACTATTTATAGTAATGTTAAAAGTAGAAGTGGTATCATGGTTCACTGGAAATAGCAAAAAGTTATATATTGATCAATGTCAACTCACAAGTGGTTTGTCCATCATTGTGTCCCACCCGGAAGGTCAGCTGAGCTTCTTGATCTCCTGGTAATAGTTTCATAGCATAAGTTAAATTTCAATAAACCTTAAGTAAGAGCTCTTACAATAGTCCAGGTTTAGAGGCCCAACTTGCTAGCTTCCAAAATGAACATCTGATGAAGATATTGGGAGCTTGGGCCACTGATGATGGAGCTAAGTGAATGTGTCCCAAGAATTAGGTAAAATATTCATGAATATAAATAGAATTCTTGTTGTCCAAAGTCTAGTGTAGTTCAGGTAGTACTAAAATTTGAAACCTAAATTGATGACATAAGATCAAACCTTAATTCAAGACTTATGGGACCATTTGAGTAGCTTGAAAGTCAATTTCTGCTCAGCAGTATATGTTGACCTTCTCCCAGGACAAGGCTTACACCTTGAATAAGGAGAATTCTGAGATGTATCATATGGAAGAAAAAGAAACAAAGAAAATAATGAAATTGAAAAATATAAAATGAACAAATCATTGTTAATTAATAAATGAGCAACTTTTAATTCATACTTTTGGAAGCTTTTTTGTCATTGAATCTGGATGCCCTTTCTTCAAGAGATGGAAGAGAGTAAGATTGCATTGGTGTAGCCTGAAGAAGGTTAATTGTGGGAGAAATATAAATTTTGTACAGGTCCCAACTGTCAAGATCTTTCTGAAGATATGCTAAACCTAAGAAGACTTGTCACCAAGCGTTGGTCTGATTACTAAGGAAGGGCCATCAAATTAGTGGAAGCGGCCATTGGAATGGATTTTGTAACAGGCGAGAGAGGTTACACTTGTGGGAGAAGCCTCAGAAAGGAAGATATAAGCGGCGAGAAGGCATAATGCCTGATTTAACGATAGAACGCTGCATGAAGAAACTTAGCTTTAAAATACATGCCTATCCAGGACAGAAAAACTTTCGAGATAGAGATCAGATTTTAAAAAATTATGAGATATTGGACATCATAATCAAGGAGGAAACGAACTATGCACTTATATCTAGTCAAGGAAGGTGAAGCGTAGAATGACTGACTGGACCATGATCATATGATGGTTGAGGTTTTCCCTCAACATCACATTGTCCTTCTCTTTGATAATATATAAAAAGCTGGTGTGTATGGAGCAGGGGGTGAGCGAGTGTTGGTTCTGGCTAAGCCCCAGGATGGGGTTGAGACTGAGGCAGGTCAAAGTTTAGGACTTGCGTCTGGCTAGGATCAAACAAGGCGATGGTGAAATAGGTGAATTAGAGGTTCAGTTGGATTTGAGTCAGAACTGCACTGAGTCAAGGGTGTGGTGGTTAAAAAGCAGGGAATTCTATTAGGCTTAGGGGGATGGGAGTTTGTTTACATAGTGTTTCAAAGGACAGAGTGTTAGGAATGACGGTGGAGTCTGAACTATTCTTTCAGCAGAGGGCTATAAGAAAAGGGTCCTGGGAACTGGGTTTTCTTTAGTTCCATCTCCTATTGACTTGCTAAATATACACAATAAAGATGCTAGCTTGAAAGCCTTATCTATCTTATTATTGTATTTTGGGGTTTACGTTGGTATATTTGGACTAACAATAGCCATGTTTGGCATTCACAAGCAGGAGATGGACTTTAGAAGTAAGTTTTGAAGGGCTATTGCCTCCCTATACACCTTGCTTTGGAGTCAGGAAATGCTGCTTGGGGTAAGCATACTCATGACTGTCCTCTAAGGGTGTTCATCTACAGCGCCTGTAGCCCACACACTAGAAGAATGGTCTCAGGAACCCTATCCGCCCTTTGCCTTTGACTTGGGTCCTGATTCCTAATTCATTTGTGGCTCATTGGAAGGATCCATTACGTTACAAATCATCAGATCAGTGATTGATGATTAAAGATATTCTAAGTACAAAGGAAACATAGATTTTCGGCCTAGAAGTTCCACTTAATAATATTTGAATTGATGACCTGGGATCAGGGGCTTTGTTGGTCAAGTTAAAAATTAGTTTTTAATGTCAATCGAGTTATAGTCAAATTAATTACTAATTAGTGGTACATAATTCTTTGGTATGTGCTATTTGCTCTAGAGAAGTAATTATTTAGCTATTTTCAGGTGAAAAGAAGATATGCTGTCTTGAAATAATTATGTCAGTTTGACACTATCCATGAGGCTGAGCTGGGTTACAGCGGGACACCTAATAGTTGATAGACCCTCTAAAGACCTTCATGATGAACCGCTGGTTAAGTGGCGATGTGAGGCAAGGTGTCATGGGTAAATGTGTGGGAAACATCAAACCCTATAAGTTCTCTAATTTTAGACAAATAAAAACAATCTTTTAGAAGACCAATATTTTGTGAGCTTAAAATATATGAGTTTTTTACAGATAATACTTTTCCTTTGTATCAAATTAGGAATTTGCTTGTGATCAGAAAGATCAGGGTAAGAAGCTGTTATACAAGTAAATTGATAGGAGAATGCAGCCTCTGATATTATCTTTAAGGAGTTTATATCTTAGTAGTATCACCATCTGGTCTATTGTCATCATACAGGCGTTCATAACTCTGACTATAAGCCCAGATGAAGAATCAGACCATCTGAAGTAGGCCAAAACTTTAACATCTGGTAAGCTAATACTGCAACAGGTAGATATTGCGGTCAAATCAAGGGATTAGTAGAGGTCAATTTAAGAGTAGAAGTATATGTAGCTTTAACTTACTTACTATCCCATTAGTGGATGGATGGTAAGTTGTAATATTTACCTGAGGAGACCCATTAGGTCAATTTACTCTTTCAACATAATTGTTTGAGTATTACTTTATTTTTTAAAAATGTTCTTTTAGGACAGCTGTTGGTGTCACAGTTCTCTAGACTGTTGCCAAGGTCTGAATGTGGCTTAAAGCTGCAAATTCGCAAAAGGTCAAAAAGGAAACGGAAAAATGGATATAATACCGAATGTTTCACTAGGTTAAAAGGTATTGACATTTGTAGGGTGAGTGGGGACACGGTGCCCTCAAGGATCATAATGGCCCCATCCATTCAGGATCTTTCCTGGTCTTAAAGATTGGCCACCTTGTGGGCTTTCTCAATGTATTTTCTGCCCACCTGACCCAGTCAGTGGAAACGCCACCCCACGTGAACCAGGAATTGGGGATGAGAATCTTGAAGTCATTTTCATTTGGATAGATTTGAGAGTTGACTCATTGCAGCTCAATTTGTAAATGGGGAATTTAATTTGCTCGTTTTCTTAGATCCTGACAAAGCCCCCTTCAAGATCCTGTCATAGGGGGGTATATGGCCGAAGGAACTGACCATTCACCCAATTAACCATGGTCCCTTGGTTGACGTTAGCAATGAAGTACTTAGACTTCACCCTATGAATGACCTTATAGGGTCCAGATCAAAGAACGTCTAGCTTATTTTGTTGGCCTCCAGATTGATGGTGATAGAAGAGAACAAGATCACCTGATTTTAAAAGATGGTAAAGAGGGTCAGCCAAGATTAAGTTTGGATGCCTCTCTTCTAGTAGTGGTGACAATGTCTTGTGTGGCTAGGACTTGATGCTGGACAATGCTTTGGCTAAGGCCCTCATAGTCAATTTGAAGTTCTCAGTTGTGGACCCCCTTTTGGGTTTGGCACCACTAGTGATAAAAATGTTCTCCGTTGTAGAGGCCTCAAGAATAGGGTGGACGCTACTTGATAGCCGAGGTTCACGCCCATATAGGGCTTCAAAAGGGAACATCTTAATGACTCAGTGGTAGCTTACCATGTAGGCAAGCAAAGCGCTGGGTAGGTAGTGGTTCCAATGGGCAGGATCCGAGGCGGCCAACCTTTTTAGAATGGCAATAAGAGCTCCGTTAGCGCGTTTTATCACCCCATTAAAAGATGGGTGGTAAAGGGCAGCGAAACTCTGGGTAGTGCTGAAAAGCGAGGTAAGTTATTGTACTACCTGTGAATTGAAGTATAACCCATTGTCTGAAAGTAAGGTTTGGGGGAACCCATGCTGGATGAAAATGGATCAAATAAGGAAGAGATGTGACTTTGGCAGTGGCAGCTGAGATCAAAATCGCTTCAACTCACTCGGTTAAGTGGTCCATGGCTAGGATAATATACTTATAGCCATGCAACCCGGTGGGAAGAGGTCCCAACACATTAATTATAACTACATTGAGGACCCAGTTGGGGCGACAACTGAGCGTTGGAATCGAAGATTGCTTGGTCTTAATATCATCAAGTCATACATGACACCAAAACCTCTTGGATGGTTTCTACCATTCAGTCCCAAGTAACATTTTGACTTCAGTTATTCGTGAGTCTCCTTAATGGCCCCATGTCCCACATTATAATGGCCCTCTAGAATAACATCAGTTTGGGAGGAGGGTCGGACATATGGGAGCCACTTTTTATTGACCTTCTTGTAGAGAAGCTCATCCTTGATTTGAGTGTCTTGAGTCATCCTTCAGAATTCAGCTTGGACCGAGGGAGTTTCCAGCTCCCACTGCTCAGGTTTGCCTATTAGATCATACAGCCAGTCCTCCTCGGGGGGATCAAAGCTGCTAGCACCAGCATCCTGGAAAGGCCGTTAGCATTTTGGTGAATTGTGCCTGCATGATAGACAATGGTGAATCATAGCTCTGTAGTCTTAAAGCCCGCCTGGCTAGTCGGCCATCTGGGTTCTTCATTTTTTGGAGCCATCGGGGTGAGAAGTGGTATGTAACAATAGTAAATTGAGTACTGTAGAGATAAGGCCAGAAATGTTTGATGGCTAGCAGGATAGCCAGGCACTACCTCTCAGTAATGCTGTAGTTCCATTCAGCTTTACTCAGCATCTTACTAAAATAGGCCACAGGATAGTCGACTTTATTTTTTATCATGTTAGGCTAGGAAAGCCTTGACAGCAACATCACTTGCATACGTAAACAACAATAAGGGTTGGTCAAAGTGTGGGTGAACTAGAATGGGCTTAGTACATAGAGCAGTTACAAGGGCATTAAAAGCCTGTTCTTGTTAAGGACGCCATTTGAACGGCACATTATTCTGCAGGAGGTAGAACAATGGCTAAGCTAGATCAGCAAACTGAGGTGATAAACTGACAATAATAGTCCACCATGCCTAGGAATACTTTAATATCCCTTATGCTTTGGAGGCGTGACATCTTCTCTATGGCGTCAACCTTGTCCAATATAGGCTGGATGCCATCCTTGGAGACTTTGTGTCCCAGGAACTCCAGTTCAGATTGGAAGAAAGAGCACTTCAAAGATTTAAGATCTATGGAAGCCCTTCATAGCTGATTGAAGACATCCCGGAGATTCTTAATGTGCCCATTAAAGGTTCGTGAGAAGACATTAATGTCATATAGGTAGACAAGGACGCATGAAAGCTTCAATTTACCAAGGATCCCGTCCATCGCGCATTGGAAAAAGGTGGGGCATTCCAAAGGCCCTGGGGCATCCTTATGGGCTCAAATAGTCCTTCATTAGTTATGAGAGTGCACTTAGCTCAATCTTCAAGGGCGAGCTCAACCTGCCAATATCCGCTAGTAAGGTCCATGGCGTAAAAGTACTGGGTTCCGGCAAGCAGATGGAGGGAACCATCAATTTAGGCATAGAATATAAGTTTACTTCTTGGTGATGGAGTTAAGTAATTATTAGTCCATCACCACACGGTGGCTGCTGTCTTTCTTCCAAATCAGCAGAAGATGAGAGGCCAAAGGGCTGCACAATGGTACCAAGAGTCCAGCGTCAAGTAGTTGTTTGAGTTCCAATGCCACCTGAGTTTCTTCAACCTTTCTTTTTCAGTTAGGTCAGGACTGAAAGGGGAGAGCATCCCCAGTTTCTACATGATGTAGAACTCCATTCATTATTCCAAAGTTGTAGGTTGAGGCCAAAAATAGGTCTGAATACTCCTCTAACAACTCTTGAACTTTACATTGTTGGTTGTTTGAGAGGTCTTTGCTGATATTGGTGTTGACCAGACTGATAGATGAAGGTGCTTACAAGCCAAAAGCTCTCAAATCCCCAAAGCTTTGGACATTGGCAATAGCTTCCACTGGTTGTAGGTGGATATAGGCGGCAGGGCTGTTTGGACCTACTATTTTGGGTTTGTCAGTAAGGTTGCCAACAACACTGATATAGATCCAGCATAAGCTGGATCTAGGATCCCCGGGCAGGTTAGCACCTCTTTTGTGGATGGGTTGTTTTGGCCTCAGACTTCCAATAGGTATCCCAAGGTGATGTTAACATGGAGCTGGGTGTTGGCAATGACTTGTGACTTCAGATGTATTGTAGTCGCCCTAGGTAAGTAGATCGGCATGCCCTCTTGCCCATCAACAATGGAAGGTGGCAGTCGGACTTGAGAGCCCTAATGTGATATTTGAGCTGATTGATTTAGCCTTAACTCTTTAGTAACCAATATCAGGCTTTGACCTTGGCTTTAGAATCGTGAGGGGTCTCAAAGATCAGAGGAATCTGATGCCCTAGTAGTGATATAAAGCCGCCATAATAATGAAGTACTGCTGAATATTCTTGAAGAAATTGAGTCCTGAGTAGCAGGTCGTAGCTAGGGTTATCTAGAGTGACAGCAGGGGTGTTTACAGCAAGCTTTCAAAACCGTAACATTAGAGAGAGATAAGCTTTTATAGATCAGGTACATTGTGGGCCAGCTGTGCTGTATTCCATATAGTGTGGCATATCTGAAGCTATCTTAACACGCTTCATTAACTTGGAGGATATGACATTCATGGGGGAGCTACTGTCGACCATGGAAAGGACTGGTATATTGTGGACTTGATCTGCAACCCGGGTAACCAGACTTCCAAACTGGGGTTTTAGCGTGAGGAACATGGGAGAGTCATGAGAAGAAGATATAGCAGTATCTTTTTCTTTTTATCATTGGATACTAAAACTTCTTCTCCAGATGAGGTAGCTCCAGGTATGTTCAATATTATGTAGGATTCTTGAGGCTGGTAATTATGTCACCATTAAGCGCCTCATACTTCATGCTGACGGCCCTTTTTCCGCCTCCTCAGCAAGATGTTTCCAGTAGGTCTTGGCACTGTGTCTTAAACTGTTACAGTAAGTGCATCGAGGTTGAGGATTTTTGGATTCAACCACATGGACTCTAGGAAGGTTAGAGGGCTTGTAAATGTAGCCTTAAAGTGTAGAGTCAATGCAGGGATCTCATTAAGCGCTTCCTTGATCTCTCATATGCAGATAAACCCATTAATTCTGTCTAATCATATGCATTTGAACCTTAGGGTAGGTTCCTAATGCAGAAATGATGGCGGTAATAGCATCATCCAGGGTGATATGATTTCTAGTGACTAATGGTTGTGCTTGGACATAAAAACGGCTGGCAAACTCCATGGGCTTTCTCCTTTATTCATCCAGATACCCATTATCGCCTGTTTTTGGTTGGCCAGGGTTTGATCGCTGCTGAACTCTTGGATTAAGGGTTGTACGGACTGTTCCCAGGTGATACGCTCCTTCAAATGGGGGATTATGATCACCCAGGCGGTGCTATCTAGGCAGGAGTGGATATGCTTTACCTTCTGCTGATTAGTGACCTCTTTCATGTATCTTGCATATGCGTACAGGAAGGTGGCAATGCTCTCCTGGCTGGTGGTGAACCTTTCTTGAAAAATAGGTTTAAAGTTAGTTACAAGCGGCGTGGAGAGGATGTTAACACTGGGGATGGGCGCTGGCTCCAAGATCTCAGTCTCCGCATAGTTGTGGGGGCCCTTTTGGTCTAGTAGTCATTGTAGGCCCTCAAAATCCATTTGGATATCATCCCATTTTTGGTTGAGGGATGAAATGTAAGCCTTATTTGTGAGTTGCTCCTTTAGGGATTGAATGTTGGTGCCCTGAAGGCGAAGATGGCTCTTGAGGGCGGGCAAACAGGTTTCTAACCCTCAACAAGTTTGCTTGAGTTGAAAGATGCAAGTATCAGTAAGTTCAGCAAAAGCACTTAGGTTGCCCATTTCGTCCAACAAGGTGTCAATGGAGACCCTAGGGTCAATGGGGACTCCATCCACTTGGAGTTTGCATCCCTGAGCTACATTCTGAATTTTCTGCATAGGGCAGCCAAGGTTGTAATCACATTCTTCCGCCATGGGTCCTCAGGGCCAGCAGGGGTGGGAGCTGAGGGACCTGGGGGCCCGGGAGGTCCACAGGGACCCTCTGATCCTCCAGGTCCTACACGCCCTTTGGGACCTTTAGGCCCCTAGGCTCTTCAGGACCTTCACTCCTAGAGGAGTAGTCTTGAGAGGTAGCTCCTGATATTGTTGTTGTAGAGTTCATACCAGATCCTCAACCTGAAGGAGGCGCTGATTCCAAGTTGCCTCAAGGAGTTGGATTTTTGACGCAGCTCATCCTCAAGCTAGCCAGAAATCCCGCTATCTAACACCACAATTTGATCTCAGATTTCGTTGATCGACTGTCAGCTATCAATAATGGCCTTGCAGTTGTCATGAATAAAGGAAGAGGCTGCATTATAAAAATTGACAATGTGATTGTGCAGGGCCCGGGTGATCCCCAGTTGTTGGGAGACCTCCTGATGGTGCAAACCAACAGTTGGAGTAGGTGATGGATAGCTGGGTGAACAAAGTTGTGAAGATAGCATTTGGAACCCAGTATGAGTTCTCCTGCTGGCAACTGGACTGAGTTGTAGAGGTGCCCACATGGTAGAGGGAATGGGAGAGGAATGGGAACAGCTTGAGTGGGCAATCATGGAGTAGATGCCATTCATTAATTGTTGGACATCCTTTAAGGTTCTCATACTGAAGTTGGCACTGGCTTCCATTTATAGAAGGCAGGGAGAACTGGAATGTGGCCCAGAATTCTAACCTTTCAGGTTGAGCTGCTGGTTTTTCATATCATGAGCTACTAGCCCATCAGGAAATGTTTTTGGCCAACCAGCGGCTTGGTCTTCAGGGCTGCTAGCATTTTCCATTGTGATAGACGTTTTCACTTGGGACAGCTCAGAGCTTCCTGTAGTGAGCATCACATTTATCAGTATTACAGTTCTCTAGACTGTTGCCAAGGTCTGAAGGTAGCTCAAAGCTGCAAACTTGCAAAAGGTTAAGAAGGAAATGGAAAAATGGATAGTATACAAGATGTTTTATTAGGTTAAAAGGTATCAATATTTATAGGGTGAGTGGGGACGCGGGGCCTCAAGTATTGTTGCAGCCCCATCCATTCAGGATCTTTCCTGGTCTTCCAGATTGACCACATTGTAAGCATCCTTAATGTATTTCGCCACCCACCTGACAGTCAGTTGTAACTTCGCCCCACGTGACTCAGGAATTAGGGTATGAGAATCATAAAGGTTTTTTGTTTGGATAAGTCAAGAGTTGACTCATTACAGCTCAATTAAGAAGTGGGGAATTTGATTTGCTCATTATTTTAAATCCTGACAACAGCCATGTTGTTTATGATTCAGTCATATAGGAAAGATGCAGTAGCTTTTCTGGATGCTGTAGCTAGGGATGTGGCCTCTATCCACTTGATAAGATGATCTACTGCCATAATATAAACCAAATACCATTTTAAGCCCAATGTAAGGGCCCAAAACATCAATACTGACTATATAAAAAAGGTTTATAAGGAGGTTTTATTTTACGTTAGGGATAATGTTTGGGTACAGCTTGACTTTTGCGGATTAAACTTGAATATATTACATCTTGTATAGTGGATGCATTCCTTAAGGGTAACATTTTTACTTATGCCACTAATAGTTTTTTTAAATCTGACATGCCTATTTACAGATGTCCTTATAAGATGGTATTGGTCAAATTGAAGGGCTTGCTATAGGATAAATAATTCATTTTGACACTAATTTAGAGAGGATGCATCACAAATTTAAGTGTTCCCAACTGTCTTCTAACTCCTTTTATACTGAGAGTGGTTTGTCCTTCCATAATTGAGGTTAGCCTATAAGGCATTAAAGTTGTTCTTAAGCAGGTGAGTCAATGTCATGACAGGTAGCTGGGACAAACAATTGGCATTCTGGTGGATAGGATTATGTAGGTGTGCTTAGAAAATAATAGCGATGGAGTTTAAGGGTCCATTGTGTTAGGCGTCCAATGGGAACTTTCAAGTGTTAAAGCCTTTGGAGGAAAGCATGGATAGTGCCTATAGTTAAGTGGGCCTCATATATATGTTCAAATATTTTTATAGCCATTAGTAGCCATTAATTGCGTTTGGTAACGCTATAGTTTTGTTTAGCTCTAAGCTTCCTTTTGCTGGAATAGAAGATGTGGTGGTCTAGGGGTGGTGTGAGCCACCCCATCCGCGGTTGGGCCCACTTTGGTGGTGCTTAGATTCGTGCAGCCCCAGTGCGGTGGGGGCAGTACCCTGGGTTTCATCCTGTAAAGTTGCCTGCACTGGGTGCCCTAACGGGCACACAAAACTCAAAGATGTGGTGGTCTACCACTTTTTGACATGGAATCCATAAGAATGTAATGTCTTACTTGCACGTTTTGCAAAAATTTACCGTTATGTTTTAAAGAACTTTTGGCATACCACTATCTCACAAACCGCTCAATCAATCTCAGCAAACCAGGTGTCAGGTGATTGAGTCACTCGGTCCCCTTCCACCAATAGTACTGAGAATTTTGACAACTGACTTCAGTCGCCTCTAGGCTTTGTTTACGTGAGGGTGTTTTTGCGCCAAAAATTTCTAAATTGCTCCACTAAAACTTAAATATTTCAGGAACTATTTAACCAACCCTTCATTCCTTCTAAAAGCATAAGTCTGCCCATGATTCCATGTCTACCGGTAGTCCTACAACTACCAGGTTTTATTTTTTGTCATGTTGAGATAGAATGGCTCCTATGGCAATACTACTAGCATCAGTAAAAAGCAAAAAAAGTTTATAAAGCTGAGGTGAACAAGTACAAGAGAGTGAGTAATAGCTAATCATAAAATGTTAAAAGATTTTAGTTCTTTACTCCATTAGAAAATATACTCTTTTCTTCAGCAAGTAGACTAAAGATTATCCACATCAGCAAAGAGTATATGAATTGTCAGTAGTATCTGACTATTCCTAAAAGGATGAGTGTCTTAAAGTGATTTAAAAACAGCACTTGAGATGGCAGCAATTTATTATTCATGTAAATTCCTTTTTTGCAGACCTTTTGACATAGAAAATCTATATTATTCTAAAACATTTTTAGGTTTGTATTTCAGCGATACATGTTGTAGCCTTTGGGAAGCCCTTTTGGTGAGCTAAATGGACAATTGAAGTTTGCAAAAAGATGGTTATATCATTGAGGTAGACTAGCATGAAGAATTCTTTAAGTAACCTAGTTGCTTATGAATGGCTCTTGAAAGGTGGCAGGGGAATTACGTAGCCCCTGAGGCATTTGCATTTATTAAATGGTCCCTCAATAGAGATAAGACAAATTCCTTACAGTCTTTTGGGCTAAATAAATTTATTTAGTAGCTACTGGTGAGTTACATAACAAAAACACTTTATTAAGGACATTAGGAGTAGAGAGTCATCAATTCTACAAAGGGAGTGACTATCTTTTTGTATGATGGAATTTAATTGACAATAGTTCATAACTTGACGTACCTCATCTTTCTTATAAATGAGTATCAAAAGAGAATCCCATGGGAATTTGTACATTTTGATTACCTCTGCATCTAGTAACTGCTTTAACTTAAGGGCCACTTGAGCTTCCAATAAGAGACCTTCTGATAAGTGCAGGCTTTAATTGGAGGATGATTTTCAGTTTTACTGTGGATGACTCTAGCCATGTTTCCATAAACTTCTGGTCTCTTAAATAAGATACTCATACTGCTATTATGGTCTCTACATCTTGGCGTTTGTTAAGATGACACTAGGGTATTATGTTTCAACTGCAAAGGTACTAACACAAAAAACAATCAGAATTGTTTGAGGACAGTAAATGATGTAACACAAAGATATTAAAAACATTTTTACCAATAACAAGGATTGTTTTAGCAAAAAAATGAGCACACTGTAGTATCTGCTAATTCCAGTGGATAACTAGCTCACTCTTCTTCTAATCTTTTGGGTAAATGAACATAGATCCCCTATGAAAAAAATTCTCTTTCATATGACCATCTTTCTTAGATAAGCTTTTATAATTTACCAAGATCGATTGGTGCAATTTCTGACTAACAAGCAGCACTAGAACTGAAGATCTCAAGGCATAAACCCTAATTTAAATCAGGAAAGAAAATGATTTTGATTGGTCTATTTTTCCAAAAAACTCACTAGGCCAATTGCCAATGAAATTCTGGCTTAAGACCTTACTCACATTAGGATCCTATTATTGACTATTCTTTGCTGGTGCAAGGCAAATGACTATTGAAACAGTATAAAGGTGATAGAGATGCTGAGGCTACGACGTTGGTGACCATTGAATATTAAATAGAGATTGTGCTGACAGGGATTGAGGATTTGATCATTTAACGTAAATTACCATAAAGGAAGGGCTCCAGCTAGTTTACTTTTAATAAATAAATCCAACGTTGTAAAACTTCATATAAATTTGTGGGCATCATTCACTCCTTCATAATAATCAATTGAACACCTGTATCTACGTATTAGTTTAATAATAAAATTAAATAAGTAGTAATAATATCAGTTGGTTGGTCAAACCAATTCCAACATTGTTGTTCCAGAGTAAAGTGTCCCCGGACCATCTAGTACTAAAAAAGTAAAGTGTCCCCGAATTTACTTTCAACCAGGGCATTCATTATAGAAGTCTTAATCCCTTTGTCTCAGAGAGTGCAAAGTCCATTAAAATAAATTAGTTTTTTGACGGGACAGGGTTTAACATGAGCAATGGTGGCTTGACAAGGGATGTATAAAGTTTTCCAGAAAAAGTTTACTAATAGGATGGAGAAAGATTTATCATAAGCAGGAACTAAAGATTCCAGGGCAGGGTTAAAGCTTCAATAATAGGTGAGTTAGTTTGACCATTTATTTCCAAATATGAGTATAAGGGATATAAGCTCAATTGCAAGAGCCACTATAATTTGAGGAGTTTATAAATGGAACGAGGAGCATATAACAGGCTTCTATCTTTAGCATCACCAGTTTCAGGAGGTATCCTAGTTTTTTTTAGTACTAGATGGTCCCAACCCAAGAGGTATCCTAGTTTTAAAACCTATGACTTGATACTTTAAATGACATATAGAGGTAAGGTACTCAATGAGACACAGACGTTTCATGAGAGTTCCCTTCATTTTGGAGGGGAAATCAAATACTATTGGAACATAAAACCCTAAAGGAGAGAACTATTGCTCCTTGTGATTGATTATACAATTAAACTCTCTCATTAATTGAAGTATAATGAGTAACTCATAACTAGTGTTTTCCAGGGCTATAGCAGCTGCAGTTATTGAGCTTCCAAAACTTAAGAGCCAAAACTGAGACCATCTAGTACTAAAAAAAAGAGCCAAAACTGAGTAAGTTCTAATAACTTAAGTGTTTGGCCCTGCACCCATAATTAGCCTTGTGTATTAGGTCATTTGCTATTTTAATTTTTTTAATGAGCTAGAAAGAAATGACGGTGAACAGAGAGTCAGTGTGAGAACTTGAGCGAGCCAAGACAGATTTGTTCTGTAGGCGTGGTTGTCTGAACCCTCTTAACATTAGATCCAGACTGCAAAGCTACATTCTGCCATAGAAAATTAATTTATGAGGGCTTAGGAGAGCCTTTATGGGCGCCTTGCTGGGGTAAAAAGAAGGTGGTGTGTTTCTAGTATATGTGAAGCCACAATGGTTAATGAGCTGACCTAAAGTTTCTATCATAGATTTTCATCAATTCAACAATTCTGATATGTCTTTTTAACTAACACAATTAGCTGGCCCCTTTGTGATTTTCCTTTACATTTATAATATTTAGTATTTTTGGGATAAATGTAAAGGAAATATTTATAGATAAATTAGACATCATACCATTAGTAGGGTGCTAGCTTTATGTTTTGCTATGGATGGTGTTTCTAAGCTGAAAATATTGGGTTAAAAATGCCAATTTTCAATTTAATAGTTGCAAGGCTCATTGCATCAAACAATTATTCATAGTAGCACATTGTCTGAGATCCCCTCACTATTATCAAGCTATTTTGGTAAGCCCCAAGTGTTTAACTTCATTTGGACAATTTTGGAATTTGGTTATGGGTTTGGTCTCGATTCCAACTTTCCTTTTTGACTTTTTTCCAAATTTTGACTTATCAGATAAGTTATTTTCACCCATAATTGCCCCAGATGTCAACTTTTTCCATTACAGTGTCTCTTTATTGAGACACCTGTTGAGGATGGGTAATGTGGACTGTGGAGTGGAGCTTCATTTAAATTTATTAGATTTACACAGAGTTTGATTTTTTTCAATGCAATACTTGTAACGGATGGGGCTCCCAAGGCCCAGCACGCCACCAGCCCTAAAACATGACCCCCAAATGTGGCTGTACCAACTCTGTATGGCCTTGTCCAAATGGATGGCCTTGCCAGGCATCCAGGCTGAGGTGCAGTGCACCGGCCTCTGTCACCTTGGGCCCCCAGGCTGAGGTGCATCCCTACAGCCTCTGTCACCTTGGGGTTACCTGGCTGAGGTGTGGTCAACTGGCCTCTGTCGCCTCAGGCCACTCTGGCTCCTTCCCCTCTCACCAGGGCAAGGCCAGTCTCAAGAGGATCCTGGCGCGTCCACCCCTCCCTTTCCTCCTCATCACACCGCCATCTGCACCTCCAATCCTCGCTTAAATAAATAAAATTAAATAAATGGATCCAGCAAATAGTGGCCTTTATTGGGAATAGACTCAGAGTAAGAATAGAATTCCAAAGTGAGGTCCGATGGGCTGACCTCACTTTGATTTACTTTTCCTAAAAAGGCTAAACGAATTGTAGGTAATGAGGGGTGCAAAAGCCTCCATAATTGATGGTATCCAGGTAACTCAACGGAGAATTGGAGGGGAACCTCAGAACAAACAACCAATCAAATATTTAATTTTTATTTTATTATTGACAAAATAGGAAACTTCTACTCAGAATAACAAAATTGCAACTATCGACGCACACAAATCTCATAATTCCCAACCTTATAAGATTCATGTATGATTGTCAATCATTACATTACCCCCTTGTAAAATGGAAATACCGGTGGACTCAGACCTTAACTGGCAAGGCAGGCATGCAGCAAACAACGACTTTTTTGACAGAGGACCTTTTTTTACAAGCAGCTTGGGGAAATTGACTGAAAATACAGAGCCCCTGGATCAAATCAATGGGTTCTCTGGAGGTCTCCTGGCGGGCAAAAGAGGCCATCAACCACCAGCAGTCTGGCCCACCCCCAAGCTAACCATCCCCTTCATTGAAAGGCCCTACAAACCAATGAAAGGGACTGATGACCAATGGAAATGCTTGGGACATTGACTGCGGCCATCTTGCAGGCTGGATGGTACCACAGCCCGCCAAAGAAATTTTGACTTTGTAATAATGTAATGGATGGGGCTCCCAAGGCCCAGCCTGCCACCAGCCCTAAACCACCACCCCCATGTGTGGCTGTACGAACTCCATATGGTCCTGTCCAAATGGATGGCCTTGCTGGGCATCCAGGCCAAGGTGCATCCCTACGGCCTCTGTTGCCTCAGGGTTACCCAGCTGAGGTGTGGTCAACCAGCCTCTGTCGCCTCAGGCCACTCTGGCTCCTTCCCCTCTCACCAGGGCAAGGCCACTATCAAGAGGATCCTGGCGCGTCCACCCCTCTCCTTTCCTCCTCATCATACCACCATCTGCACCACCAATCCTCGCTTAAATAAATAAATTAAATAAACAGATACAGCAAATAGCAGCCTTTATTGGATTGGACTCGAAGTCAGAATAAAATTCCAAAGTGAGGTCTGATGGGCTGACCTCGCTTTGATATACTTTTTCTAAAAAGGCTAAATGAATTGTAGGTAATGAGGGGCGCAAAAGCCTCCAGAATTGATGGCATCCAGTTAATTTAATGGAGAAAGGGAGGGGAACCTCAGAACGAACAACCAATCAATTAATCAATTTATATAATTTTTAATCCATTATTGACCCAAATAGTAAACTTCTACTCAGAATAATGGAATTGCAACTATTGATGCACACTAATGTCATGGTTCCAACCTTATGAGATTCATTTATGATTGTCAATTGTTACAATCCTCTGCAGATTCTAAAAATAGGATTAGTTTGGGCTTAGGAGTATATTAAAAGAAAAACTGGAAGGCAGGGATGAGGAGCAGCTACCATCTCTCATCTAGGGTATGCCCTAGGCCAGCAATATGGTAAGTAGCATTGCTCTAAAGTTAGATATATTTAGTCATGAAAGGTTCCATGGCCTGGTCCAGTTTGATAGAAGGAGTCATGGACTTACAATATCATCTGGGGGTGAGGTTGTAAATTTAGAGTTCAAAAATCTGGTCAAGTCATACTGGCCATCCAAGACAAAGTTGACTGATTCATTAACCTCATTTGAGAAACTTTTTACTTGATTAGTAAAACAAATCCAATTGAGCCCTAGGCTTTTTGGTTCACTTGGACTGGGGATTCAGCATTTAGGTGGGTGATAGTGATTTAATGTGGAGTTAAATGGGCGCAAACACTGGTCCAAGCCTAATCTGATCAATAGGAGTAAATTTAGGATGGTGAGTGTTGATGGACTTTTAGTGGGGCTGATCTACGCTGGACCAGCAAGCGATTGTGCTGGGTGAGAGGATGCAACAAAATTTATCATTCAGATGCTGATAGAAAGGGATCAGAAACGATTTAAGTTGTGGCAGGTGTGGTGGCATGATGACAGATCTTTTTAGAGTGGTATAACTCAAAACAGAGGGGAAAATTTTATCAACTGATGTTGATGTGAACCCAAAAAATGCTACAGTGCCACAGTGATGTGAGCACATAAGAGGATTTGTTGAAGAAGGCTGGAGTGATGTAGGGTGATGGTGACAGTGGTGCAAGAGGCAGCAAGGCGCTCTACACCATAGGGAACATTAAAGATGAGAATGAGTTGAGTGACATAGGCTAAAAGCCCTGACATCAACTGCTCATACAAAATTTAGGAGTGGGAGATGCAAAGGGAGATTTTCAAATGGAACAACCATTGTGGTTTCAATAGGGAGGCAAGTAATACTGTGGTAATTGAAGAAAGTTTATGAAATTAATGAGTTGACACCACAGCAGCAGCATCATCCACAGTTTGGAAGCCTATATCAAAATATCCTTTGAAAGGACAGAGGTCAAATAAAGTCAGTTGGCTCAAATGCAACAGTGGTGAGCGCAATTATTGCTTTGTCAGCCTATGAGAATAAATGCCCATATTTTACTTGAAGGCAAAATTGATTTGTGGATCAAGTGAGGGCAATAGGATGGGTTGAGTCAGGTGGATACATGCAAGATGAAGCGTTGAGTCCTTTGGAAAGACAAAGCAGATATAATAGTTTGGCATACTATCTAACTGTTTAAATATATCTTCCCACAGGGTGAAAAATGCTAGGGGGATACCTCTACCCCATAATGGGGCAGAAGGAAGCATATTTTGTGAATAAAATTAGAAAAATCGGTGCAGCAAGTTGGTAGCAAATTTGAACAATTGGATATATGAGTAGTTGATAAGAGTGTATGGTGTCAAAAAATCTAAAAGTATTATAAGTTCTCATCTAACTCTGGGCGGAATAATTTGGACTAAAGTAGTTGATTTTACATTGAACCCCCAGCGGAGTCAGGAAAACTGACTTGGAAGCTCACCTGCATAATATCTTAAATTTAGTGCTGCTTCTAAAGAGACAACTTCCTATTAAAGACTTAAAGGAGTTCCAGAGGGTAAAAATATTCTACACTCTAATAAATACCTAGGAAATCTGGTAATTGGATGAGATAAAAATATCTTTAAGAAGCTTATTGAATAAAATACAATAAGTTGTTAACGCATGAATATAACATCCCTGCTGTTGACACAACACCTAAAATGAAGCCCTATCAAGATGAAAAGCTTTTCAAGTGTTCTGATAGGTTAAATTATCATTTAGCTGAATTGAGCTACCCTCCGCCTATTCCAAATTCTATCAGTCCTCTTATTTTTACCTTGAGTACCCCTAAATACTGGGAGACATTAGTTTAATAAAATAACGCTTGTAATACCTATTGTTAAATTGATAAAGTAATATAATCATGGTCTACTTTTAACCCAAAATTTAAACAGCTGATGAGAGTTTTAACACTTCTGTATCTGTTGTATTGTTAAAATTCTGTGCCTAAGCACCTGCAAGAAACAGATTGCCAGGATTCTAATAGGTATTATATTACTCTCTAGGTTAAAATTACACAAGAGCGATATTGAGCAGAAGTCTATTTTACATAGTTTTAAAGATTAAGTTATTACAAATTTCAAATAACATGTTCAGATCTATTATACTGAGTTAAAAATAAACTCTTATGTATTACCTAGGCTTTATTAATATTCAGCTTAATATATAATGGAGATTGCCAGGATTTTATCTAGTTCATACATCTCTTATTAATTTTACTCCAAAAATTCCTCCGCCATGTGCTAAGAAGGGAATTAGTGATTCTGATCTTATCAAATCATCTTTGAATGATCAGGCATATCACAATCACTAAATCATGAGATTTTATTTTTCAGAAATTAAAAAGATCAGATTGGAAATGTAGCTTCTCGAAACCTATATATTTTAATTCATTTCATTAATAAAGTTAGTCTTTCTGCAAGCCAAAATCTATTATTACATGCAATTCTTTTTAATTACTTTTCTCTTGGTGCAATCACTTTTGCAACCCATTCAATTCAAATCTAAATCTAGTTTGATAAACTCATAGAGGAGACTAGTCTGCGCCCATGTCAGGGAGCAGTTGGGCAAGTAAGGTAAGAGGAGCAGGTGGGAGGACTGCAGCCTCAAACGTTCAAAAACGCCCCAGAGAAACTAGTGGAATAGAAAAATTTTTAAAAAACTGGCGGTCACTATTTCCTTAGAAATCCTCACTTGGCAAGCATGATGCAACCAGTACATCAATACGCCGCACTCCCAGCCACTTTTGTCAGTGGAATACGGAGTCCATATGTTTCTGGACATTCAACAAATGGCTTTATGGGAAAAATTTTGTGGGGATGTGCACACTTTTTTCCTGACCGTGGTGTATGTCGCACCTCACTCCATGTCATGTGGTTGGCTGGACCTAGGTTTCAAAAACAAAGAGGCAGCAGATGAGGCTGCTGTGGTGCATGTAGTGATTGACCTCCCCAAAGGGCAATGGGTCATTAAAACAAAATGCACTAGATGGACAAAATCCGACCAAATTTTCCTCATGTTCAACTTTTTGCCTACTAAAGTAAAACGTGACATTTTGGAGCAACACCTGAAAGTTGTCTCGCCATCTATGGCGAAATACAATCTTTCAAAATGCAACGCTTTATGCTGATGCCACACCTGTGCACTGGCAAAGCCATCACAGTTCTGACCCCAACTAAGGAGATAGTGAAGGATCTAACCCAGATCCTGCACTCCACTTTTATTAATATCGAAGGAAATACCACCCACCCTTTCCAGGTCTACCATGGACAGCGTGCCCCCCCCATCTGCACCCACTGTGACGCATTCAGCCATAAGGCACATGCATGCCCCACCAAGGAGGGGGTCACTTTCCAAGAGCACCCCTCAGCGGCGTGGCCAGCAGAGAGGCGCACTACAAACCAACCATAAGCACCAAAGAGGCTTTCCCATGGGGAGCACAAGGTTGCTACCTACTGGTAAAGCCTAAATCCCCGAAAGAGTGGAAGAAGGCCAAGCAGGCCCACAGGGCCGCAGCCAAGGAAGCGGCCAAAGCCACCACTATCCCACACTCCCAATGCCAGGAGGACATTAAAACCTACGCGGCAGAAGCAAATTGGGAATCCATCAACCAATCAGATTGGAAATCCCATGCCAATTGGGCCAATCAATCTAGGGATCTGATGGGGGACTTGATCTCACCCAATTGTTGCACCCAAACTCTGGTCAAAACTGACTTGGGGCCTATCCTAACTGAAAAAAAATTTTGACCCGCTCAATGGTGCACTGAACTCATCTGCACTGCAAAAAATTCATCTGACGTTGGGGAAACAAAAAGTGAAGTCAAAAGCCAATGCGAACCTTTCTGCTAAAATCAACAAAACTACTGATAGCATTGCTGCAAACACCCGTGCTGCCATGAAGGCCCATGGGGATCTAGAGGAGGCTAGTGGGCCCAGGTGCCCACCCCCTCGCACCTAAGGTGCAAAGGGGAAACCTTCACTTTAGGGACGTTGAATATCACCAGACTCAAGGCCTCCCCATCCTGGGCTAGGAAACTGAGTCTTTTAAAACACAAATTACCCGTGGATATCCTGGCCATCCAGGAGTCCCACTGTCCACAAGGTTCTGAGGAAGCTTGGAAAACATTGCTCATCCCATTCATATCCTTTTGGTCAGAGCACTGTGGGGTGCTAATTCAGAAAAATAATTTTTTCAAATTTTTATCATCAAACCTTCCTCAATGGCCAAGTCCTCGTTGTCACCTTCTCGTGGGCTGACGTGGTACATGCTATCATCAACATCTATGCCCCAAACAGTGCATGAGAGTGTCAGGAATTTTTCTCATTGGCCAAATCCCTCCACTACCCCCAGACCCTTTCATAGTTGGTGACATGAACTCTTGGCTAAACACTCCAACGGACCGGTGGCCTTCCTCCTCCCATGCCCCCCAGGTCCACGTTGAACTTCGCGTTCTAAAGGCCACCCTTGGGTTAATGGATGCGCTGCCATGGCAAGCCCCGCTGCTCGAGAACATTACAGTCCCCCACGTCCACAACGGCCAATTAAGATCCATGTCCAGCATTGAACTTATTCTTACGCTGGCGAAATTCTAACCCCACATATCCCACTTTAAAACAACAAAAATGGAATTTTCTGGCCATCAACTGGTCTCAATAACCTACCACCTACCTGTCACAGCTGATAAGGCCCCACATTGGTGCAAAATCCGCCCCCCAAGCTCGCGTTGGCAGGATTTTCCATGTGGGTGGAATCAGCAACTTTGGCAAAAAAGTTTGTTGCACAGTTTTGTGTGGACCCCATTTCCACATGGGCAACTTTCAAAGAAGATACCTTCCGCCACTCTTGCCACCTCTCCTCCAGATGCTCACAAGCCACATCAGCTGTCATTTCATGTGCTCTGGCAGAGTTGGCACACCTGGAGTCCAACATCTCAGCTACAGGATACAGCTCTGCATGGGGCCAGAAGTGGGTGGAGGCAGCTTCCCACCTCAACGCGCTTGAAAGGCAACACAAACATCGGGTTTGTGTTCAGTACAAGGCCAAACACATCAAAAAAGGTGACAAGTGCACCGCATAATTTTTTAAAAATTTCACACCACGCCAGAACGTGGCCTGCACACAGGTGCAAAGATCAGATGATTCCATTGTGTATACACCAGCTGAAGTGGCAATCAAAACACAAAAGTATTACTCCAAGATGTACCAATTCAATTTAATTCAGCTGGCCAAAGTGGTGGAATTTACTCGACTTAGCCCATATCTGCACCATTTCCCGATACCCAGAAATAATGAATTTGATTACTCCAAACGAATTATGGACAGCCATTCATGGTGCACCAAACTGAAAATGCCCAGGCCCAGATGGCATTCCATATGAATTCTACAAAAAGTACTTCAAATATATATCCCCACTACTGTTGGCCTCACTTAACCAGAGCCTTTTGGAAACGCGCCTCCTGCTAGGAGGACAAGAGGCCTTCACCATCAAACTCTTCAAGAAAGGGGACAAGCTAGACTTAGCCAACTGGCGCCCCATTTCTTTAACTAACATGGATACAAAAATCTAACAAAAATCATGGCTAACCGTTTAGGGATTGTAGCATCTGCCACCATCTCCCCAGAACAATTTGGTTTCATACTCAGAAGGTCAATTTGGGACAACGTGCACTCTGTGGCTAACGCATGCCAGTCCACAGCCTCTGGGGCACTTGCATTCTTGGACCAACAGAAGGCCTATGATAGAGTAAACTTGGAATACCTCAGGGCCTGCCTCAATCAATTCTGCTTACCCACTGCTTCATCAACTGGGTAATGCTGCTCACAGAATCTGCAACAATGGCAGTACGTGGCCCTGGCTTCCTAACAGAAGTAATCCGCCCTCAGAGGGGCTTGCGACAAGGGGACCCCCTTAGCCCATTCTTATATAACTTCAGCCTTGACCCACTACTTCGAAACGCAAATACCCAACTCGCCGGGGTCCATGTGCTAGGCCAAGCCCCAGTCAAGATGATGGCATTTGCAGACGACTGTGTGGTTGGGGTGTCTAATAATAAAGATGCTTGCGCACTTGAAGCTCTCATCCAGGAGTATTACCAGGTAAGTAACGCTGCACTGAACGCCTCCAAAACTGAAATCATCCTCCTTGGTAGGTATCAAAACTGCTGGGCCCCTGAAACCAGAGCCCAACCTGGCCCATCTGCTCACACACGCGCTCGCCCTCCCAGCTCACCCCACACCGCCCCACTGGTGCTCCCCTTGTGCCACGCCCTACCATAGGGCCAGTCCACCATCTGAGCATGTGGGTGGAGGCAGGCGGATACGCATCAGCAGTAATGGAGAGTCATATTCTAGACAGCGTGATGAAGCGCATTGCCTCCCTCAGAGCCCACCCTACTTCCCTTACTGGCAGGGTCATTTTGGCCAACTCTATGCTCCTCTCCAAAGTCTGGTTTGGAGCCCACGCCATCCCCTTCTCCCCAAGCTTCTTCCAATCCTTACATGCCCTGCTGCAAGGATGGCTATGGTCAGGACGCCCTCCACCAGTACGGTTAGAAGTCATGTTTGGCCCTCATCAGCATGGTGGCATGGGCCTGCTTGACTTCAGAGCCCATGCGGCCAAGATCTTGGGTACCTGGATTGCGGCTGTCACCGCCCCTACACTCCCCTCCCAACACTGGTCCCGCGCAGCCCACTCCAACTTCTCCCGCGCCTTGGGCCTCAACAATCCATCGAACCCCCATTCCCTGATGAAATACCTAGCTTCACACCCATCGTCCACAGGTCCTCACGGGACTAAAACCCACTACAAACGAATCCTCCTCTCCATGTGGAGCACTGAGTGGAGAATTTGTATTAGCGGACATACAACCTGAAGAGGCCTCCCCTCACCTCAGTTCACACAAGAGGTACAGGGGCTACCCATCCATGATGGCGTGATCCCCACACGGCCCCATGTCCTATCCAGGGTGGACTACCTGGACATGATGGACATCCCTTACTCCATTGAGACCCAAAAAACTATCTGGAAATACGCACACCATCCTCTGTTGCAGCCTAAAATCCGTTCCCATGTGTGGTGCTGCCTGAGGCGGGTGTACCATACAGCTGAGCGCTCTAACGATTTACACTCATCCTGCATCTTGTGGCCAGTATGGAACGCTGTTCCACCGCCTGGAGAAGTGTCCTACCTCTAAAGTGATATGGCGCGAAGTTCAACGTCTACTGGGCCAGAATCAAACACATCCCTTCAGTCTGTTAAGAGATATGTTTGCTAAATCAATGGCCTCCCCCTTTCACCCTCCCTCTGTGCTCTGGTGGTTGCAATCGCCATGTGGACCATCCACACAATTGTCTTAGATGCCATCGCAGGCTCCACTTCCACCCTCCCAGAAGCTGTCCACAGATTCCGGTCTCATTTGGTGGACCACTTTCAAGCGTGGATGTTTGGATACCTCCCACCACGCCACCGACAGCTGGTATCCTCCTGGTTCCCGGTTTGGTTCAGCAAATCAGAACCCTTCCTCCACACATGTTCAATTGTGGCTACGGCCCCTTCACGCGTTCCCTCCCCTTCCCCATAAGTGGCGTTCCTGCTGGAAACAAGAGATAGCATCGCTTCTCTGGGGTGCCTTCCCTGTTACTAAGTGTTGTCTCAGTTGGGTCAATTTTGGAAGTGACCATCTCATGGTTGGCCTTCTTTGCAATAAATTTAAAATTCAGTTCTTTTAGTTTTGGAGATTCTACTAAAGTAACTTTGAGAGAATACCTGGCCGTTTTGAAGTGCAATTCAAAAAATCTAAAAAAGTGGTGCTCACTACAGAGGCACTCTTAGTTACGCACTTGTAAAAATGTCAATCACTAAGATGGATTCTCCTTTTTCACTAAAAAAGTCTCAGGACCATTAACAGAGTAGTATTTTGCGCTGGTTTCATTCAACTAGGACCAAAATCCCAAGGGCACCATCCACATTGGAGTCCATGCCAATTTAGAGCTTAATAGTTTAAACTTAAGTTTCATTACAAATTTAAATGCATCCTGAAGCTTTGAAAGATACCATCCAGAAACTACTTGATGGGGTCCTTTTTCCTGGAATCTGTTCTACTAGTCCAGGGCCAGTGCTGTGCCCTCCACGATGAGGGAAAAATCAAACCTCTCAATTGCCTGGGATCAGTACCAGGCCATACTTAAGCCAGTTTGTGCATCCTGCGTTATACCACATATAACATGTAGTGGGAATAATTTATCAGGGACATATAACCTATTAAAAAGACTTTAATCTCTGAACAAGTTATCTCTCTGAGCTCTTCAAATCTGTTTCTGAGTTTATTCAGGATAATTGCAATGCAATTATTAGTAACCTTAATCTTCTTAATAACATGCAGCAACAAATCATTCAACTTGATAATAATATCTAGTTTCATCAACCCTCAGTTGGTGAAACGAGTTTGGGGAACCCAAATTGAGTGGAAAGATAACCTTACTCGCCTCTCCAGCCAAATCCAGTTGTTGGAGGAGGAAATAAAAATATCCTTTTCCAATTAGAGCAACTATACTCTGAATTATATATTTAGTCAGCAATGTGGAGATAACTCCTGGGATTGTGGGTCCACCCAGTATTTAAGGTCCTCCTAGTCCAGTGGGTCACCCAGGACCTACCAGGCCCAATGGGCCTATGAGACCTAGAGGACCAACTGTACCTTCTGGATTAGCTGGACCACCTGTGCCATGAGGACCTCCTGGTTCAGTAGGGCCGCCTGAACCTCCCAGACCCCCTGGTACCTTTGGCCCTCCTAGGCCTCCTAGGCCTCCAGGGCCCCTTCAAAGCCAACACCAAAGGCTCTTATTGTCTGTCTGAGCCTAATCCTAGGTTACTCTCCAACATGATTGAACAGTTGTGAGTGCAATTTCTTAAAGTTACCAAAGGGTGTAACTTGACTTCAGATGGGACACCTATCAATCCCCTCTTGTCACCTCAGTCCTTATCTAATGAGTTGAATAACCTGGGCACATGGGCTAAAACACTGATATCTTAATACAGGAGTCTGACTCCAAGGGGAATATGCTCCAAACGAAGATTTATTCCTTGTAACAAAAATACCATTTGCAATAGCAGCAAATTTGAATTAACCCAAAGATTGGATGCAAAAGTGGGCCATTTTGAGCTATATCACTGGATTAATGAAATTTGCACCGAGATTGTCAATTCACAACTGCTTAATTATCCCAAGCCTCAGACTCTAACTCTTATTATTTTCCCAACCAGAGCAGCCTGGGGTTCATGTCTCATCAGCTAATGCTCCTATTAGTTTAATTCAGTACTCAAGGACAATTATTCTCCTGGGGAAAGAGCATCATTTCTTTTTTTACCTATATATAAAGGCTCTTAGTGAGGCAACGGACCTTCAAAAGATGAATTACTTGCAAATTTTCTTACCCATTTAGCACAGAATATCATAATTCCCCATATGTTAATTTGTTTATCTTGGCCCCAAGTCAAAGAGGCTTTTCTAAAGGAATATGTGAGTGAACAAAGTTTATCCTCCCAAAATCAGGCCTTTATGGGGATACATTCCCTTAAGAACTAAACTATTAAGGACTTCACTCATTATTTCATTAGGAGGCTCAGACTTTGGTGGCCTGCAGCTGGTTAGTTCTTGATGCATTACAGCTGTTATTTCAGCTTTCATGTCAAGAACTCAGCTGCAATTATATCTTATCATTGTGAAGAAAAACTTCTGTAGCATCCTAGATATCAAGGAAACCTTATTGGAATTACCCCCTCAGTGCTTTGAATGAGCCCCAACCTATGAAGCCCCAAATTCTTCTCATCCTAAGGTCTATGCTGTGTCTGAAAATGCTCAAGCTATCCAATGAGATTATTGCCACCAGTACTTCCATACAGAAGATCTTTGTTTTAAGAAGAAAGCTGATTAAAAGAAAAAATAAGACAAACTACATAATCTATCATCTTGATAATGAGTTGGGTATGAGTCAAGATGTCCAAGTCCTGCCAATTTTAATAAAGGTGAACATTCTTCTTATGCCTTGCCCTCCTTGTTGGAACTAGCTTCTCAGTTTAGGAGTTTGATTACTCATAGTAAGCTCCAAGTAAGTCAATTTAAGGCTAAAGCTATTGATTTCTTTCTTTCACATTGATTGATTATATCAAAGCCAAAATTTAAGTTTCAGAAAAAATATAAAAAACCAGCCACTAGAATTGAGCAATTTGAAACAGAATGACAATGCCATTGATGTCTGCTGCCCCAGCTTAGGGTGAAGGTGCGCTGCCTTCTGGCGTCCTTTGGCCATCGCTAAAGCACATCTGTGCTGGCTCTGCTAGCCCTCCCAATGCCATCAGGCGTTACATCCCACCTCAGGACTTAGCCCACCATTTCAAAAGCTCGCAGGCGGTGCTCTGGAGCCCTTTGGTGCTCCCTGGAGCAATTTTCATTTTGTCCTCCAGGTTAAATATGGAAATCTTTTCCAATATGCAGCGCAGCCATCATTGAGATGGTCACAGCGGTTTTCAGGCCCTCTGGATATTGATTTTCGCCCTATTAAGGGCTATTTTGACATCAGATTTTGATCCTAGGCTGATGCAGTGGCAGCATCTAAGCTGCCAATTATTTATGAAAACATCCCTATGAACACTGTTTGCACATGGCTCCCAGATGAGGCCACTTTTTGGTCCAGTTTGCTGGGTTGCCATCTTTTCTTCCCTGAACGCCTTCACCACAAACTGATGGAGGGTTTGGCCATTTACAGTGCAGACCCCATCTTAATAGTTTGTGGTACCTAAATGGGTGGGTCAGTTGGCAGGGCCTCGCACCTTTATGACATTCTGCCCTTTTATTGTGACACCCACCTCGTAATTCCTCCCACACACTGATAAGATCCACACCTGATCACCCTTCTTGGGTTCATTAAAAAAACAGCTGCACCATATGCCCCTTGTGCTTTGAATTAGATCATTCAAAGTGCAAGTGCTCCACAGCTTCCACCTTTGCTGCTTCTGCAACTCCTCCTTCTGGCGTCAGGTCAGCTGATGCCTCACCCAAATTTTTCAAGTGGGGAGTGATCCTCCCACACCCAACCTCAGCTAATTCTGGTGCTGCTTCCAAAGCAGCAGCCAATCAAAATTAATTTTTTAAAAATTTTGAGAAATATGGAATCTTGAGCTGATGGCTGAGACAGTTTTGGCTGAGCTGCCATGGTCAACTGTTCACAGCCAATCAGCATCCACCACTGCACCAACTCCAGTGGCTGGCCTGGCAATAACCAATTTATATTCATTTGAAGTTCTTAAATGAATTGATGATACATATTGGCCTTATAATGTTAAGCCCAAATTCGCCTTGGAGGACTTTTTTGTAAATCCTCCCAATTTGCGTCCCTGCCATTTTTGATCTAAAAAACGATTTTCTGATTATAAAAATATAAACAAAATGGCGGTAGAAGCAGCAGCTGCTCTGGCCAACACACACCTTCACCAACATCTCCATGAAGCAATAGAACACCTTGTTGAGGGTTTTTCCATCCTAAATTTCCCCCATGATTTTGTTGATGCAAAAATCAAAATTGATGAACACACTTTTGGAGCAAGCCGCGCTTGCATTGATGTGGCAAAATCTTCTCTGTTTGACCCAAATTATCCCCAAACCCACCATTGCATCAACTTTTTCTATTGTTTGTCTGCTCTCATCATTTTGCTGAGCATCAACTTGCTCAATATAGTGAGATGATAGACACCGCTGGCCTCATTAACAAAAAAATCCACAATTATACCTAATTATGCCATATATTGCTGATGCCCCAACCCCTATGTTGTCTGCCATGGTCCTCCAGCTAAAGCGAGCGCCAGAAAAAAGTTTCCCCAAAGCTTCCTCATCTTCTGATATGGCTTCCTAAGTTGATACCTTATGGCTATATTGGGAATTTTTTATTCACAATATTCCCTTTGTTTGGCTCATTCTCAAATAAAGATGCGTGGTGGCTCCCCCTTTTGAGTTGGGCACCACTAGTGCTAAAAAAGGCTTAAGCTATTATTGATAATGGATCTCCATTATATGTAATCTCTTATAAGATGGTAAAGAGAATCAAACTTGCACTGCATATTTCCCATTTTGAGGAATATGATACTGTAGGATCCCAGAGCACGTGGTTAATTTAAACTTTTTCATCTCTTCCTTTGATGATTGATATGTTGACTTTTACAGTCCTTGCCATTGTCTTAATAATCTAAGTTATTAATATCATTTAGGACCCAATTTTTACAGGAATTTAATGGGATATCAATTATCATGATTCCTTTTTATCACTTTTAGGTTATTGAATTTTCTTACTTTTAACAGAACGTGCACATATAAACATACCAAACGTCAAGTTTGTCTGTTGGAAGGGCCAAAAAGGTCTTATTCTATTCAATACCCTGTGGAAGGACCTTGGACTACCTTATCACCCAATACAGCTGACATTTAAAGAAGGTATGCCCATTTCCCCCAGTTTCTGTTTCTATTCTTCAAAATCTCAATTTATTATTGACACCTTCCTACATTTTTCTATCCCTAAGGGACTTTTATTGAAAATCAGGGTGTTCCAAACCCTTCTTTTAAGTAAATTTTAGCATGTCCTGGGTTATTGGAATATGCTTAAATGGGAGCGTTACCCATCCTTTTAGTAAATCTTACTAATTAGCCCCAAAATTGTGGATTAGAAGAACCATAAAGCCTATGTTAAACTGGTACCTCTATCCTGGGTCTATGATGTTAAACCCTTCGGAATTTTACAATAACTTAGATTATAACCCCATAATGAGATTTTTACTGTGGGCTCCGTGATTGGGAAGCATCTTACTAAAATCAAGAAAAATCAGTCCAACAATTGCTTGAGAAATATTCATATATTTTCGCAAAGCATATAATTTTGGTAAGATGAGTAGGGTTATGCATACTTTAAAACTGGGGAACATCCTATTCATGATAAATCCTATCATAAGTCTAAGGTTGAGGAAGCGCAAGTTACTTAGGAGTTGCACCAATTGTAGGAATCTGGATTGTTAAAAAGTCTAATAACCGTTAGGCATCCCCCTTACTTCTGGTAAAAAAGAAGGATGGCTCTCATCAGGTGAATATAAATCACCAAATGCTAAATGCCATTACCCAACGAGAAAGCTACCCTCTACCTAGTATTAATAATTCTCTCTATTGCTTGCTGGTTCTACATACTTCTCTGCTATTGATTTAGCCAGTGGGTACTGAAAAATTGAGTTATCCCCAGAAGACCATGACAAATGTGCTTTAATTTCCAGCGAGGGCCTATATGAACTAACTCATATGCCTCAAGGGTTAAGCAATGCCCCCGCTACTTTCCAGCGTGCTATGGATGGGATGCTCTGAGATTTAAAATTGACCTTCGTCTTGGTATACCTAGATGATATTACAGTGTTTTTAAAAAACCTTTACAAATATTTAGACCATTAATGAGATGTTTTCAAGCGGGTTCAGAGCTCATCCTTAAAGCTTAAGCCTCCCAAATGCTCATTTTTTTAAGTGAAAATGAAATTTCTGGGTCATAAGATCTCTACCAAAGGGATTTAACCTCTTTCAGACAAAATTCAGGCCATAAATAAAATGTCGCCTCCTACCACTCTGCGTGATATTCAAGTCTCCTTAGGTATGATCAGATATTATTGGTAGTTTATACCTATATTTGCTGATCTGGCTGAACCTTATTTTATTTATTTTAAAAAATGTACCATTCAAATGAGGCTCCACTCAAGTACAGTCCTTCAAGCTACTCAGTAAGGCTCTAACCAAAGCGCCTATGTTAATTCACTCTCAATTTGATATATGATTTATGTTGCATACTGATGCTAGTAATTTAGCCATTAGAGCTATTTTATCACAATATGATGAAGACTAAGCTGACCATCCCGTGGCTTATTAAAGTAAAACCTTGTCCAAAGCTGATTGGAATTACAGCATAACAGAACAATAATGTCTGGCTGTAATTATGGAAGTTAAGCACTTTCAACCCTTCCTTTATGGCAATCATTTTTCCGTCATTACAGACCATTCTTCCCTAAGAAGGTTGCAGAATATAAGAGACCCTGATGGAAGGATAGCTCGCTAAGACTTACAGTTGCAAAACTATCACTCTTTTATTATCCATCAGTAGGCTCCAAACATCAAAACGCAGATGGTTATATCAATTAGCTGTTTTACCCTTGGATCCCAAGAAAGAGGAGAGATTGTATAATTAATTAGGAGGCCTGGGCTATTAATAAAGAGTCTGAAGAGGATCAAACCTTTCTCAAGGCTATTACTAGGGACACCATGATACAGGATGGGTCTTTATATGAGAAGGTAACTCCAGATGGTTACCCTTTCTACATCCCAACTCTTGATTTGACACCATTATGGAGGAGCATAACCAAGTTGGTCATGGGGGCCTAAAAAGACCCACGTGTGGTTAAAAATTGATTTTATTGGAGCAACATGGTTTCTACCATCAAAGAGGCTATCAATGCTTGCCTTGTTTGTAGAAGCCATAGTGCTTCCAACCCTATTACTAACATCAAGTTATTCTACCCACTAAAGCTTTCAAAGTGGTAAGTATTGATATTGTAGGCTCTTGCCTCGAGGCTTACATGGTCATTAATATATTATTATGGCTATTGACCACCTAACTAAATGGTTCAAGGCCATATTTATGCTATTGACTTCGCTAAGGCTGCTGCCTTATTTCTACATTACCAAATCATTACTCAACATGGGTGCCCTAAAGTCCTTATTTCAGATCATGTGACTAACTTTACTTCTTAACTTTTACTTAAATTATCCCAGTTATTTAATACTACCTAAAGATTTGTGGATCCTTATCACCCATCCATAGATGGAGCCATTGAACGATTCAATGGAACTTTAGTAGTCATCTTAAAGAAAATGGCTTTCACGGATCTGTCACAATGGAACCTTTATTTAACTAGTGCTCTGCTAGCTTACCAAATTAGTTACATAAGATTATCAAGATGTTTCTATTTAAATGTAATTATGGGCGAGATCCTTCCAGTTTCATCAAGCTTTCAGGATATTCTTAGTGAGAGTGTTCCTGAAAACTCTAATTTAGTTATGAATTATCTTGCTGATGAAGTAATTCACTTATAAGCTAAAGTGATGGAGTCAATTGAATCTACCACTATAAAAAAGACTCTTAGAAGTAACCAGCATAAACCCGCCTTGCCTAAATATTATATTGGGGATTATGTTATGTATTATAACTCTTGTCCTGGTGGCCATAAAGAAAAATTAGAGTCTAACTGGTCTATACCCTATAGGGGTTATATTCTATTGAGGAATTGAGTACTCCACCGTACATATTGATACAGGTATAGTGGTGAATTTCGTTCATCCTAAATTTTTGTGAATCTATATTCCTCTGTGACTGAGTTTTAGGTGGGGAAGTGTCAGGATCTCACCTAATTTATCCGTCTCTAATTCTTTTACTATGAAAATTCCTCAGCTGGTTGCTGAGGGGGAATTAGTGATTCTTATCTTATCAAGTCATCTATGAATGATCAGGCGTATCCTGATTATAAAATCATAAAAGATTCGATATTTTGGGAGATTAAAAAGATAAGATCAGAAATGAACCTCCACAAAACCTATAAATAAAAAGTCTTTTTATTAGTAAAGTTAGTCTTTCCATGAGCCAATATCTATTACTATTTCTTTGATTCTTTTATTTTGGAGATTCCACTGAAGTAACTTTGAGAGAATTCCTAGCCATTTTGAAGTATAAAAAAATCAAAGAGACATTATAATAGTTTCCTTTTGTCAATCTTTTTGATGCTTTAGTATTCTATAAACCATCAATAAGAAATTTTTATCAATGTTTATAATAATGTTATTTCTTTGATTTAATTATAGTTTTAAGTTTTAATGCAGTGGTACCTAAGATTTTATAAATAACTGCATTATATACTGCTTTATCTTATTCCTCTATGCCTTAATATATCAAGCTTTCATTTCAAATACTAACTTTTCTTTCTCGTTGCAAACACTTTTGCAACCTATTAAATTCAAGTCTGATTCTAGTTTGATAATCTCACAGAGGAGATTAGTCTGCGCCCATGTCCGAAAGCAGTTGGGCAAGTAAGGTAAGAAAAGCAGGTGGAAGGCCCGCGGCCTCAAATGTTTGAAAACGCCCCAGAGAAACTGGCGGAATAGACAAAAATTTTAAAAAACTGGCGGTCATTATTTCCACAGAAATCCTCACATGGCAAGCACGATGCAACCAGTACATCAACACGCCACACTCCCAGCCACTTTTGTTGGTGGAATATGGAGTCCGCATGTTTCTGGACATCCAACAAATGGCCTTATGGGAAAATTTTGTGAAGATGTGCACACCTTTTTCCCAACTGCGGTGTACATCGCACCTCACTCCATGTCACATGGTTGGCTGGCCTAGGTTTTGAAAACAAAGAGGCAGCAGACAAGGCTGCTGCGGTGCGCGTAGTGGTCAACCTCCCCAAAGGGCAACGGGTTGTCAAAACCAAATGCACCAGATGGACGAAATTAAACCAAATTTTCCTCACATTTGACTTTTTGCCTACTACGGTAAAACGTGACATTTCAAGACAACACCTGAAAGATGGTCTCGCCATATATGGTGAAATACAATCTTTCAATATGCAACGCTTCATGCTGATGCCACACCTGTGCACCGGCAAAGCCATCACAGTTCTGACCCCAACTGAGGAGATAGTGAAGGACCTAACCCAAATCCTGCACTCCACTTTTATTGATATCACAGGGCATACCACCCACCCATTCTGGGTGACTGTGGACAGCGCTCCCCCCATCTGCACCCACTGTGACACGTTCATCCATGAGGCACATGCATGCCCCACCAAGGAGGGCGTCACATTCCAAGAGCACCCCTCGGCGGCTATGGCCAGTGGAGAGGCGCACTACAAACCAACTGCAAGCACCAAAGAGGCTTTCCCGTGGGGAGCACAAGTCTGCTACCTACTGGTAAAGCCTAAATCCCGCAAGAGTGGAAGAAGGCCAAGCAGGCCCACGGGGCCGCGGCCAAGGAAGCGGCCAAAGCCACCACTGCTATCCCACACTCCCAACGCCAGGAGGACATTAAAACCTTCATAATGAAAGCAACTCAGGAATCCATCAACTAAACAGATTGGGAAGCCCATGCCAATTGGGCCAATCAATCTAGAGATCTGATGGGGAACTTGATCTCACCCAATTGTTGCACCCAAGCTCTGGTCAAAACTGACTTGGGGCCCATCCCAACTGAAAAATGTTTTTCAACCCGCTCAATGGTGCACCAAACTCATCTGCCCTGCAAAAAATTCATCTGACGTTGGGGAAACAAAAGTGAAGTCAAAAGCCAATGCGAACCTTTCTGCTAAAATCAACAAAACTACTGATAGCATTGCTACAAACACCCGTGCTGCCATGAAGGCCCATGGGGATCTAGAGGAGGCTAGTGGGCCCAGGTGCCCACCCCCTCGCACCTAAGGTGCAATGGGGGAAACCTTCACTTTAGGGACGTTGAATATTGCTAGACTCAAGGCCTCGCTGTCCCAGGCTAGGAAACTGAGTTTTTTACAAAAAAATTTACCTGTGGATATCCTGGCCATCCAGGAGTCCCACTGTCCACAAGGTTCTGAGGAAGCTTGGAAAACAATGCTCCTCCCATCCATATCCTTTTGGTCAGAGCACTGTGGGGTGCTAATTCAAAATATATTTTTCAAATTTTTATCATCAAACCTTCCTCAATGGCCGAGTCCTCGTTGTCACCTTCTTGTGGGCTGACGTGGTATATGCTATCATCAACATCTATGCCCCAAACGGTGCAAGAAATTGTCAGGAATTTTTCTCATTGGTCAAATCCCTCCTGCTACCCCCAGACCCTTTCATAGTTGGTGACATGAACTCTTGGCTAAACACTCCAACGGACCGGTGGCCTTCCTCCTCCCATGCCCCCCAGGGCCACGTTGAACTTCGCGTTCTAAAGGCCACCCTTGGGTTAATGAATGCGCTGCTGCGGCAAGCCCCACTGCTGGAGAACATGATGCGCCCCCACGTCCACAATGGCCGATTAAGGTCCATGTCCCACATCAACCTTATCCTTACGCCAGCGAAATTCCGACCCCACATATCCCACTTTAAAACAAAAAAAATGGAATTTTCTGACCATCAACTGGTCTCAATAACCTACCACCTACCTGTCACAGCTGCTAAGGCCCCACATTGGTGCAAAATCCGCCCCTCTGAGCTTGCGTCGCCAGAATTTCCACGTGGGTGGAATCAGCAACTTTGGCAAAAGAGTTTGTTGCACCATTTTGTGCAGACCCCATTTCCACATGGGCAACTTTCAAAGATGATACCATCTGCCACTCTCGCCACCTCTCCTCCAGATGCTCACAAGCCACATCAGCTGTCATTTCGCGTGCTCTGGCAGAGTTGGCACACCTGGAGTCCAATATCCCAGCTACAGGATACAGCTCTGCATGGGGCTGAAGTGGGTGGAGGCAGCTGCCCACCTCAACGCGCTTGATAGGCAACACAAACATCGGGTTTGTGTTCAGTACAGGGCCAAACGCATCACAAAAGGTGACAAGTGCACTGTACATTTTTTTTAAAAATTTCGCACCAAGCCAGAGTGTGGCCTGCACACAGGTGCAAAGATCGGATGATTCCATTGTGTATACACCAGCTGAAGTGGCAATCAGAACACAAAAGTATTACTCCAAGTTGTACTGATCTAATCCAATTCAGCCAGCTGAAGTGGCGGAATTTCTCGACCAAGCCCACATCTGCACCATTTTCAGATACCCAGAAATAATGAGTTTGATTACTCTGAACAAATTATGGACAGCCATTCGCGGTGCACAAAACCAAAAATGCCCAGGACCTGATGGCATTCCATATGAATTCTATAAAAAGTACTTCAAATATATATCCCCACTACTGCTGGCCTCACTTAACCAGAGCCTTTTGGAAACGTGCCTCCCGCCAGGAGAACAAGAGGCCTTCACCGTCAAGCTCTTCAAGAAAGGGGACAAGCTAGACTTTTCCACTGGCGCCCCATTTCTTTAACTAACACGGATACAAAAACTTTAACCAAAATCATGGCTAACTGTTTAGGGATTGCAGCATCTGCCACCATCTCCCCCAGAACATTTCGGTTTCATACCCAGAAGGTCGATTTGGGACAATGTGCACTCTTTGGCCAATGCATGCCAGTCCACAGCCTCTGGGGCACTTGCATTCTTGGAACAACAGAAGGCCTATGATAGAGTAAACTTGGAATACATCAGGGCCTGCCTCAATCAATTCTGCTTACCCCTCGCTTCATCAACTGGGTGATGCTGCTCACGGAATCTGCAACTATGGCAGTACGTGGCCCTGGCTTCCTAACAGAAGTAGTCCGCCCTCAAAGGGGCTTGCGACAAGGGGACCCCCTTAGCCCACTCTTATACAAGTTCAGCCTTGACCCACTACTTCAAAATGCAAATGCCTAACTCACCGGGGTCCATGTGCTAGGCCAAGCCCCAGTCAAGATGATGGCGTTTGCAGATGACTGTGAAGTTGGGGTGTTTAATAATAAAGATGCACGCGCACTTGAAGCCCTCATCCGAGTGTATTCCCAGGAAAGTAACGCTGCACTGAATGCCTCCAAAACCGAAATCATTCCTCCTTGGTCGGTATCATAACTGCTGGGCCCCTGCAACCAGCGCTCAGCCCAGCCCATCTGCTTGAACACGTGCTCGCCCTCCCAGATCACCCCACACCGCCCCACTGGTGCTCCCCTTTGTGCCACGCCCTACCATAGGGCCAGTCCACCATCTGGGTATGTGGGTGGAGGCAGGCGGATACGCATCAGCAGTAATGGAGAGTCATATTCTAGACAACGTGATGAAGCGCATCGCCTCCCTCAGAGCCCACCCTACTTCCCTTACTGGCAGAGTCATTTTGGCCAACTCTATGCTCCTCTCCAAAGTCTGGTTTGAAGCCCACGCCATCTTCTTCTCCCCATGCTTCTTCCAATCCTTGCATGCCCTGCTGCAAGGATGGCTATGGTCAGGACGCCCTCCACCAGTACGGTTAGAAGTCATGTATGGCCCTCATCAGCATGGTGGCATGGGCCTGCTTGACTTCAGAGCCCATGCGGCCAAGATCTTGGGTACCTGGATTGCGGCTGTCACCGCCCCTACACTCCCCTCCCAACACTGGTCCCGCGCAGCCCACTCCAACTTCTCCCGCGCCTTGGGCCTCAACAATCCATCGAACCCCCATTCCCTGATGAAATACCTGGCTTCACACCCATCGTCCACAGGTCCTCACGGGACTAAAACCCACTACAAACGAATCCTCCTCTCCATGTGGAGCACTGAGTGGAGAATTTGTATTAGCGGACATACAACCTGAAGAGGCCTCCCCTCACCTCAGTTCACACAAGAGGTACAGGGGCTACCCATCCATGATGGCGTGATCCCCACACGGCCCCATGTCCTATCCAGGGTGGACTACCTGGACATGATGGACATCCCTTACTCCATTGAGACCCAAAAAACTATCTGGAAATACGCACACCATCCTCTGTTGCAGCCTAAAATCCGTTCCCATGTGTGGTGCTGCCTGAGGTGGGTGTACCATACAGCTGAGCGCTCTAACGCTTTACACTCATTCTGCATCGTGTGGCCAGTATGGAACGCTGTTCCACCGCCTGGAGAAGTGTCCTACCTCTAAAGTGATATGGCGCGAAGTTCAACGTCTGCTGGGCCAGGATCAAACGCATCCCTTCAGTCTGTCAAGAGATATGTTTGCTTTATCAATGGCCTCTCCCCCTTCCACCCTCCCTCCGTGCTCTGGTGGTTGCAATCGCCATGTGGACTATCCACACAATTGTCTTAGATGCCATCGCAGGCTCCACTTCCACCCTCCCAGAAGCTGTCCAAAGATTCCGGTCTCATTTGGTGGACCACTTTCAGGCGTTGATATTTGGATACCTCCCACCATGTTGCTGACAGCTTGTCTCCTCCTGGTTCCCAGTTTGGTTCATCAAATCAGACCCTTTCCTCCACACGTGTTCAATTGTGGCTACGGCTCATTCACACGTTCCGTCCCCCTCCCCATAAGTGGCGTTCCCGCTGGCAACAAGAGATAGCATCGCTTCTCTGGGGTGCCTTCCATGTTACTAAGTTTTGTCTTTTGGGTTGACATTCAGAAGTGTCCATCCCCTGGTCAGCCTTCCTCTCAATAAATTTAGTATTCATTTTTATAATATTATTAGCAGATGCCTCTTATAAGCCCAAAAATCTCTTTCCACTAAAAAACTTTCTTTAATTTGGTGTCACTTCAGGCAATATTCAAAAGAGTAAATTTAACAATTCCAAACTCCTAAAACATTCAACTCAATGTCCTTAGATCCCCTACCCACTTCTCCAGGGTGTAAATTTGTGAAGCCCCCTAGCATCGTCCATCCGGTGTGAAACTAATTTAGACAGGGTCATCCAGCCCTTTTAGATTCATGGGACAATTCTTTACTCCCAAGGATCTTGACCATTAACTTGCACATTCCCAGAAAGTGCCTCAAGGCCCCCTGGTGCTCTCCAGAGCAATATGTGATTTGATTTTAGGTCAAGTATGGGAAAATGTTACCAGAGTCTGACAAAGCATTAAAGATTTAGTTCAAGTGGTAATGGAACCCGCTGGCTTTATTGACTTCTCCTGTATAAGAGTATTTTGGTTTGGGCTTCAACTGTGAAGTTGATCCTGGAACCGCAGCAACTGTGCCCCTGTTATTCCAGGACATCCTGCTTCAACCACTCACATCCATATATTAGTGAACACCACTAGCATGGTTCAGTTTTCTGGTTTGCCCACTCACCTACCCCCCAATGTGCTCCACAAGGAGCTGATGGCTGGTTTGGAGGCCTACAACTCTGACTACACCTTTCAAGTTTGTGGTCTCTAATGGGGCCACATGTCTAGCAGGGCCTCAGACATTTGCCATGATATGTACTAGTTTTACTAAAGTTACCCTGTTAATTCCACTTCAAACTGTTTTCCCTGCTTCCCCCAACTGTAAGTCTTGGGAAGCATCTCTGCCGCTGAATCAGGAGATGTTCCCATTTTAAGCCAAGAAGGGGAAAAAGCCTGCGGCTGACCCCCTCGTCACCCTGGGAAATTTGGCCCATGCGGTAAATGAGAGGTGGGTTATGGCGTATTCCTTTAAGTTCACATCATTTTCCTATATGATAACCAATTATGAGTTGGTACAGAGAATACAGGGTGTGTGGGGAAGTGGAGGCGGCCAGTGACTTCTGCCAGAAGATGGTTGACATTGTTTCCTTCTCTTAAAGGGTTTTCTCCAGAAATTCAAGTTCTTCCAATGGAGTTAAATTGAGTTCCGCTGAGAGAATAATAAACAAAATAGTTTAGGGCGTAAGAATTCCCATATTATGTGGCTCTTTGTCACCAGTAATTTTGAGCCTGTCCATGATAGGTACAGGCGCAAAAAACCATTACTGATTAAGTGGGACCAGCCATATTTGGTCTGGCCATGGGCGCACACATTCATCCAAAGGATTAAGAGACGCCAATCTGCTAGCAAAATCAGGGCAATAGGGGAAAGTTGGTAGCAAAGTTTTTGAGTCAGTTGGCTAGGCCATGATCAATTTGGCTTATATTAAATTTTGGTTGCTGATTTGGCATAATTAAAATTGCAAAATTATTCCTAATGGTGAACGTCATCATTCATGTCACCATTTTTGTTGACAAGCTTTTAAGGCAGCCTCTTTCTGCTAAGCATCACTTTTTGAAAATCAATTCAGCCTGAAATTTAGCTCCACTAAAGAGATTTACGAAAACTATTAGCAAATATGGCGGGAAACCCCGCAAAAGAACCCGCAGGCTATGCCAAACGAGCCAGCACCACCCCAAACGAAGCAACCCTCGGTTACCCACCTCAGGGTCAACCAGAATCACCCGCTCTCAAGCAGCAGCCATGAAAGCAGGCACCACCCCCCAACCTGGAGATACTTCAACTAGCGCCAGTTCACCTGATCGCACTTCTGCAACCTGCACGCCTAACAGCTCTGTGTGCGCTGCCTCCCATTAACCCGCTGGGCCCCCTCCGACCAAGGAGGCCATCACCCACGCTGTTTTAATGGCGTCTGCTCAGTTGAATGCAACTCAGCCCATCCAGGCATTCACCTCCCCCATTGTGTCAGTTAATTCAGCCCCATCTATTATTGCTGACGCCGTGTTTCTGGCTCCCTCCATGAGGGGCGATACCCAGCTACCTGGCCCCCAAACCCTCAGATGTAAGGTTGGATTAGCCGCACATTCTGGTTCACTAAGCATCAAATTGGGACAATCTACTCTTCCCAATGGGGATTTAAATGGTTCAGATTTTGGAACTTCACATCAGTTCCAATCTCACCTGTCCCATTTAAACCCCGTAATTGGCAATTCTCAAGTCGGCACTTTATCTCAATATGCTGAAAACGACCAATTCACCAATCAGCCAATGAGTTTTGCTCACGAAATCAAAGCAAATACTCGGGCTGAATTTACCCAAATAGACTGGGATGGTGATGAAGCATCTCCCTCCTCCCAACTGGCTGGAGTTAATTCCAATCTGGATGGGCCTCCTTAATTTAGCGAGGCCCAACAAACCGCCCCTCAATTTAATATGACACCAGCAACTGCTGTAACATTCCAGCAACAAGGGAACTCCGCAAACTTGTCCAAACCACCAGCTCACACTCAACCCGCAATTGCAGCCCAAAGCAAACACAAACGTACCAAAGGAGCCACTGGGGCATGTCAAAAACCTCTGGCACCAACGCTACCCAAAGCTGATCCCCGTGAAGTGGCGTTTATTGCTTATGTTAAGAAGAAATGGGCCGAAACTAGAGCGCAAAAAGCTCTACCTCGCTCAACCCTCTCCCACGCAATTCGCCTTTATTATGGGCATAACCCTGTTGAATTCTATACAAAGGATTACTTCTCATACTTTGCAGCGATTGCGGAGACATTCCCAATTAACACCACCATCCATGAATCAGTGGAGGGCCACTACATCGATGTGGGCTTCACTGAAGCTGCCCTTGCTGACCATGCTGCCACCCTCCAGGTTATTATTCCACGCGGATCTCTTCGCATCTCCTGCACACGCTCTCACCTGGAGAAAATTTCATGGGTTACTTTTTCCAACCTACCAAAAACTGTTGATCCTGAGTCTCTTAAACTGGCACTCCATCGTGGTTTAATGGAGTTTGGGTCTGTTCTTTCAGTGGACTTTAGCGTCCCCTCTTACTATGCTCCCACTCAAAGAGCTCGCACTGCTAGGGCGTCGTTCATCCCCTCCCCCACTGTATCCCGCAACATTGAGGTTATTCCTCGTGTGGCGGTAGTTGGGGCATGCCCTGAGATCTTTTTTGTCGACCCTGATCAGGCGCGCCCCCGGTGTTCATGGTGTAACGCCCTTGGACACTTGTATAGTGGCTGCACAGCTCGAAAACAAGCCCTCTTAGCCACCACCCAGGGGCCTAAACCAGGCCAAAAATGATCCCACGTGGCCGCAGCAGCAATTCCACAACCCACACAATGGGTTCCCGTTCAAGACCTGTCCCCTGAGGCCTTACGCCTAGCAGTTGAAACAGCTAACCCCACTATTGGTATGGGATACCTTCGCGCTCATGCCCCCCTTCCAATGGGCACCCCCTCCAATCTCCCAGAGTCAACTCCCTCTCTCACCAAGCGCAAGGCATCTCCCACAGGGTGCCCCTCGTCAGCCACCCCCACTCAGGGCTCCGCGGCACCCCCACCAACCTTCACCAGCGATTTATCGCATCAACCCTCAGCTCCCAATGGATCTATGCCCACCAGCATGGACTGGCAACCCGCGGCCTGCGGTAGAAGTGCCACCTCAAAGAGTCCTACCCCAACCCCACAGTCCATTTCGCGCGGATCCTTTGCAGTGTTGGAGGAAGTGAATATGAACTCAGACTCATCAAATGGGGACACCGCGGAGGTCACCATTGAGCACCCTCAGGTCCTTCCCCTGCAACGGAGCGGGGGCAGCATCCTAGGCTGGCTTACTGGGTCCTCGCCCCCCCACCCTCTCCTTCCCCTCAGAACCCTCGACGCTCCTCACGGATTGCAGCTAATAGTCAAGCTAAAGGACTCAAAACTAGCCGCCTCACAGCAGCAGGTTTAAGCGCTGGCAACCCCCCAGGACATGGAGGGGAACAGCTATGAGTCCCCATGGCAGCACCCTGGTCCTGCAATCCATCAACGCAAATGGGTTGCGGGACTTTAAGCGGAGAGCCCGCCTCCTCCGAAACTTCAGGTCAGCACAAATTGACATCGCTGCTGTCCAGGAGCCCCATATCCTCCCCCACGAACAATCTGCATAAAATGAACAGTTTGGAGGCAACTCCTTCTGGACAAACCATGCCGCCCTTATTGTTTTGAATCCCCGGGTTAAAACCCATTCTTTTTCACAATATCTAGGTGGCCGCCTCATACTGGCCAAACTCACCACTTTTGACTTCTCCTTCTTCGCTGCAAGCATCTACCTGCCTAATGCAGGTCAGGAGCAAAATCGGCTCTTGGAAGAGCTCCTCCAACTCAATCTCCCACGGAATACAGTCCTCTTAGGAGATTTCAACACAACCATAAGTCGCGTCCGTGACTCTTACCCCCTGCAGCAAAGGAACGCCCTGGATCAAGTCGCCTCCAGGATTTCCTTCGCCTGAGTGGCTTTATAGATGCGCTTCCACCCTCCGCGTCTGACCTAGGTTGCATGACTAGGATCCAGTATGATGGAGGAGCTTTCCAGTCAGCGTCACGCATAGATATGGCACTGATTGGCCCCTGCTAATTGGCCGCGTCTCCTCTCCCATCTCTCGTGACAACCATCTGAGTGATCACAGGTCACTCACCGTTGTCCTCACCACCACACTTAGACCGTCGCGTAGGTTCTGGTCTAGGGTTGCCCCAGCTCTTCTCAACAACCCCTTCACTAAGGAGAAGCTGTCTATGACCATCCGGGAGACTCTCACCTCCCCCCACCCCACCTGCTTGACCACAAGGCTAGATGGGCGGTGACCAAGGAGGGCATCACCCGCGTTGCTTACAACTGTGCCAAAGCCCAGATGACTGCAGCTCGCGCCAGAGTCAAAAGGGCGGAAGCCATAATCAGACATCTGGAGCGAAACTGCCAGCCTTCGCCCTCTCCCAGATGGTTGGAAGACTGGGAAGCGGCGCAGGAAGCATTCCGCTTGGAGCTCACACTGCAGGAAGAATGGGCAGCAAACTTTACAACATCTCGTTACTATGCTCAATGGGAACGCCCCACCCGCTTCTTCTTTCAGAAACACAAAGCCCGGTCAACAGCGCAGGATATTACTGCACTATAATTGGCACTACAACCACTTCAGAATAGGAGGAAATCACGCAGGAACTACACCGCTTCTACTCCAGCCTCTTCCATGCCACCCAGGTGGACCCATCGGACATCCAAGACTTCCTGTGGCGGGCTCCAGAGCCGCCCATTGACCCACGGGCTGATGAGGCTCTACTGGCGCCTATTTCCATCCAGGAGGTGATGGAAACCCTTCTGAAATTCCCACGGCTTAAAGCCCCAGGCCCAGACGGAATACCCTTTAAGGTGTACCTTCTTGAACCTGCAGTGATAGCCAGAACCCTCCGCGACCTCTTCGCTGCATTCTTGGTGAATGGCGAGGTCCTCTTTGACTCCAGAGGCTCAATCACGACCCTCATTCACAAGAAGTCAGACCGTGAGAACCTGGAGAACTGGCGCCCCATAGCGTTGATCAACACAAACCACAAGCTCTTCACGAAGCTTCTGGCCAACCGCATCACCAAATGGGTGTCACCTCGCCTCTCCCCATCCCAGCACGGTTTTATTCCGGGGAGGTCGTTATGAGACAACTATAATGACCTTCACGTGACTTTGACTGCTAACTCTTGTAAGGTGAATGGCTTTGTGGCTCTCCTGGATATGGAGAAAGCATATGATCGGGTAGCCTGGAAGTATATTGATGCTTCCCTGGCCCGCTTCCATCTCCCACCAGCAGCTAGGCGCTGGATATCAGCGCTCTATGACCACCTCCACACCAGAGTCCTGGCGCCAATGGGATTTACAGTGGCAGTACCAGTTGGACAAGGTCTCCAGCAAGGGGACCCCCTGAGCCCTATCCTTTTTAACATCACCCTTGACCCCCTCTTGGCCTCCTTACAGGACAAGCTAACAGGGATTCTGGTCCCAGGTAAAGCCCCCACACGCACCATGGCATTTGCAGATGACACTGCCATTGCATTTGGCTGCCCTGGGGATGTTGCCCTCGCTGCTGTGACCATTGAGAGGTACACCAAGGCGTCCAACGCCATGGTCAACACCTCCAAGACAACAGTTGTACAGGTCGGCTCCCCCACCTTCCCCCCACCATTTGGTATTGAACCTGAGCGCGGTACCTTCCGTCACCTGGGCGTTCTCACCAACCAACAAGGAGTTGCGCTAAAAGACAATGAGGACTTGCTCCTCGCAGCAGTTAACTCCAGGATTGCCAGCTGGAACTGGCGGCACATCACCCCCCAGGGTCGAGCTCTGATGGCCAATGTGTTCCTCCTCTCCAAAGTCTGGTTCCTAGCGCACGTCTACCCATTTACAGATGCCTTTTATACGCGGCTCAATGTACTCCTCCGCTGTTGGATCTGGGGCTCAAACCATCCACCAATGGCCCTCTCAACCATTGCCTGACCCTGCAATGAAGGGGGCCTAGGGCTTCTGGACACGCGATCCCACGCCACCACAATCTTCCTGAAGTTCCTATGGCCGATTGTCTGCTGGGACGCGACCCCCATGCCCCATTGGCGCCCGCCCTCCGCCAGTCAGTGTCAGCAGCTCTGGGTATTCCTAGAGCATCTCTGACCTCATTAGGGGAGTGGCTCACAAACCACCCAGGCCATCGCCTGAAACCATCCTCATCCCCCTACTGGAACCAGGCTCTCCTTGCCCTGAAACGAGTAGGCGCGTGGATCCACCATGCCTTCCCATACAGAAGGGAAGGCCCTGGCCTCAGCCCCCGTCGCCATGCAATTGTGCACAATGGACAAGTTGTCACAACTCGCCTCAACCCCCAAGATCGTCCTCCCATCCGCCCAAGACTCCTTAAGCTCCTCCCTCCCTCCATGATATTTGACCTTAAGGAATTGTGGAAGGACGTCTATCACCCCATCCTGTCAGCAAAGGTGTCCAACACCTTATGGAGGGTGCTCCACTGTTCATACAGGACAGGGGACCGGACTGGCCCTACCTTCCAGCACCGAAGCTGCCCCCACTGTGTGGAGCCTATTGACTCCCACCTCCATCGTTTTTTCACCTGTCCAGGTGTCGCCGCATTTTGGCCAAAGGCCCGCGCGCTCCTCCATGCTCAGCCCTGGTCTGGACACCCTGTGCAAGACCTCATGTTTAAGCAGACATTGCCTGGTTGCCACCGACCCCTCCGTGTCCTCGCCTATGCCACAGCCATCTGGACCATCCATAACTCCTTCCTTCGTGCTGCCTTTGACCAGCAGGTGTGGACCCTTCCACACATGATCACCCACTTTCAGGTACACTTTGAGATGGCCTTGAAGGTCTGCACTATGTCGCCAACCTTCCCCCGCTCAGTTGTCGCTGCAGCACGGCTCTGGCGCGCAAACCCTCCTCCCTTTCTCGATGTCTCCTCCCTCCCTTCCTCGCCTCAGGCTCTTAGGAGCCCAGGCGTAATTCAATAAACATCGATGAATCCCCCCTTGGGTTGGGACCATCTAGTACTAAAAAAAGCTTTTAAGGCAGCGGACCCTGTCATGTTCTGCTGTTGCTCCATCTTTTCCCTTTTTTTACCTATAACAATTCCAATAAATAATGATCCTTTAAACTAATTTTATCTGTGATTGTAGCAGCCCGCCAGTCATTTTGTGACAATAAATACTAATTTTGCAAATTTGTGGTCAGTGCTCTTGGCTGTCTTACTACAGTATCATCCAAAAACATGAATGCTGTACCACGGGTATTCAACTATAGTTCTGGGTGGTCACTCACCCTGGGTCTCAGGCCATTATTTACATCAGCAAGCACCATGACATAATGGAGTGACTCAGTCTTGGTCCATCTCCACCCTTCTTATTAGGATGATGCTACGATGGTTTTTTGTCATAAGCAGATGACCCATTCTTACACTCAAAAGTTTTCCACCTTAGTTATAAATTATCCCATAACCCTGACAGTAATAGGGTTTTTTTTCAGCCCACGTTGGAAACATTTATTCCCTGTTGTTCTCCACAGGTAGGAAAGCTTAGATGGCTCACATGTGTTGGGTGTTGTTCATCCAAGTGGCTTCTGTCCCGCCTATCCAACCTGCTATTCTGTGCTCGGGGGAGAGTATTTGGGTGGTCAATTCAGATGCTTCAGGGTACTGATTTATGTTAATCCGTTGGTGACTTTGTTGACTACTAGATAGTCACCAGGTGGTGGAGGTGGCTCATTTGGCTGATGCCACGGTTTCCTCTCCTGAAGGTGCTTTGAGGGTCAGTCACGAGGATACCTCTGTTTCCCCAGTTATATATAACAAGGTGGCTAATAACCAAGATCACAATATTTTCTGTTACCTGTTCAGATCAGTTGAGCTCCATGTGGTAACTGTGGAGGCTCTTCTGGACATGGGTGCAGCTGGGAACTTCATGAGTTTACAAGTCTTTAAGCATTAGGATCTAAATCTTGGCATCAGGTCCTCAGTATTGAGTATTTTGTCAACTTAAATGATGTGTTATGCGGTGAGACGGCCCTACTATTATCAGTGCATGGGTATAGATTCTGTGATTAATTCAATACTGTGCCAGGCTTTTTTTCCGTTATCCTTTTTATTTGGATGGTGATGGTGGCAACAGGTGTTTATTGATCTGGAGCCCAACGTGTTATCATTCGCAAATCTACATGTGTGTGTCAAGATTCACTTATTGAAGTTTTCCCTGCTGAAGCAGTGGGTTCAATTGTTTCAGCTCCTTCCCTCACAGCACTGACAGAAGAGATTTCCCTTCTAGTTTGGCCCAGTTACAGGAAATTTTCGATATGTAAAAGGCCAACCATCTTCCCTTCCATTCTAAGTATGATCAGGCCTTCCACTTGGCAGTAAATGTAATTAACATCAACTGTCCCATGTACCTGTATACTAAACGGGAGGACAAGGCCATGGAGGTGTAGTGAATGACATGCTCGTGAAATGTTGGATGTTTAAAACATCTCCCTTGCATCACCCATAGTTTTTGCTCAGAAGTGTGTGAGGGTATGTTACAGCCCTGCATCAACCATGAGCAATTAAATAATATCCCTATTCACAATCCTTACCCCCTTCCCCTGAGCAGACAATTAGCCTGGTAATTGCAAATTTTCAGGTGTTTTGAAGATCAATATCATAATGCTTTCAACCATATTTGGGTGGCAGAAGGTCAGGAGTGGCTTGCAGAGGTATATACTCAGAGAGGGATTTTTCAATTATGAGTGATACCTTTCATCAAAAAAATATTCCAGCAACATTCCAGAGGATGATTGATGTTGTGCTCAGAGAACTTTGGTTCAACTGTGCATTGGAATATATAAATAATATCTTTGTGCATTTTACCACTCCTGATCAGCATGAAAAGGACCTGGAGGCAGCGTTGGCTGCGTTGCACAAGGATGACCTTTATGTGAATACTTCTAAATGCGCGTTTTTCAGGGATGAGGTTAATTTCTTGGCAACTTGGTCCTAAATAATGGTTACGTTATTTGTCCCTTCAAGCATGAGGCCATCCTCTCATGGCCTACCTCACCACCCAAAAGCAGTTGTGGAGCTTCCTGGGCACCATCATAACTTTAAAAATATTCTTTCCTGCCCTCTCGCAGCTGGCCGCGCCATTAAATCCCTTGATAGGGAAAATTTCAATTCTTATGGATGGCAGAATACCAACGGGCGTTTGATGCCATCAAGCGGGGTTCGTGGCACCACCCATTCTCAAGCACGCTGAACCCACTAAGCCTTTCATCATCAGATGTGATGCATAATCAGCTGCTGTGGGGAATGTTACTTCAGTATTAGGGTGGTGTGGAACTTTCAGTCGCTTATTTCTCATGTAAGTTTGCTATATATGAACAATCCTGAGCCATTTATGATAAGGAGTTGACCTCCATGGCATGGTCGTTTATGCTTTGACAGTACCTCCTTCAGGTCATGTGACATGAAAAGATGGTGCAACAGACCATCAGGTCCTCATGTACTTCCAGAAGCCGCAGAAACTGGTGCATCGCCAGGCCTGGACATATCACAATCTCTGAAGCTTTAATTTTAAATATGAATTTTTCAAAGGCTCTCTAAATTTTCTCCCTGACTTGTTGAGTATGAACCCAGTGTTGAGTCTGACGGAGGGCAAAGGACAGGAGCGCATCACAGTAATTTTGTCAGCTAAGATATTGGCCATTGTTCCTTTGGCAATTTTGGTGGCAAAGTGGGGCCCAGAGGTTCCATTGGTTGCTTGAGTATTAGCGAGTTAGATGGTCTGCATGGAGATGTTGGAGCTAAATGACCAACTGATGCTCCTGGTGCATCAGTGTACTCATTATTCATTGGAAAAGGGAACAGTTTTGTTTAAATTCTAGTTTGTGCTTCAACCCCAACTTCACAATGGATGATCCAGGCTCACCATGACCCTCCGGAAGTTGGTCACCCAGATAATAAAAAAATGCCTCAACTTGGTGAAGTTGACCGACAACTGGCCATAGATCTCAAATGATATCCCAGAGTAACATGCTAGTCGCATAATATATTAGTGGGTGAAGTCTGATTGATCCAGTTGTAATGGCCTTCTCCACCCCTTACAGCAGTCTGAGGGTCCATGAACTTTACTATTTGTCAATTTCATTGTTGAGCTTCCTTGCTTTATTGGGTTTAGTATGATCATGGTGGTTGTAAACCGCTTTACCAAGTGTGTTGTATATCCCCTGTTCATCAGCTGTTACCTCCAAGGAGATTATCTGTCTCTTTGTGCAGTATGTCTTCTCAATGTTTGGGTTGCTGAAGGAAATTTTAAATGAATGGAAAAGCAGTTTACAGCGCACTTTTGGATGGCCCTCCTAGCTATCTTGAAAATTAAGCCATGCTATCCCACTTCATACCATCCCCATATGATGGGAAAATGGAGCAGGTCAACCAGATCCTTGAGCAATATCTCTGATGCTATGCCACCGCTGCACAAAATACCTAGGCTAATGACTTCCCGTTGGCTCAGTTTGCATATAATAATGCTTCCCATGCGTCTATAAAGATTTCACGTTATAAAGCCACATTGGGTGAAACTTTCTATTCTCCCTGGGTATGCGCCTTTTCCTGAAGGTCCCTGCCCTGGCAGAACATGTTCAACAGATCCGTAGCACCCAATACCTGATCTGAGAGCATCTTACCAAAGCCATCAGTGATTATAAGCAGTTTGCAGATCATAAACATCTTTTCGCCCATGAGATCACAGTAGGTTTCTTGGTCATGCTAGATATGTGCCACCTGCATATGAAGGTGCCCTCACAGAAGTTTGCAAGAAAGCATTTGTGTCCTCATGTGGTTGAGAAAATATGGTCCTTGGGACTTCTGGTGGCTTTGCCAGCTCATTGGAAGCAGCACCCCATCTTTCACGCTCCTCAGTTGTCTCCATTTAAAGGTATACAGCCAATGGATCCAGAGCTAAAGGTGTTTATAGACTCAGTGGAGGTGGAGGTGGATGCTATCTTTGCATCTCATCAGTCGCATCATTTAGTGCAGTACTTGGCAGCATGGAAGGTCTTTCCCTCATATGAATGTAGCTGGTTTGTGCTCACAATTGTGCAAATTGCCACAGGCTAGTGTAAGCCTTCCATGAGAAACGCCCAAACGCTCCCCTCCCCAGAAGGTTGCCTCCATCTTGGCAAGCAAGCTCCCAAAAATGCAAAAGAATTTTGCGCTGGCCTAAGTTCCCAGTGAGGTTGCTCCAACACAAAAAGAGAAGGGTAATGTAGGTCTGAGGGTCAACTCCTGCTGCTGAATCATGAGATACCACCATTTTATACCAAGAAGGATATAAATCTGGCAGCCACCTCCCTCATCACCCTGGCTAATTTGGCCCATGTGGTAGATTAGAGGTGTATGATGGCATATCCCTTGAAGGTCATGTCATTTTCCCCTATGATAACCACTTATGATTTAGTATAGCAAGAAACAGGGGGTGTGTGAGGAAGTGGCGGCTGTCAGGGAACTCTGCCAGTATAGGGTTGACAGCGATCCTTTCCCTCAAAAGGTTGTATCCAGCAGTTCAAGTTCTGCTAATGTAGTTAAATCAAGTTCTTTTGAGAGAAATTCAAATAAATCATTTTTGGGTATTATAATCCGATCCATTGTGGCTCTTTGTCACCATTAATTGCAAGCATATCCCTGATAGATAAAGGTGCAACAAAACCCTTTTTTGACTCAGTGGGACCAACCATAAGTGTTCTGGCCTTGGGCACACCCAGTAGCCTGAATATGAAGTGATATTGATTCCCAAGCAAAATCATGGCGAAAGGGGAAAGTTGGTGGTAAAGGTTGAGTGGGAGTCAGTTGGTAAGGCTGAGATCAATCCAAAACATAAAAATTCTGGATGCAAATGCAGAATAATCAAGTTTGAAAAATTATTCCCAGCGGTGAATGTCATCATTTGGGTCCCCATTCTGGTTGGCAAGCTTTTAAGGCAGAAGACCCTGATAGGTTCCGCTGTTGCTCCATTTTTTCTTTTTACTCTAAGATAATTACAATAAAAACAATCCTTAAAAAGTAAAATTTTACTTGTAAAATACCAGTCTGCCAGGAATTTTGTTACATTGGATACCAATTCAGAAATTTTTGTCAGTGCTTGCAACTGCCTTACTAATGTTTCATCCATCAATATGATGGATGTACCACAGGCGTTCTCTTGGGTGTTCTGTGTGGTCACTAACCCTGAGTTCCAGGCTAGTCTTATTATTATCAGCACGCTCCATAACACCAACCACCTATTCTGTGCCCATGTCAAAGGTGAGCGGACTATCTGTCCATCCTATTTTGAGTTGTATCACTCAAAATGCAAATGCCCCTCCCTCACAGCTTCTTCTGGATCTGAGCCCACCTCTACTGGTGCCCAACTTGCTGCTGAACCTGTAACATTGTTTGTCTGGGGTACAATTCTACCTCCCCCTCCCCCAAAGCCTATTGCTGAAACAGCTCCTGCACTAGCCAAAGAGACCCTATCAGCCCAGAACTGCAACCACTTAAGACGATTAGGAAGCAGCTTGGACTACAGTTTAATCCTAAGCTTCCTCCCATTTTCTAACTCAGCCTCAATCTTATGCTGATGCCACAATCTAAAGTAATTAAAATCCTTTGGGCTTAATGGCTGAGGTTTCTAAATTGGGTGATTTTGTTGAAGCATTTGATCTCCTCCTTGAGCAAACCTTTGCATGCCAAGTGCGACGTTCAATCCCCCTCATTTCCTTCCCCAGACAAATCTACTCTATTCCAAAGTGACCACTAGCTCGCTAATGAATTGTCTGCCTTACATTACTATCATCCCTAATGAAAATCTGTTGCCAAGTAAGTGTTGATTCTTACAAAGGGTCTCCCTCCTCCATCTATCCCATCAACCATTATCACTCTAGGAAAGTGTGATAGTCTCAAGTACTACAAAACAGCCATTGAAACAATCCATTATGTTGCAGTGGCAGTGCAGAATCCCAAATCCAAAATTACCCACACCAATATTTCCACTATCATCAAGGTCCCTTATTTCTGCATCCAAAGGTGAAGAAGTTCTTGCTATTTAAATTAATGTGCTTATCCATGCAGACAATTTCTATGATATTCTGCTCTTAGGTAATATTAAGCTAAATTATGCTTATGCTACTATGCCCTTGCTCTCTACCTTGGCCCATGATTTGCTCTTAGATGAAGAAACCACTGATGCTGAGTCCCTGATTTTCCCTCCCTTTCAACATGGTTGAATAAGCAGTTCCACGCTTTCCCACTTTTTGGTTGTGTTTTTTTTGTTTTTTATTTATTTATTTCATAATGCCCCAATTTGCCATTTCAGGTAGTTAATTTTCTTATTTTTTTGCTCTTTGAGCAGTTGGTAATGACCATCCCCTGATCAGCTTACCTTGAATAAACATCTTGCAATACCATTTTAAATAGATAATAATACATATATTTTAACAATTAAACTTACTTATAGCAAATTTTGTTTATATTCTGTGATATTTTCTTTAACTGTCATCTTTGAATATGAGAGGTGTTGCTTGGATTAAACCTTGAATGACATATAATAAAGCTCCATTACTGCTTTCAGTCTGTGATCAAATTTACTATATTGTGGTAATTTTACAGTACCTGGCAAAAAATATACGTAGCAAAAATTAATTTCTTATGCTTAGTGGAATCAGTATCAGTTGTAACAAGATTTGGGCAATATTTGCCATGAGTCTTTCTTGTTATAAAAAAATAATTGATAGATTACCTGGATTGATAGAGATATTGAAACTAAAAAAGCATAGAAAACAATTTAAAATTACTCTTGACAACCTAAATATATATATCAAAGAGTGTTAGCTCTACACATAAAATATTTACAAAATTTATTTATATTGAGAATATTCATGCAAATGCGTCAATCCCACTTAAATATATTATTGGTAGAGTCAGCCAAAGATGATCATACATGGCTTCTAACTGATAGGCAATGTTTTGATGATCAGTAGCTAAATCCCCTGATTAATCAAGACCTAACCCTATCATTCAAGTAAGAAATCAAATAAATCCAAACTTGCCCAATTTACTTGGAATCATAATTTAATCTGTATGATTTAAATATGTTTATTAAATTCTTTACTGGGCTTTTTAAGCCTCATAAGTCTATAGTCTATGATCAAGTTAATCAGATGAACAATTTAGTAACCAATAGCAACCCCTTAGATATAAAAGTTAGCTTTAGATTGGACATGATATAACATAAAACATTTTTATTGGCTTGCAGTAGTGTTTGTCTATAAGGGTGGAACCTTGCAATTGATTTTTATCTACCTTCTAGAATAGCTAGAGCTTTGATATTTCGCACACTTATGTATCTTCAATGATAATATAACATGGGTATTCTCCAAAAATGTACAATGATCTTAAAAAATTTAAATTTATTCGAGGAAGGCTGACCATGAGATGGACACTTCTGAATATGACTCAGGAAAGATAAACTTAGTACCAGGGGGGCACCCCAGAGAAGTGATGCTATCTCTTGTTGCCAGCGGGAACGCCACTTATGGGGAGGGGGACGGAACGTGTGAAGGGGCCGCAGCCACAATTGAACTTGTGTGGAGGAAAGGGTCTGATTTGATGAACCAAACTGGGAACCAGGAGGAGACCAGCTGTCAGCGACGCAGTGGGAGGTATCTAAACATCCACGCCTGAAAGTGGTCCACCAAATGAGACTGGAATCTGTGGAAAGCTTCTGGGAGGGTGGGGTGGAGCCTGCGATGGCATCCAAGACAATAGTGTGGATAGTCCTCATGGCGATTGCAACCACCAGAGCACAGAGGGAGGGTGGAAGGGGGAGGCCATTGATAAAGCAAACATATCTCTTGACAGACTGAAGGGATGTGTTTGATCTTGGCCAAGCAGACGTTGAACTTCGCGCCATATTACTTTAGAGGTAGGACACTTCTCCAGGCGGTGGAACAGCGTTCCATACTGGCCACACATGACGCAGGATGAGTGTAAAGCGTTAGAGCGCTCAGCCACATGGTACACCTACCTCAGGCAGCACCACACATGGGAACGGATTTGAGGCTGCAACAGAGGATTGTGTGCATATTTCCAGATAGTCTTTTGGGTCTCAATGGAGTAAGGGATGTCCATCATGTCCAGGTAGTCCACCCTGGATAGGACATGGGGCCGTGTGGGGATCACGTCATCTTGGATGGGTAGCCCCTGTACCTCTTGTATGAACTGAGGAGAGGGGAGGCCTCTCTGGGCTGTGTGTCCGCTAATATGAATTCTCCACTCAGCACTCCACATGGAGAGGAGGATTCGTTTGTAGTGGGTTTTAGTCCCATGAGGACCTGTGGCCAATGGGTGTGAAGCCAGGTATTCCATCAAGGAGTGAGGGTTCGATGGATTGTTAAGGCCCAAGGCGCGGGAGAAGCCAGAGTGGGCTGCGCGGGACCAGTGTTGGGAGGGGAGCGTAGGGGCGGTGATGGCCGCAATCCAGGTGCCCAGTATCTTGGCAGCATGGGCTTTGAAGTCAAGCAGGCCCATGCCACCATGATGATGAGGGCCAAACATGACCTCTAGCCATACTGGTGGTGGGCGGCCTGACCAAAGCCATCCTTGCAGAAGGGCATACAAGGATTTGAAAAAGCCTGAGGAGAAGGGGATGGCGTGGGCTCCAAACCAGACTTTGGAGAGGAGCATAGAGTTGTCCAAAATGACCCTGCCAGTAAGGGAAGTAGGGTGGGCTCTGAGGGAGGCGATGCGCTTCATCACGTTGTCTAGAATATGACTCTCCATTACTGCTGATGCGTACCTGCCTGCCTCCACCCATACGCCCAGATGGCGGACTGGCCCTATGGTAGGGCGTGGCATGAAGGGGAGCACCAGTGAGGCGGTGTGGGTGAGCTGGGAGGGCGAGCACATGTGCGAGCAGATGGGCTGGGCTGGGCACTGGTCGCTGGGGCCCAGAAGGTTTGATACTGACCAAGGAGGATGATTTCAGTTTTGGAAGCATTCAGTGCAGCATTACTTACCCGGGAATACTCCTGGATTAGAGCTTCAAGTGAGCGTGCATCTTTATTATTAGACACCCCAACCACACAGTCATCTGCAAATGCCATCATATTGACTGGGGCTTGGCCTGGCACATGGACCCCAGTGAGTTGGGCATTCACGTTTTGAAGTAGTGGGTCAAGGCTGAAGTTGTATAAGAGTAGCTAAAGGTGTCCCCTTGTTGCAAGCCCCTTTGAGGGCGGACTACTTCCATTAGGAAGCCAGGGCCACGCACTGCCATTGTTGCAGATTCTGTGAGCAGCATTACCCAGTTGATGAAGCGAGGGGGTAAGCAGAAATGATTGAGGCAGGCCCTGAGGTATTCCCAGTTTACTCTATCATAGGCCTTATGTTGGTCCAAGAATAAAAGTGCCCCAGAGGCTGTGGACTGGCATGCGTTAGTCACAGAGTGCATGTTTTCCCAAATCGACCTTCTGGGTATGAAACCAAATTGTTCTGGGGAGATGGTGGCAGATGCTACAATCCCTAAACGGTTAGCCATGATTTTGGTTAAAATTTTTGTATCCGTGTTATTTAAAGAAATGGGGCGCCAGTTGGCTAAGTCTAGCTTGTTTCCTTTCTTGAAGAGTGTGATGGTGAAGGCCTCTTGTCCTTCTGGTAGGAGGCACGTTTCCAGAAGGCTCTGGTTAAGTAAGGCAAGCAGCAGTGGGGATATATATTTGAAGTACTTTTTATAGAATTCATATGGAATGCCATCTGGGCTTGGGCATTTCCAATTTGGTGCACCGTGGATGGCTGTCCATAGTTCATTCATAGTAATTAAATTCATTAATTTTGGGTATCAGGAAATGGTGCAGATGTGGGTTCAGTTGAGAAATTCCACCACTTCAGCTGACTGAATTGGATCAGATCGGTATAGCTTGAAATAATACTTTTGTATTTTAATTGCCACTTCAGCTGGCGTATCCACAACATAATCATCCAATCTTTGCACCTGTGTGCAGGCCACGCTCTGGCATGGTGCAAAAATTTTTCAAAAAAAATATGTGGTGCACTTGTCGCCCTCTGTAATGCATTTGGCCCTGTACTGAACACAAACCCAATGTTTGTGTTGCCTTTCAAGCGCGTTGAGGTGAGTGGCTGCCTCCGCCCACTTCTGGCCCCATGCAGGGCTGTATCCTGTAGCTGGGATGTTGGACTCCAGGTGTGCTAACTCTGCCAGAGAGCGCGAAATGACGGCCAATGTGGCTCATGAGCGTCAGGAGGAGAGGTGGTGAGAGTGGCGGATGGTATCCTCTTTGAAGGCTGCCCATGTGGAGATGGAGTCTGTGCAAAACGGTGTAACAAACTCTTTTGCCAAAGTTGCTGATTCCACCCAAGTGGAAAATCCTGGTGACGCAATTTTGGGAGGGCGGAGTTTGCACCAATGTGGGGCATTAGCCACTGTGACAGGTAGGTGGTAGGTTATCTAGACCAGCTGGTGGTCAGAGAATTCGATTTTTGTTGTTTTGAAGTGGGAAATGTGGGGTTGGAATTTTGCCATGTAAGGATAAGGTCAATGCGGGTCATAGACCTTAATTGGCCATTGTGGATGTGGGGGCGCATCATGTTTTTGAGCAGCAGGGCTTGCCGCGGCAGTGCATCTATTAACCCAAGGGTGGCCTTTAGAACATGAAGTTCAACATGGCCCTGGGGGGTGTGGGAGGAGGAAGGCCAACAGTACATTGGTGTGTTTAGCCAACAGTTCATGTCACTGACTATGAAAGGGTCTGGGGGTAGCAGGAGGGATTTGACCAATGAGAAAAATTCCTGACACTCTTGTGCACAGGTTGGGGCATAGATGCTGATGATAGCATGTGCCACATTGGCCCACGAGAAAGTGACAACGAGGACTCAGCCATTGAGGAAGGATTCCAACAATAAAAATTTGAAAAAATTGTTTTTCTGAACTATCACCCCACAGTGCTCTGACCAAAAGGATAGGGTTGGGAGGAGCATGGTTTTCCAAGTATCCTCAGAACCTTTTGGACAGTGGGACTCCTGGATGGCCAGGATATCCACAGGTAAATTTTTTTGTAAAAAACTCAGTTTCCTAGCCCAGGACGGTGAGGCCTTGAGTCTGGCAATATTCAACACCTAAAGTGAAGGTTTCCCCCATTGCACCTTAGGTGTGAGGGGGTGGGCACCTGGGCCCACTAGCCTCCTCTAGATCCCCATGGGCCTTCACAGCAGTGTGGGTGTTAGCAGTAACGCTATTGGTAGTTTTGTTGATTTTAGCAGAAAGGTTTACGTTGGCTTTTGCCTTCACTTTTGTTTCCCCGACGTTGAACAAATTTTTTGTGGTATGGATGAGTTCAGTGCCCAACAATCAGGTCAAAAAAAATTTTCAGGTAGGTTGGACCCCAAGTCAGTTTCAACCGGAGCTTGGTTGCAAAGATCAGGTGTAATCAAGTTACCCATCAGATCCTCAGATTGAGTGGCCCAATTAGCATGAGCTTCCCAATTTGATTGGTTAATGGATTCCTGAGTTGCTTTTGCAGCAAAGGTTTCGATGTCCTCCTGGTGTTAGGAGTATGGGATAGTGGTGGTGACTTTGGCCGCTTCCTTGGCTGTGGCCCTGCGGGCCTGCTTGGCCTTCTTCCGCTCTTGTAGGGAAATAGGTTTTACCAGTAGGTAGCAACCTTGTGCTCCCCACAGGAAAGCTTCTTGGTGCTTGTGGTTGGTTCATAGTGCGCCTCTCTGCTGGCCATGGCCGCTGAGGGGTGCTCTTAGAATGTGATGACCTCCTTAGTGGGGCATGCATGTGCCTTATGGCTGAACGCATCACAGTGGGTGCAGATAGGGGGTGTACTGTCCACAGTTACCTGGAAAGGGTGGGTGGTATGCCCTTCAATATCAATATATGTGGAGTGCGGGATCTGGGTTAGGTCCTTTGCAATCTACTCAGTTGGGGTCAGAACTGCGATGGCTTTGCCAGTGCACAGGTGTGGCATCAGCATGAAGCGTTGCATCTCAAAAGATTGTATTTCGCCATAAATGGTGAGACCAACTATCAGGTGTTTCTCCAAAATGGCACGTTTTACCTTAGTAGGCAAAAAGCCAAACGTGAGGAAAATTTGGTTGGATTTTGTCCATCTTGTGCATTTGGTTTCAATGACCCGTTGCCCTTCAGGGAGGTTGATCACTACATGCACCACAGCAGCTTCATCTGCTGCCTCCTTGTTTTTGAAACTGAGGTCCAGCCAGCCACATGACATGGAGTGAGGTATGATGTACACCGCGGTTGGGAAAAAAGTGTGTACATCCTCACAAAATTTTTCCCATAAAGCTGTTTGTTGGATGTCCAGAAACACACGGACTTCATATTCCACCAACGAGAGTGGTTGGGAGTGCAGCGTGTTTATGTACTGGTTGCATCGCGCTTGCAAATTGAGGATTTCTGGGTAAATAGTGACCGCCAGTTTTTTATATCTTTTTCTATCACTCCAGTTTCTCCGGGCGTTTTTGAACGTTTGAGGCTGTGGGCCTAACATCTGCTCCTCTTACCTTACTTGCCCAACTGCTCCCTGACATGGGTGCAGACTAATCTCCTCTGCGAGATTATCAAACTAGAATCAGACTTGAATTGAATAAGTTGCAAAAGTGATTGCAATGAATAAGAAAAGTTTATAATGATTTTAATAAAAGTTATATAAGATTGAAAAAAGTATAAGATTCTAATGGCAATTGTATATAATTTTAGCTGAGCATTTTGATTTTATTCATTAATGTGAAAGGTTCATGCTCTCCACTCTCTGTAGTGTTTGTCCTGGTGGAAACTTGTGATCGTTTAACTACCTTCCAGACTACCTAGACCTTTAAAATCTAGCATTAATGTATCTCCTATGACAATACAGTAATCCATTAAATTGTGAAAGATCTTTGAATCTTGGTAAATTAAAAGTTTTAAAAACTTTATTATAAATTATTCTAAAAGTATATTACTTTTACTTAGGAAACATACAGCTAATTAACATATAATAAAACGTGACTCAATAGTGGTTTTTTTAACTTTATCTGAGGTACCTTGTATAAGCTAAGCTATAGTAATTTATATGCGTGTGATAAAATTCACAATTAGTGTGCTTTGTATATAATTTATTCTATTTTCCAAGTTGACTGAAGAGTTATAACACTTTGTAATGTGGAGATAACACAAGAATTTTAGGATAAAAAATTGCTTAATTTAAAACCATTAGTCATATCAAATTGACAACTAAAAAGCGTGATAGATATGGCAGTTGATAAATTTTTAAATAGAAATTGTCAGTTTAGTTAAACTTATACAATTAGTTTTGATACACAAAAAGGTAAAATTACTATAGAAATAGAAGTGTACTTAAGATAAAAGATTTTATATAAGTTTATGTTATATTGACTATTACAGATAAAAATTATAATAATCTAAAAATAAAACCTTATTTAACATTGAAAAGTTAGTATATCAACTAAATTTTAAGGTATACTTATAATCAGATTAAAAGTATTTATGATAGAGCAATTCTATAATTTTATTATTAACTAACATATTAAGTTTTATTAATAAAAATGGTATTACTAATATAAAAACATCTGAGATAGAAACTTTTTGATACCAGAGTTGATAATTTAACATTTGTTGGAACATAAAATGTAAGCCAAGATCAAAATATTTAGATTATAGGATTTTGATAGTGATGTCTATAAGAATTTTCTTATGTGTATAAGAGTAAAAGAGTAGAGCCGCTTTACAGTTATGTCTTGTATCAAAGCTACAGCTTTTTGGTCTGAGTTTTTAAATTTTAATATAAATTAGCTAGAGTATTTTAGTCCCTCATGATTTAGTGGCTAAGACTTCAATCCTAGCCACTTTATAGCTATCTTTGAATAAGAAGTAGGTTCTCAATTCAACTTGTATATTTTTATTTGTTTTTTTTCTATGTTTGTTCATGCATAACTCTGAAACTACTGGACTAATTTGAATGATATTTTTTCATAAAAAGTGGATGCTCCAACTTAGGTCCCATTTTAATTCTGTAAGTATTAGTCCAATATCTGGCCAGTAATTAGTATGTATATTAAAATGGGCTGGAATCAATGGATTTCAATTGTTGGAATTGTTCATCACAGATAAACTTTATTCTGCCACTGGTGAAGTGATAGCTCTGAATAAACTATTTTTAAAATTTATTGGAAGCAATGGAGTTTAAATTTGAGCCTAATCATTGCCAGATAAACTTAATTTGGCACTGGTGAAGCAAAAGCCTAAATTTTACTTTTGACATGATATATGTCCTATGGCTAGGGGTATGTAAAAATCCAGGCAAGATGATATCATAGTGTGAAAAACTTAAATCATAATACATGCCTATTGTTTTTGCATAATTTGACCATAAAGTCAACTAACTTTGATAAAATGAAATATTGTAGATGGCAATCATAAATTTGGCATAAATTGACCAATAAAATCAACATATTTAGTACATGAATTACTAATATACTTTTTTTAGTACTAGATGGTCCCAACATGAGGGGGGATTCATCGATGTTTATTGAATTATGCCTGGGCTCCTAAGAGCCTGAGGCAAGGGAAGGGGAGGGAGGAGGCATCGAGAAAGGGAGGGGGTTTGCGCGCCAGAGCCGTGCTGCAGCGACAACTGAGCGGGGGAGGGTTGGCGACATAGTGCAGACCTTCAAGGCCATCTCAAAGTGTACCTGAAAGTGGGTGATCATGTGTGGAAGGGTCCACACCTGCTGGTCAAAGGCAGCACGAAGGAAGGAGTTATGGATGGTCCAGATGGCTGTGGCATAGGCGAGGACACGGAGGGGTCAGTGGCAACCAGGCAATGTCTGCTTAAACATGAGGTCTTGCACAGGGTGTCCAGACTAGGGCTGAGCATGGAGGAGCGCGCGGGCCTTTGGCCAAGATGCGGTGACACCTGGACAGGTGAAAAAACGATGGAGGTGGAAGCCAATAGGCTCCGCACAGTGGGGGCAGCTTCAGTGCTGGAAGGTAGGGCCAGTCTGGTCCCCTGTCCTGTATGAACAGTGGAGCACCCTCCATAAGGTGTTGGACACTTTTGCTGACAGGATGGGGTGATAGACGTCCTTCCACAATTCCTTAAGGTCAAATATCATGGAGGGAGGGAGGAGCTCAAGGAGTCTTGGGCGGATGGGAGGACGATCTTAGGGGATTGAGGCGAGTTGTGACAACTTGCTGATTGTGCACAATTGCATGGCGATGGGGGCTGAGGCCAGGGCCTTCCCTTCTGTATGGGAAGGCATGGTGGATCCACGCGCCTACTCGTTTCAGGGCAAGGAGAGCCTGGTTCCAGTAGGGGGATGAGGATGGTTTCAGGCGATGGCCTGGGTGGTTTGTGAGCCACTCCCCTAATGAGGTCAGAGATGCTCTAGGAATACCCAGAGCTGCTGACACTGACTGGCGGAGGGCGGGCGCCAATGGGGCATGGGGGTCGCGTCCCAGCAGACAATCGGCCATAGGAACTTCAGGAAGATTGTGGTGGCGTGGGATCGCGTGTCCAGAAGCCCTAGGCCCCTTCATTGCAGGGTCAGGCAATGGTTGAGAGGGCCATTGGTGGATGGTTTGAGCCCCAGATCCAACAGCGGAGGAGTACATTGAGCCGCGTATAAAAGGCATCTGTAAATGGGTAGACGTGCGCTAGGAACCAGACTTTGGAGAGGAGGAACACATTGGCCATCAGAGCTTGACCCTGGGGGTGATGTGCCGCCAGTTCCAGCTGGCAATCCTGGAGTTAACTGCTGCGAGGAGCAAGTCCTCATTGTCTTTTAGCGCAACTCCTTGTTGGTTGGTGAGAACGCCCAGGTGACGGAAGGTACCGCGCTCAGGTTCAATACCAAATGGTGGGGGGAAGGTGGGGGAGCCGACCTGAACAACTGTTGTCTTGGAGGTGTTGACCATGGCGTTGGACGCCTTGGTGTACCTCTCAATGGTCACAGCAGCGAGGGCAACATCCCCAGGGCAGCCAAATGCAATGGCAGTGTCATCTTCAAATGCCATGGTGCGTGTGGGGGCTTTGCCTGGGACCAGAATCCCTGTTAGCTTGTCCTGTAAGGAGGCCAAGAGGGGGTCAAGGGTGATGTTAAAAAGGATAGGGCTCAGGGGGTCCCCTTGCTGGAGACCTTGTCCAACTGGTACTGCCACTGTAAATCCCATTGGCGCCAGGACTCTGGTGTGGAGCTGATCATAGAGCGCTAATATCCAGCGCCTAGCTGTGGGGGAGATGGAAGCGGGCCAGGGAAGCATCAATATACTTCCAGGACACCCAATCATATGCTTTCTCCATATAGGAGAGCCACAAAGCCATTCACCTTACGAGAGTTAGCAGTCAAAGTCACGTGAAGGTCATTATAGTTGTCCCATAATGACCTCCCCGGAATAAAACCATGCTGGGATGGGGAGAGGCGAGGTGACACTTATTTGGTGATTCGGTAGGCCAGAAGCTTGTGAAGAGCTTGTGGTCTGTGTTGATCAATGCTATGGGGCGCCAGTTCGCCAGGTTCTCACGGTCTGACTTCTTGTGAATGAGGGTCGTGATTGAGCCTCTGGAGTCGGGGAGGACCCCGCCATTCACCAAGAGTGCAGCGAAGAGGTCGCGGAGGGTTCTGGCTATCACCGCAGGTTCCAGAAGGTACACCTCGAAGGGTATTCCATCTGGGCCTGGGGCTTTAAGCCATGGGGATTTCAGAAGGGTTTCCATCACTTCCTGGATGGAAATAGGCGCCAGTAGAGCCTCATCAGCCCGTGGGTCAATGGGCGGCTCTGGAGCCCGCCACAGGAAGTCTTGGATGTCCAATGGGTCCACCTGGTTGGCATGGAAGAGGCTGGAGTAGAAGCGGTGTAGTTCCTGCGTGATTTCCTCCTTATCCGAAGTGGTTGTAGTGACAATCTTCAGTGCATTAATATCCTGTGCTGTTGACCGGGCCTTCTGTTTCTGAAAGAAGAAGCGGGTGGGGCGTTCCCATTGAGCATAGTAACGAGATGTTGTAAAGTTTGCTGCCCATTCTTCCTGCAGTGTGAGCTCCAAGCGGAGTGCTTCCTGCGCCGCTTCCCAGTCTTCCAACCATCTGGGAGAGGGCGAAGGCTGGCAGTTTCGCTCCAGATGTCTATTATGGCTTCCGCCCTTTTGACTCTGGCGCGAGCTGCAGTCATCTGGGCTTTGGCACAGTTGTAAGCAACGCGGGTGATGCCCTCCTTGGTCACCGCCCATCTAGCCTTGTGGTCAAGCAGGTGGGGTGGGGGGAGGTGAGAGTCTCCTGGATGGTCATAAACAGCTTCTCCTTAGTGAAGGGGTTGTTGAGAAGAGCTGGGGCAACCCTAGGCCAGAACCTACGCGACGGTCTAAGTGTGGTGGTGAGGACAACGGTGAGTGACCTGTGATCACTCAGATGGTTGTCACGAGAGATGATAGAGGAGACGCGGCCAATTAGCAGGGGGCCAATCAGTGCCATATCTATGCGTGACGCTGACTGGAAAGCTCCTCCATCATACTGGATCCTAGTCATGCAACCTAGGCCAGACGCGGAGGGTGGAAGCGCATCTATAAAGCCACTCAGGCGAAGGAAATCCTGGAGGCGACTTGATCCAGGGCGTTCCTTTGCTGCAGGGGGTAAGAGTCACGGACGGACTTATGGTTGTGTTGAAATCACTTAAGAGTACTGTATTCCGTGGGAGATTGAGTTGGAGGAGCTCTTCCAAGAGCCGATTTTGCTCCTGACCTGCATTAGGCAGGTAGATGCTTGCAGCGAAGAAGGAGAAGTCAGGAGTGGTGAGTTTGGCCAGTATGAGGCGGCCACCTAGATATTGTGAAAAAGAATGGGTTTTAACCCGGGGATTCAAAACAATAAGGGCGGCATGGTTTGTCCAGAAGGAGTTGCCTCCAAACTGTTCATTTTATGCAGATTGTTCGTGGGGGAGGATATGGGGCTCCTGGACAGCAGCGATGTCAATTTGTGCTGACCTGAAGTTTTGGAGGAGGCGGGCTCTCCGCTTAAAGTCCCGCAACCCATTTGCGTTGATGGATTGCAGGACCAGGGTGCTGCCATGGGGACTCATAGCTGTTCCCCTCCATGTCCTGGGGGGTTGCCAGCGCTTAAACCTGCTGCTGTGAGGCGGCTAGTTTTGAGTCCTTTAGCTTGACTATTAGCTGCAATCCGTGAGGAGCGTCGAGGGTTCTGAGGGGAAGGAGAGGGTGGGGGGGCGGAGGACCCAGTAAGCCAGCCTAGGATGCTGCCCCCGCTCCGTTGCAGGGGAAGGACCTGAGGGTGCTCAATGGTGACCTCCGCGGTGTCCCCATTTGATGAGTCTGAGTCCATATTCACTTCCTCCAACACTGCAAAGGATCCGCGCGAAATGGACTGTGGGGTTGGGGTAGGACTCTTTGAGGTGGCACTTCTACCGCAGGCCGCGGGTTGCCAGTCCATGCTGGTGGGCATAGCTCCATTGGGAGCTGAGGGTTGATGCGATAAATTGCTGGTGGAGGTTGGTGGGGGTGCCGCGAGCCCTGAGTGGGGGTGGCTGACGAGGGGCACCCTGTGGGAGATGCCTTGCACTTGGTGAGAGAGGGAGTTGACTCTGGGAGATTGGAGGGGGTGCCCACTGGAAGGGGGGCATGAGCGCGAAGGTATCCCATACCAATAGTGGGGTTAGCTGTTTCAACTGCTAGGCGTAAGGCCTCAGGGGACAGGTCTCGAACGGGAACCCATTGTGTGGGTTGTGGAATTGCTGCTGCGGCCACGTGGGATCATTTTTGGCCTGGTTTAGGCCCCTGGGTGGTGGCTAAGAGGGCTTGTTTTCGAGCTGTGCAGCCACTATACAAATGTCCAAGGGCGTTACACCATGAACACCAGGGGCGCGCCTGATCAGGGTCGACAAAAAAGATCTCAGGGCATGCCCCAACTACCGCCACACGAGGAATAACCTCAATGTTGCGGGATACAGTGGGGGAGGGGATGAATGACGCCCTAGCAGTGCGAGCTCTTTGAGTGGGAGCATAGTAAGAGGGGACGCTAAAGTCCACTCAAAGAACAGACCCAAACTCCATTAAACCACGATGGAGCACCAGTTTAAGAAACTCAGGATCAACAGTTGTTGGTAGGTTGGAAAAAGTAACCCATGAAATTTTCTCCAGGTGAGAGCATTTGCGGGAGATACAAAGAGATCCACGCGGAATAATGACCTGGAGGGTAGCAGCATGGTCAGCAAGGGCAGCTTCAGTGAAGCCCACATCGATGTAGTGGCCCTCCACTGATTCATGGATTTTGGTGTTAATTGGGAATGTCTCCGCAATCACTGCAAAGTATGAGAAGTAATCCTCCATATAGAATTCAACAGGGTTATGCCCATAATAAAGGTGAATTGTGTGGGAGAGGGTTGAGTGAGGTAGAGCTTTTTGCACTCTAGTTTCGGCCCATTTCTTCTTAACATCAGCAATAAACACCACTTCACGGGGATCAGTTTTGGGTAGTGTTGGTGCCAGAGGTTTTTGCCATGCCCCAGTGGCTCCTTTGGTACGTTTGTGTTTGCTTTGGGCTGCAATCGCGGGTTAAGTGTGAGCTGGTGTTTTGGACAAGTTTGTGGAGTTCCCTTGTTGCTGGAATGTTACAGCAGTTGCTGGCGTCATATTAAATTGAGGGGCGGATTATTGGGCCTCGCTAAATTGGGGAGTCCCATCCAGATTGGAATTAACTCCAGCCAATTGGGAGGAGGGCGATGTTTCATCACCATCCCAATCTATTTGGGTAAATTCAGCCCGAGTATTTGCTGTGATTTCGTGAGAAAACACACTGGCTGATTGGTGAATTGGTTGTTTTCAGCATATGGAGATAAAGTGTCAACTTGAGAAGTGCCGATTATGGGGTTTAAATGGGATGGGTGAGATTGGAACTGGTGTGAAGTTCCAAAATCTGAACCATTTAAATCCCCATTGGGAAGAGTAGATTGTCCCAATTTGATGCTTAGTGAACCAGAATGTGCTGCTAATCCAACCTTACAACTGAGGGTTTGGGAGCCAGGTGATTGTTGGGCCTCGCTAAATTGGGGAGGCACATCCAGATTGGAATCAACATCAGCCAATTGGGAGGAGGACGATGTTTCATCACCATCCCAATCTATTTGGGTAAATTCAGCCCGAGTATTTGCTGTGATTTTGTGGGCAAAACTCACTGGCTGATTGGTGAATTGGTCGTTTTCAGCATATGGAGATAAAGTGCCGACTTGAGAAGTGCCAATTATGGGGTTTAAATGGGACAGGTGAGTTTGGAACTGGTGTGAAGTTCCAAAATCCGAACCATTTGAATCCTCATTGGGAAGAGTAGATTGTCCCAATTTGGTGCTTAGTGAACCAGAATGTGCGGCTAATCCAACCTTACATCTGAGGGTTTGGGGGCCAGGTAGCTGGGTATCGCCCCTCATGGAGGGAGCCAGAAACATGGTGTCAGCAATAATAGATAGGGCTGAATTAGCTGACACAATGGGGGAGGTGAATGCCTGGATGGGCTGAGTTGCATTCAACTGAGCAGACGCTATCAAAACAGTGTGGGTGATGGCCTCCTTGGTTGGAGGGGGCCCAGCGGTTTGGTGGGAGGCAGCGCACACAGAGCTGTTAGGCGTGCAGGTTGCAGAAGTGCGATCAGGTGAACTGGCGCTAGTTGAAGTAGCTCCAGGTTGGGGGGTGGTGCCTGCTTTCATGGCCGCTGCTTGAGAGCGGGTGATTCTGGTTGACCCTGAGGTGGGTAACCGAGGGTTGCTTCATTTGAGGGTGGTGCTGGCTCATTTGGCAGAGCCTGCGGGTTCTTTTGCGGGGTTTCCCGCCATATTTGCTAATAGTTTTCGTAAATCTCTTTAGAGGAGCTAAATTTCAAGGCTGATTTGATTTTTGAAAAGTGATGCTTAGCAGAAAGAGATTAATGAATTACTAATATACTTGTTTATGAGATAAATGTATATTATATATACAACTATTTTTATTCCTATATAGAAATAATGAGGTTTTAAAAAAGATATATAGAGATGGTGATCTTTTATAAAAAAATGGGGAGTAAAGAAGAACTAATAAAAACTTTATTTTTTGATAAAAAAGACAGGCTTTAAAAAAGTTTAGAAAAAAAGACATGCTTTTATAAAATTTGGAAAAAAGGACTTCCTTCAAAAAAAGCACTAAAAAGTATGAATTAATTGAGAAATTTTTAATATCTAATAAAATTCCTTTTGAAGTTGGCGCCATAATCCAACCTGTTTATAGACTTTTGAATATAAAAAATAGAGCTATATTGGATTAGGTCAAAGCGTAAACTATAAGCAACTGAGAATATACAGTGCTGAGTATATATATTATAATTGACTATTATAAAACAGCTTAAAATATGGCGTCAACTTCAAAAAGGGTTTTATAAGCATGTTCTCTTGATTATTTCATAAATTTTGTGCCTTTTTTAAGAAGGTTTTTTCCCCCAAAAAATTGTATCTTTTTTAAAAAGGATAAGATTATACGCTCTCACCATGGCAGCCATAATTTGATCCCCTGAGAGGGAGTTTTTTACATATAAAACTACTACTTTTATATGCTTTATTTTATGTATACACTTTATATTCATTCACAAAAAGTAAAACACTAGAAATTTTAGTTCAAAAAACTCCTAATGAGTGTCACTCATTATTGATTTAGTCTACTTGCTATATTATATAAGTGCAATATAGTAACTTATTAATATACATCCTTAAAAATGTATTAAAGTACTATATTTTTTACCTAATATAATATTCTAGCAATTTGTGTTTAATCTACATCAAGATTTATCCATATTTGTTTACTATATGATGAGTTTTATAAAGCTATACTATAAGCAATATTAGAGATCTACTATACTATAGACTTGCTCAAGATACATTTTTTACAGCAATTGTTTGTAGTTTATTGTAACCTAAAACTCTTTTGTTTTTATAAGTTAAGTGATCATTTATAAAAACTATATAAGCTAGCAGTGTGCTACCTTATATACTTATAGTATACAAAATAGTATGTTTATGCTAGAATAGCAACTTAATATCAATCAAATCACATTTTACTAAATTTAATATATTTTTTGCACATATTCAATCTGTTGGCAGGTCTCATATTTTTTATGCAGTCTAAATTATTACAAGTATACTTGTATATTAGATAAACCACATTAGCTATTCAAAATATCACATAAACAAGCATAATTACTAATATTTGTATTGTAAATATAATATTTCTCCTGTTATAAATTAGAAAATGTGGTATGTATATATGTTCTGAATCTTCTCATAATACAAGCGGATCAATTTAACTCAAGTTTAGCACAATTGTTTAATGCAATGATAGAACATAGGAGAGGGTTAATGGATAATTGAAACATGATATTTTTGTACCTAAATTCAATGGGACAAAATGAACATATTGTTGGATTTCACACTGAAATCTGAGTTCAGGTAATTCAAAGGCATTGATTTTATTAACTTTTAAGGTCTAGCGTCATCTTAGTGAGATTTCTCGCTAAGAAATGATAATATAATTTCAACTTATTAGGTTAAATTAAACAGATCTGTATTTGATATATCTTTATTATTTAAAACCAGGAATATTTATAAGGTGTGATTTAGTAGGTTTTTGAGGTGATTGACGTGTCACTGATGAGGAAAGATCTTTATCATTAACAGAATATTGGAAATGTCCTTGTTTATAAGAGTAGCTCTTATCAGACATGTTCTGACTATCAAAGGTTTTTTTTGGATGGAACCTTGGGGAAGTGGATTCTGTTTTAGACAACGGGAAATCTCCTAAATTGGATCAGGAATCATTGAACTTAGAGGGTAAATCATTAGACCTAAGTTTAGGAGAATTAAGGTGAGATTTGTATTTATTAGTGGATTTTCTGACATATATATTAAAGTGGTGCTTCAAAGGAGTGCATAACCAAAGTGGATTTCCCATGGTTTAATAGAAACTCTTAGATAAATGAGGTACATCACATCCCTCAGTATATATAAATTTATTAAAAAGGCTCCAGATAAACAGATGATCCTAAAGAAAACACTTAGAAGATGAGGGAAGTGAGGACTCCAAAATTTTATCAAATTTATCAACTTGATGTCTGAGGGAATACTCTGTGATCTTTAAAATAAGGCTATAATTTAAATGACTAGATTTTTTTGTTATAAACAACTTTGAAAAGTTAAGAAAAGCAAAGATAAATCACATATTTATTGATATAATTTAACTATCACTAAATTGTAAGGGAAGTCTACAAAGATGATGTTGTACCAAAGCCAAAAAGGACAAGAAACATGAACAAAACAGTGAGGGTCAAATGAAAATGATTCTAAAGTGGATTTCCCTATTAAGAGTATACAAGCTTTGTGAATAAGTATAGTGCCACATAAACCTAAATTAAAATACAAATGAAGGAAATATTGCCCAGATAGTAAATATCCTTTGAAAAGCAACTTATAAAGTGAATAGTATGGAGAAGCAGTGAAGTCAGTCAGGTAGCTCAACTCAAGGATAATGGTAACACTTGGTAAGGCTATAATGTAGGCCAAAATCTAATGCATTATATATGCAGAATTACTTCATATGTATCATCAAAAGATAAGCTAAGAAACTAAGGGAAACCCCATAATTGTTGCAATTTTAATCTATAAGAAAGATGAAGAATTCCCAGGGGTTTTTCATTACTTATAAAATTTATTAAAATTGTTATATTGGGTTCCATAAAGTCATATTAACCAAAATTTTTATTCTATATCCAATACAATTTTTTCAAATCTGAAATTTTTATTCAACCAATACTTAGTAATTCTGATGTTACTAATACCTTTCTTCTCCCCATTTTCTACCACACTGGCAGCTAAACTCCAAAACACATGCACTACTATAAACCACCTCTTATCTGCTATATTTAAAAGGTCATTTATGGAAATAAGGAGTGTGATTTGAGCACATTTTCTATCCCTACTTTTAACATTTTACAAAAAAATACCTTAGGAAAAAAATCAATTGGTCACATTAACCTCTACTTTTAAAAGGAGTCCACATTAATAAATGGATAGCTAAATGTTTATTTATTTTTGAAGGATGAAACTCATTGCAGGATGTTAGACCTTTTTACAGATGGCAAATGACTTTAGAGAACTAATGATTGAATTTATTAATATGATTGGGTGTATTGGTTCTATCCTAGGCCAACATCCAGTTCTTCTATGTCTCCTCAAACATTTTTAAGACCTGAGGTACTTTAAATGATGATAAAACAACTAGGAAGTCAATATGGAATTGATTTTATATTCTGATCACTATTTATAATAAGAGATTCTGAAGGTCTGAAATGGAACCAGAATAAGGGGTCAAAAGGCATTCATAAAAGTATTAAGAAAACTTGATGTAGGGAAGAAAGCCTATTTCATAAGCTGCTGGGCCAGACCATTTGCACATCATTGAAGAGACACAATCTCTTGAGACCATGCTACAACATAGTTGATTCTTCTGGAAGTTCTTGAAATTCACTATCTTTGAATCCACTGGCATGTAATATGGTCCACAGAGGCACTTCTGATCAGTGTATTATTTGTAGATATTCACAGCAATCACCAGATGGTCCTTCACCTTCTGATGCACATCCTGCAGATCCCTGGATCTTTCATTTTCTGCTTCAACATTGTTATCTAGGTGAGGCCCTAGGGTGAGCTTAGGTTTTATTAATTGCTAACAAAAAAGACACAATTTAGTAAAGGATGTACAACTTATTGAACAAGGATTGTGCCAGAGGAGGTGCAATGTCCAAATTCTTCTCAGCATTAATATAGATTTGCAAAACTGTTTCAAAAATGGGTTTATATTTTCCATCTGAACAACTTGCTGAAAGTGGAAGACAGTAATGAAAAAAGATACAAATGAGTAAGTGGAGAGATTTCCAAATTTGGAAGTATACTAAAGACACCAAGTACTGATTAGATCCCTGTGAAGTTCATTTAAATAGAATATCATGTCTACAACTAAATGAGAATTCTAAGAAGTGGTAATGGTGGTTTTGGGATAAGAGGAAGGATTTCTGCCATCATGTCAAAGGAGGTCAAGGGTCCATAAGTGCCCAATATAAGAATATAAAAAAATAGAAGAATAAGAGGAAGTTAACTTTAATCAAGAATATTCTTGGATTAGCTAAATACTAATTTGACAAATAAAAAATATTAGTTTTTTAATAATCATACTTTTTTCAAAATTGGCTGATATTTATCAGCTTCAAAAATGAAGGTCATCAGGTTGATATTTAGGTATCTACCAAGACAAAATCTATCTGATGTGATTCCACTTTGTTTAGCAGGCCTTTCCTGATACTCTAAGGTGGGGTCAAATAATCTGGAGGTTTAGGATTATGTTAATATAGCCCTGAGTGTTTCTTTGCCTTTATCTTGAACTCATTTGCCAGTTTGTCCTTTGTCTGATTGTGCATTAAATCTAATAATGCCCCATATTAGTTCTTGGCGTAGAGGTTAGATGGCTGTAGATATCTGCCATGTACCAAATTCACTACAGTATCCTGGTTAACCTTAAAATCAAGTGTTCAATTCACCTTTTGTAAGTAACGCTGGAAAGACCTGACCAATTAGAAGCTAATTTGTTGATTGTTCCACCAGGCCAGTGATAATTAAAACTGACTAAGTCTTAATATTGGAATATATATGGGATATGTTTTTTGATTTTATTGATCCTCTTTTTGAGTGGTGGTATATGATAAATATCAAAAGTTATGGCTTGAAGCTAAATACATTTTGTTTGTGATAGCTTTCATATTAACTTCAGGAGTTTTTGGCATGGCCTTGTCTAAAATGTCTTGTATCTTATAGGGTAATTATTGATTTCTTCTATATAAAGGTTTGAAGGGGAAATTTTGTATTTATGAAAGTGGCATATTTGGTAATCTAAAACTGCACTAGTTAGATTTTGTGGCCAATGTAATGGATTAGTAGAGGCAAATACAAAAAAAGAAGTTAAGATATAATTAACTTACTCACCATCCCATTGGTGGCTGGATAAAGAGCTACTAAATACCTGAGTAGACTCCATTATGGCAATTATCTTTTAACATATTCATAATAAAGTCCTGTTCATTGTTGGAACATTCTTTTTAGAACAGCCATGGTGTGTAATGATTCAGTCATATAGGATAGATGCAGTATCTTTGCTGGAGGCTGTAGCTAGGAATTTGGCCTTTATCCACTTTATAATATGATCAATTGCCATAATATAAACCAATGACCATTTGAAGCTCAATGTAGAGAAATCAAAACATCAATACTGAAAGTATGAAGAGGCTTAGAAGGAAGTACCGCTTGATGGGGATGATGGATGGGTACAGCTTGACTTGTGAAAACTAAACTTGAATATAATACATTATGTATAGTTTGAAGCATCTCTCAAAGTAACATTTGTATTTATGCCACTAATAATTTTAAACTCCAAATGCCTAATTACAGATGCTCTTCCAAGATGGTATTGGTCCAATTGAAGGGCTGGACATAGGGTAACTTTTTGTATTGACACTAATTATAGAGGAGGATATCACAAATCTGAGGTTTTTCTGATCGTCCTTCTAACTCCTTTTTGTACTGAGAGGGGTTTGTAATTCCATAATTGAGCTTGACCTATTAGGCATTAAAGTTGGTCTTAAGCGGGTTAGTTAATGTCACGATAGGTGGCTGGGACAGACAGTTGACATTCTAGTGTTTAAATAAGGTAGTATTATAGAATATATAATGATAGAGTTCCAAGGCCCATTGTGTTAAGTGTCCAATGGGATCTTTCATTTGTTGAAGCCATTGGAGAAAATCAGGATCAGTTGCTATGGTAAAAAGGCACCATATTCATAAGGTAAAAACGTTTTAAGGCCATTAATACAGCCAACCATTTGTGTTTGGGCATGTTATAGTTTTGTTTGGTTTTAGGTAGCATTTTCTTAGTTAAAATTGTGGTGCTCTATCACTTTTTGTCATTTTGATATAGAATGGCGCCTATGGCAATAATAGTGTCAGCAAAAACAAAAAGGGATTATCAAAGTTGAGTGAATAAGAATAGGGGGAGTGAGTAAAAGCTAAGAAAAACATGTAAAAAGATTATAATTCTTCACACCATTAGAAAGGGACTCCTTTCTTCAGCAAGTAGACTAAAGGTTTATCCACATCAGCAAGGGTAGTAATGAATTTATAGTAGTATCTGATTATTCCTAAAAAATGGATGTCTCAGAATGTTTTAAATACAGAACTTGTAATGGCATCAAATCTATTATTCATGTAAAATTTCTTTCTTGAATTATTTTATGGCCTAAAATATCTGTTTCATATTAAAAATGCTTTATTGGTTTGTACTTCAGCAAGGCTGTTGTAACTTCTGGAAAAGTCCTTGAGGTTAGTTAAATAATAGTAGAATTTTGCAAAAAGCTGCTTATATTAAGAGATAGATTAGCATTCAGGAAGTTTTAAGTCTCCTAGTTGCTCGTGCATGGCTCTTGAAAGGTGGTAGGGGCATTATATATCCCCTGAGGCATTTTTTTGGTTTACTAGAATCCCTCAATAAAGATAAGAGCTCATTTTTTACAGCTTTGAGAGATAAGTCAATTTTTAGTAGCCACTGGTGAGTTACATTGCAAATATGCTCTTTTCTGAGCATCAGGTGTAGTGAACCATCAATTCTATAGAGTGGGTGACTATCATTATGAGTGATGAATTTAGTAGGCAATGGTTTATGACAACTTGACATCCCCCATTTTTCTTATAAATGAGTAGCAACAAAGCATCTCAAGGTATTTTAGGCATTTTGTTTAAACCTGCGTCTAGTAACAGCTCTAATTTAAGGTCACTTTAGCCTCCTAAGATTTATATTTTTGATAAGTGCAGGCTATAATTCAAGGATGATTTCAGTTATAATTTAGTGGACAACTCCAACCATCTTTCCTTAATCAGTAAGTCCCTTAAAAACTCATACTTCTATAATAGAGCTTCCACATCTTAGCATTGTTCCAAAGTTTGGGTGTTACCAATTTTGCTTTCAACAAGGGCAATTGTTGATGAAGTCTCAATTCCTAAGTATGGAGAGTGTTAAAGCAATTACCCACATAAGTTTTTAATGGGACAGGGTTCAATATGAGCAATAGTGGAATGAAAAGGGAGGTTAAAGGATTTTTCAGCAATGTCTCCTAATAGGACAGAGATAGATGTCTCATAAGCGGGAATTAGATCCCAATGCAGGGTTAAAGTTTCTCTGATATATTCATAGTTTGACCATTTGTTCCAAAAATATGATTATGAGGGATATGAGCTCAAATGTGAGAACCTACTATAACTTTGGGAGAGAGATTTGGAAATATAATGTGGAGAATAATTGGCTTCTATCCCTAGCATCACCAGTTTCAGGATTTAGCTTAATCTTAAATCCTATGACTTGATACTTTAAATGACTTATAAAGGTAATATAATTATCTGAGACACAAAAAATTTTTAGAGCTCTTATTTTGGAGTGGAAATAATATATAAAAAGAATGCAATACCCCAAAAGGGATAGATATTGCTCCTTATGATTAATTACAATTGAACTTTCTCATTAATTGAAGTACAATGAGTAACTCATAACTAATGATTTTTTTGGGTAATAGCAGGTGCTGTTATAAGCTTCCATAACATAAGAGGCAAAGCTGAGTAAGCTTCAATAGCTTTAGTGGTTTTGCACCTGGATCCAAATTTGGTCTTGTGTATTAATTCATTTGCCATTTTTATTTTTTGAATGATACATAAAAAATAACCTTGAACAGAGAGCCAGTGGTTAAACTTGAGCGAACAAAAGAGAACTGGGATGTAGGCGTGATTCCAAACCCCCTGGCATTAAATCAAGACTGCAAGTCAACACTCCGCCATTTAAAGCTAATTCATGAGGGATAGGAGAGACTTTTTGGTGTCTTGCTGTGGTAAGAGAGAGGGAGAGGTGTTATAGATTATGTGAAGCCACTATGGTTAATGAGCTGACCAATAGTACCCACCATAATCTTTACACAGGTGGAACTATCTGGTAGTCCTTTTCAACTACCATAAAACTTAGCTGGGCACTTTTTGATATTCTAATTAAAATTGTAAAAATTAGGTACTTTAAAATATTTTAAAGGAGAATTATATGGTAAAAACTCAACAATCTACCATTAGTAGGGTGCTAGCGTTATGTTTTGCTATGAATGGGGGTAATAAGCTGAAGATATTGGGTTAAAAATGCCAATTTCCGATTTAATAGTTGCAAGACTCATTGCATCAAACAATTATTCATAGTAGCACATTGTCTGAGATCCCCTCACTATTCTCAAGCTATTTTGGTAAGCTCCAAATGTTTAACTTCATTTTGACAATCCAGAATTTAGTGATAAATTTGATCCCCTTTCCAAATTTATTTTCACTTTATCTTAATTTTGACTTATTAGATAATTTATTTTCACCCAAGGTTGCCCCAGGTGTCAATTTCTTCTATTTACAGTGTCTCTTGGTTGAGACACCTGTTGGGGATGTTAAATGAATACTTTGGTGTGGAGCTTTTTAAAATTTATGAAGTCTGCACAGAGTTTTCTGATTTTTCTATGCAAAACTCTGCAGCTTTAAAACTAGGTTTGGTTTAGGCTTGGGAGTTTATTGGAAGGATATACCTGGAAAGCATGGAGAAGGAGCAGCTACCATCTCTCATTGAGGTATGCCCTAGGCCAGCAAACTGGGTAATGGGAATGGCCCTAGGGTTAGAACCTTTTTTTAGCCCTGAAGGTATTCAGGACTGGTCCAGCCTGATAGCAAAAACCATGGACTTACAATATTGTCTGGGGGAAAGGTGTGTCAAATTTAAAATCCAGAACTTTGGTCATGTCATACTGGCCATTTGAGATAACTTTGTCTCATTTCACCAAACTCATTTGTGAAAATTTTAAATTTTTGGTCAATTTTATCCATTAAATTTTAAAGCATTTGGTTCACTTGAACTAGAGAGTCAAAATTAGGGTGGGTGGTAGTGGGTGAATGGAGAGTTGCATGGGTGCAAACAGTGGTCCAAGCCTATTTCTGATTAGTTGGAGTGAATTCAGGTTGGTGAGTGTTACTGAAAGCTTTACTTATGGCTGATCTCACATACTGGCCCATCAAGTGATTGGACTGGATGAGAAGAGGCAACAAAACTCTCCATACAGATGCTGTTGGAATGAAACCAGAAATGGTGTCAGTTGTGGTGTCATAATAATAACCTTCTAAAAAGTGGTATAACTCAAAACAGAGGGTACAAATCTGTCACCTGTTGTTGATGTGAACCCAAGAGAAATGCTCCAGTGCCACAGTGATGTGAGCACACAAGAATATGTTGGGAAATTCTGGAGTGGTTTGGGGTGATTTTTACTGTGGTGCAAGAGGCAGCAAGGCGCTCTGCACCAGAGGGAATGTTGGAAACAATAATGGGTTGAGTGATATAGGCTAAAAGCCCTGACATCAACTCCCAATAAAAATTATGGTAAAAGATGAAAAGGAATATTTTCAAATGGCACCACCAATGTAGTGTCAGCAGGAAGGCAATTTTGAAAATGGGCATTGATGTATTTTTATATATTAAAAGAGATGTCACCACTGCAGCAGCATCCTCCTCAGCTGGGAAGCCTATAAAAATTTCCTTTGAAAGGCAGAGTTCAAATAAATCCAGTTGGCTCAAATGCAACAGTGGTGAGTGCAATCATTTTTTTGTCAATATATGGGAATATTTGAACATATTTACTTGGAGGTAAAACTTATTTGTGGATCAAGGGAGGTCAAGAGGAGGGGGGTAAGTCAGGTAGATACGTGAAAAGTGTAGTGCTGCGTTCCTTAGAGGGACAAAGCAGTCATAATAGTTTGGTAGACTATTTGACCTACCATAATACATTTCCTAAAGGGTGAAAAATGCTAGGGGGATACCTCAGCTTTACAAATGCAGAAGTCAGCAGTTCTGAGGACATTAATTAAAAGATTAACTTGGCAAGTTGTTGGTGGATTAGATAATAGTAGTTCAAAATCTCTCAAAAGTAATATTAAGTGAAAATACTTTATATATTTTGTGGAGTTTAAATTATGGCTATAAACTTCATGTATTATGTTTATAGTCTTTATATTGAGTCATAAGGCAAATTTTTTTGTAATACTTAGACTCCAATATTTAGAGCCTAATATAATTGATAATATTGTGTAGTTTCCTTTTGTCAATCTTTTTGATGCTTCTGTCATCTGTAAACCAACTATGAGCAATTTTATTAATGTTTATAACACTTTTTTATTTTGATTTAAATAGAGTTTTGTTTTAAAGTAGTAGTACATATTTTTTATAATTACCTGTTTTAAATACTGCTTTATATTATTACTCTATGCCCTAAAATATTAGCCTTCATTCCTTAATATTATCATCAATTGTCAATTGTAATCCCCAAAAGTTTTCTTTCCATCATTAAACTTTTTTTCACTTGAATCACTTTCCAAGCAAACTACAAAGAAGAAACGTAAACTTAACAGCTCCAAACTCCTGAAACAAATTTAAACTCAATATCTTTAGATCCCCGCTCACTTCTCTAGGGTGGAACAGTGGTGAAACCCCTAACATCTTCCATCTGGTGGGAAAACTCATTTGGAATGGTTCATCCTGTTCTCCTAAATCTCTGGGATAATTTATCCTCCCAAAAATCTTGAATTTCACGTTGCACATTCCCAGAAGTGCCTCAAAGCCCCCTGGTGCTCCCCTAGAGAAACATGCAATTTAGCATTTATGTCAAGTATGGTAAATTGCTCCCAGACGCTGATAAATGAATAATAAATCAGTGCAGGTGGTGATGACCCGCTGTCTTTATTGACTTCTGCCCATATAAGGGGTATTTTTGATTTAGGCTTTGCCTGTGAAGCTGTACCACAACTATGGCAAGTGTGCCCCTGTTATTCTGGGGCACCCTGATCCAAACACTTGCATCTGGCTACCAGTGGATACCAGTATGTGGCTCAGTTTGCTGGTTTTCTCACCCGCCTTTTCCCTGAGGTGCTCCTCAAAGAGCTGATGGTTGGTTTGGCGGCCTACATCTCTGGCCCACACTTCAGTATCTGGTCCCTAATGATGCTGAATATCTAGAATATCCTCAGGTGGTTTCCATGATATGACAAGTTCTAATACTATATTTTCATATATTTTACACTCATAATGTTAGCCTTTCTTCCCCCCAAACAGCCATTTTGTGCCCATGTCAAGGGTGAGCAGACTATCTGTACATCTTGTTTTAAGTTAGATAACTTAAAATGCAAATGTACCTCTTGCAGCTTCTGCTGGATCTGAGCCCAACTCCACTGGCGCCTGACCCACCACTGACCATGCTTTAATTTATATCTGGATTACAATCATATCCCTCTTCCCAAAGCCTGCTGCTGCAACAGCTCCTAAACCAGCAATCAGGCCCCTCCTCAGCCCAAACTGTGATCATTCCAGCCTGTCAGGAAGCAGCCTGACTACAGTTCAATCCCAAGCTTCTCCCCATTTTCAGCTCAGTCTCAATTCTATTCTGATGCCACAATAAAATTCAATTATAATCTTTGAGGCTTAATATATAAAGTTTTTATGTTGAAAATTTTGTTGAAACATCTGATCTCCACCTTGAGAAAATTTTACATGCCAATTATGACTCTTAGTTCCCCCTCATTTCTTTGCCCTAATACAAATCTTCTCTATTTCAAAGTAATTTTCAGCTTGCTATTGAAGTAACTTCCTTAACTTACTTTCATCCCGCCTGAAAAGCTTTTTCCAAGTCAGTGGTGATGCTTGCAGGGGGTCTCCATCTTCCTATTATCCTGTCAACCATTGTCCACTGGGCAAGTGTGAAAGTCTCAGGTATTTTTAAACAGCCAATGACGCAATCCAGAATGTTGCAGTGGTAGTTTTCAGGACTTTGGGGGAGCAATTCCAACCCAGCCTCTATTAATCAGGGCCCTAAAACCCCCAGAGAGTTTATAAGCCATTAAGGCCTTAAGCAAAGCTAAAAATGGAAAAGAGATAAGCAAGAAATGGTGAATTTATTAGAATTATTCTGGAAGTATTTATAGGACCTTGATGGATTGGGAAAAGGAAGTAATTGGGAGTGGGAATATGTCAGCATTGATTGCTGAAGACAAATAAAAATTAATAAGTAATAGAAGGAGAGTGGGACCATCATTGGCATAATTACTGGTGGTCCCAAAAGGGTAAATTAATTGTGGTGCAAGCACTGAAAGGAATTTTGACATGACCTAATTGAGTTTTGACATCCTTGGCATTATTCACCAGTGTCAAATTAAGAATTTAGTATAAATATTATTGGGGTTGACCCCAATACTTCAGATTAGGTTCAACCTAAGTAAATGGGGAGCCCAATCTGGCATCCACCTGTAGGTGGGTCGTGACCCCTAGTTGGGGCTTCCCCCAATAAAGGGATAATCCCAACAGTAGTGAAGAATCCCAAATTCAAAATTAGCCACACCAATATTGCCACTATCATCAAGGTCCTTATTTCTGCATCCAAAGGTGAAGAAGTTCTTGCTATTTATATTAATGTGCTTATCCATGCAGACAATTTCTATGATATTCTGCTCTTAGGTAATATTAAGCTAAATTATGCTTATGCTACTATGCCCTTGATCTCTACCTTGTCCCATGATTTGCTCTTGGATTAAGAAACCACTGAGGCTGAGTCCCTGATTTTCCCTCCCTTTCACCATGGTTGAGTAAGCAGTTCCACGCTTTCCCACTTTTTTGTTTGTTTTTTTGTTTTTTATTTATTTATTTCATAATGCCCCAATTTGCCATTTCAGGTAGTTAATCTTTTATTTTTTTGCTCTTTGAGCAGTTGGTAATGTCCATCCCCTGATCAGCTTACCCTGAATAATCATCTTGTAATCCCATTTTGTATATATAATAATATATATTCTACCAATTAAACTTATTTATAGCAAATTTTGTTTAGATTATGTGGTATTTTCTTTAACTGTCATCTTTTGAAGATAAGAATTAATGCTTGGATTAAGCCTTAAATGCCATATGATAAAGCTCCATTACAGCTTTTGGTATGTGGTCAAGTTTACTATATCTATGGCAACTTAAATTTCCTGACAAAAAAACATGTAAATATTTGTTTCTCACGCTAATGGATTCAGTATCATTTGCTACAGAATTTAGGCAATATTTACCATGGGTCTTTTTTTATATACTCAAAAAGACCTAGATAAAATAACTAATAATTTGATTATGAGATTACAAAGCATACTGAACTTTATAGAGTTGCCCTTAATGACAATTGTCAGGATTTTAACCATATGAATTCCTCAATAAATTATTAAAGATGAGTTTATATTAGTCAAGTATGGTTGCTGACTTATTTACTAGTTTCAATTAATGATTTAATGAATATATAGCCAATTTAATCTCCCCATTTGGTTGAGTCAAGCTGCCTCATTAAGCAGGTAAAGAAAGTGATAGGATAATCCCTAACAGTAAATTGGGGATATTTTTTCAACAGTGATGGATTTTTAAGATGTCAAAATGATTATTAACGTTATTTAGGATGGCAAATTATCAGTTTGACACCAAGGATAGATTGGGAACCAGCCCCAATTGAATTCTGGTCAATTTTGATACCAGCAACTAAAGCTTAAGATTTCAAACCATTTATCATTAATTAAATATGTTGCATCTAGAATTTGACATTGTGAGAGTATTGTGATGTTTCAAATTGAGCCAATTGGTCAATCTGATACCAGAAACTGAGGCCAAGGATGTTGAGGCATAATTATTAAACAATAAGTCAGATTTATGCCAAATCAAGGGTTTAGCGTCAAGTTTTAGGATCACTGGCAACTGAAGCCAAGGTATTAGGGTCAAAAACCTCCCAATTATCATGTCAATGTTGTTTTGGTTCACCAAAAAGGTGGATTCACGTTTTAAGTTTATCATCTGGATAAGTTGGGGGATATGTTGGAGTTTTTAACTAGATGAATACTTCAAAAATTATATAAAATTTTTAAATAAGTCAAGGATGGTTGCCAACTTATTTACATGTTTTGATATATTATTTAATAATTTATTACCCAATTTTAGCTCCCCATTTGTTTGGGGGTAGAGCTGGTTCATTGATTTGATGGATCAAAAAAGTATTGGGGATCATCTCTAACAGAAAATTGGTGTAATTTGACACTGGTAACTGAGGCCAAGAATTTCAAAATGATTTATACTATGATTAGAGATGATGAATTGCTAAATCAATATCAAGAGTATCAGGAACAACCCTTAATAGAGTTTTCATATATTGACACTGGTAACTGATACTGAGGATGTCAAAATCTATTAATATTTATTAAATTTAGCCAATTCTTGAATTTGACTTCATGAGAGTATCAAGGATGTATCCTGATAGAGTTTTAAGAAAAATTGACACCGTTGACTGAGGACTAGAAAGTCAAGGCTATTATTTAATTAAATTTATAAATAGACAAATTAAGAGAGTCAACGTTAAGTTTTAAGATCACTGGCAACTGAAGTCAATATTGACCCAATTCTTTTTGTCTTTTTTGAGATCAGCTGGTAAACTGGGCTGAGGCTGATCAATTGACTGGCTATGGTTCCAGAGGATCCAAAAGTAATCTGAAAAGTTGAGCGCAAAGGGACAATCTACTGACTATTCCCTCAACAACTGATGCTGAAATTGAAATGACTTCATGTGCAATTAATTTATGTGGAGAAAAATAAATTAAGAAAAGGAGATTGCAGCCAGAGGGCTGATGATTGGAACCACCGGTAAGAGTGTTGACAGTTGAGAGATGGCAATAAGTGCTGATGACTTTTGATAAGCAGGGTATTACCTATAAATAGTTTAATCTCCCTCTCAATAAAACTTATCTTCAAACTTTCAGATCTAATCTTCTTTGTATTCAATTAATCATGGATACCTACCTCCACTAGATTTAAAGTGGATACAGTTCAGCTTGGCTGGTGGAGGAGGAATGAAAGAGCCCTCAGAGGTTTGTGCTGGGATACAACCCTTGGATTGGTTGGCGCAATCAACTCCCAACCTAAAATTGTAGAATAACCTTTGGCTGGCCCAGTCAGTGAAGCCATGGATAAGGAAATTAACATGAGGTGGAGGAGCAAGTGTTCAGGTCACTAAGGATGGGGGAGAACCACTAGTGCCCAACAAGAGGGGTTAATCTGCTAAGGTGAAGTTGGTGTCCAGCTGATTGGGGAGTTGCTTGTGGCCCTGTAGTGAAAATTCACTGATGATGGTGAAAGATTAAAGGCCAGCAGTCTTCATATTGTTTGGCCTGGCACACTAATAGAGTTGTATATTATAGAGAATGCAAAATTTGCAATAACAAACTAGATATATATATTAAAGAGTGTTAGGTCTACACCACAAAAGCACTCATTAGATTATTTATACTAAGGGTATCTGCATGAACGTGTTAACCCCACTAAAAAATATTATCCAGTCAAGTCAGCTGAAGCTGATAATACAAGGCTCCTAAATGATGTGCAATGTTTTGATGCTATAGTAGCCAAATCCCTTGATTGACCAGGACCTGACCCTGGCAGGTAAAAATAAAGGAAAAAACTTGCCTAATTTACTTGGAATCATACCTAATTTGTGGGATTTAAATGGCGTATTAATTTCTTTACTGGGCTTCTCAAGCCTCATGAGACTATAGTCTAGTATTAAGTTTATTTAAATGAACAAATTAGTTAACCAATAGCACCCCCTAGATTTAAAAGTTAGCTTTAGATTGGACATGATATATCATATTTTAAAAGTATATCTGCCTTATTTTTAGGATGCATACAGTTAATTATAAACATAGAAATAAATTTAACTTATTGATAGTTTCTTTAACTCTATCTGTGGTAGCTTGTATAAACTAGATTAAATAATTTATGAAAGTATAATAAAATTCACAACTAGTGTGTTTTGTATATAATTTAATTCTATTTATTAAAATTTAATGGGGAGACATCGATGAATCCCCCCCTTGGGTTGGGACCATCTAGTACTAAAAAAAAATTTAATGGGGAGGATACCTCAGTGGTAGAATAGGAACCTCTACCGCTGCCTCCCCGAGTTCGATTCTGGTACTCCAAATTTGGGTAGGGGACAATTATGACTATGTTGGCGTTGCGCACCAGTGCCCCGAACCGAGATAGCGAATAGCAAAGGCGGTCCATGGAGTTCCTGGCCTATCATACGCCGCGCATGGAGGTTTTCCGGATTTTATCCTCCTTTGCCATTTTCTTCACTTCCCCTCATCGGTGCAGTATCGTCCTCAGGTCGGCCCACCTCGAATAAAATTTAAAATTTATTAAAATTTAATGATGAGATATAGCATTAAGTAAAAATAAAGATAACTAAAATTTTTTAAATGAGAAAATTCTTTATTTTAGAAACGTTGACTATGTAAAATTGAGAACTATAAAGTGTAATAGATATGGCAATTGTAATTTCACATAAAAATAGCCATTATGGCTTAATTTTCAAAGTTAGTATTGATACACAAAAAAGCAAAACAGCTGTAGATTCAAGTAGTGTATGAAAAAAAGACCTCGAGTAAGTTAAGTTTATGACATCTGGACTATTACAGATAAAAAAATGAAAATTTAAAAGTAAATTCTTTATTTAACATCAAAAAGTTAGGATATCACCTAAAATTTAAGATACACGTATAATCAGTTTTAATGTATTAATGATAAATCAATTTTGCAAATTTACTAATTAGTATATATAGTTTATTGATACAAAATGGTGACTAATAAAAATCAGTTGAGATAGAAACTTTTTTAATACCAGAGTTTAATTTTACATTTTTTGGAACATAAATTTAATCTTTCAACAATCACAATTGTGGTTTTGATAGTGATGTTTATAATAATTTGCTATTTGTGTATAATAAAAAAGTAGAACTGCTTTAGTCATGTCAGGTATCAAAGCCAAGCTTTTTCAATCCAGGTATCCTAAGTTTTTATAAATTAAATTAATTATAAATTTAAATCCTTTGTGGTCCAGTGGCTAGGATTCCACGCTCTCACCGTGGCGGCCAGGGTTCGATTCCCTGCAAGGGAGATTATTAAATTTAAAATTATTATACTTAAAGTTTTATTTTTATACACCTTTTTTAGTTTATCCACAAAAGTAAAACACAAATTTTTTTTAAAAAAAGCAACACATTTATGATTGGCACTTGATATTGAAGCAGCATGTTTGCTAAATAATATAAGATGAATATAATAATTTATTTATTTTTATCCTTAACATAAATAATTGTTACATTTCAACCAATTATGGGTTCTAGTAAAATGTGTTATTTCTACATCAAAATTGCTCCATATTATTTAACTATACGCTAAATTTTATAAAGTAATATTAGATATCTATTATACTATAGACATGCTCTTGTATATATTATTTTCAATAATTGTTTGAAGTTTACTGTAACTTAAAACTTTCTTTGTTTTTATAAGTCAAATGTTTATTTACCATGCCTGTATAAGCTAGTAGTGTGCTACCTTACATATATATTATACAGAATATTATAATTATAATAGAATAATCACTTAAAAGCAATCAGATCACTCTTTTTTACTAAAATAAGTTACTTCTTGCAAAGTTTCAATCTGTTGGCAAAGCTCTCATATACTTATGAAGTCAAAAATATTACAAGTATACTTGTATTATACAAACCACATTACCTATTCATACTATCACATAAATAACTATAATCACTTATAAAATATATGTGGTAGACAATTATACTTGTCCTGGTATAAATTAGAAGACATGGTATGTATATATGTCACACATTTCCTCATAAAGCCACTAAATCACTTTAAACCAAACTTAGAAAAAATGTCTTATGCAATAATGTAAATATAGTAAGATTTAATGGAAAGTGGAAACCTAACATCTTTTGATATAATCCAAGGGTAAAAATGAACAAATACCGAAGCTTTGCTTTCAAAAAAGTGCAAACAAAATTGGATTACATGGTTAAAGATGTAAGTTCTTCAGATAAAGGAGGTAAAAATCATCCCTCAGTATACATGAGATTAGTAAAAAGACTCCAGATGAACAGAAGTTCCTGAAGAAACAACTTAAAAGATGATGGAAGCGAGAACTTAACAAAAGGTTGTCAAATTATCTAACTTGATTTTTGAGAGAATATTTGATGATCTCCAAACGAAGAAAACAATCCAATTCATTAGGATTTTTTATTATAACTAAATTTGAGAAGATAGGAAACCAAAATAAAAATAAAGTACTTATTGGTATAAGTCAACTATCACTAAAAATAAGGGAATGCCCTCAAGTTGATTTATATTATAGATAAAAAAGAACAAGAGGCACAAACAATAAAACAGTGATGATCAAATGAAGGTGAGCCTAAAGTTGCTTTTTTATGATGAGTATATAAGCTTTCTGAATAATTGAAGTTCCTCAAAAACCTAAATCAAATAAAAAGGAAAAATATATAGCTTAGATGAGAGATAATCCCTTAAAAAAGAAACTAAGAAAGTAAATAATATGGAGAAGCAGTGAAGTCAGTTAGGTAGTTCAACTCAAGGGTAATAGCAGCACTTATCTATTTGGGGAAGGTTGACCAGGGGATGTACACTTCTGATATAATGAGATAAAATAATAATAAAGTTTGAATAATTAAAGACACCTCAGAGGGCTCATAGCCCCTCCTGTTGCCGCCAGGACCACCAGGTTTAGGATGATGGAGGGGATTTATGCTGGATTATCCTTGGATGCAGCATGAGGGAAGGAATGATTCAATATTTAGGAACTATATGGGAAACCATGAATCAATTACCTTCTGTTGCATGGGTCATGTTTTCAAACAATCATGCTTGAAAATGTTCCAATATATGGTGGTGAAAGCTATTGATGACTTCTTTGAGGGTAGGCGTTGCTCCTATATCTGAATCCAATACTATAGTATGGATTGTCCATAGTGCTATTCCTATTATTAATGCCCATAAAGATGGATGAATAGGTGACTCCATGTTGAGAGAAAACATGCTTCTAGCCAAACTAAATGATTGTCCATTGTTTTAATGAAATAAGCGCATGACCTCATTCCAGATAGCTACCAATGTTGGACATTGTTCTAGATGGTGTACTAAGCTTCCATATTGGCAACATATTGTGCATGAAGAGTGGGCAGTGTTTGATTGTTCTGCCATGCAATACACTCTCTGCATGCATCTCTATACATGTGCCCATATCCTGGGTTGTAGTGGTGAGTAATGTGTGAATCTCCAGATCATTCTTTGGGCCTCCAGGATGTATGGTATGTCCATATGATCCAGGTAATCAATCCTGGCAATGGTACTCAGGTTTCAGTTTATTATGTTATATGTAACTACTTGGCCATTAACTTCTTGTCTGTGAGTAAGCCTTTGTCAAGACTTTGGGGAGCAACTCCAACCTGGCCCCTATTAATCAGGGCCCCAAAGCCCCCAGTGAGTTAATAGGCTTTTAAGACCCCAAGTAAAGCTAAAATTGGAAAGGAGATAGGCGAGAAATAGTGAATTTATTATAAGGATCCTTAAAGTATTTATAGGACCTTAATTAATTAGGAAAGAAAAGAATTGGAATGGGAAAGTCTCAGCATTGATTGCTGACAACAATCAAGATAAATAAACAAATAATATTACAAGGGGAGTGAGACCATCCTTGACATAGTTTTCTGGTGGTTCTGAAAGGGTAACTTGATTTGGGGTTTGAGCACCAAAAGGAATTTCGCCATGACCTGATTGAGTTTCAACATTTTTAGCATTAGTCGCCTGTGTTGATTTACATAATTTATTTAAAATTTAACAGGGTCAATCCCTGATACTTCAGATCAGGCTCAACCCAAGTTAATGGGGGGCCCAATCCAGCATCCACCCATAGATGGGTTTCAACCCCTAGTTAGGGCTTCCCCCAATAAAAGAGAATCCCAACAAAGCCCCCTCCAAACCTCGACTAGGGGTCATAGACAAGGCAGGGCCATTGGCATAGAGCTGGCATCAGGATTGGTACCTGGCATCAGCGTTGAGGCCGGCATTGGGAGGAGGTCCCAGCATTGTGATTGGCACCTGGCATTGGCACTGGGGCCAGCATTGGTATAGGTGGCTGTCATCATGGATGACACCCCAGTAACCTGGGCTTAGCTGGCCAGGCTAGTTTTGGGGAGCATTAGCCTCCCTCATCCTAGCTTGCCCACAAGGTCAGAGGCCAGGGACTGCCCCTCCTCCTTCTATTTTAGCTCTCACTGAGAACTTGAGTGCCCCTGTAGTGGGCAACACTGTCAGGAGTTTGGGGAGAAACTCAAACCTGGCCCCTATTATTAGGGCCCCAAAGCCCTCAGCGAGTTAATAGGCCATTCAGGCCCTAAGTAAAGCTAAAATTAGAAAGGAGATAGGTGAGAAACGGTAAAATTATAGTGATCCTTGAGGTATTTATAGGACCTCAATGTATCAGAAAAGAAATGAATCAGAATAGGAAAATCTTGGCATTGATTTCTGACAATGATCAGGTTAAATAAACAAATAATATTACAAGGGAAGCGGGATCATCCTTGTCATATTTTGCCAGTGGTCCCAAAAGGGTAACTTGATTGTGGTGCAAGTGCTGAAAGTGATTTTTCACAACCTGATTGAGTTTTGCCATCCTCATAATTGGTCGCCAGTGTCAAATTAGTTAATTAATTTAAATATTATTGGGGTCAATCTCTGATACTTCAGATCAGGCTCAACCCAAGTTAATGGGGAGCCCAATCTGGCATCCGCCATAGGTGGGTCATGACCCCTAGTTGGAGCTTCCCCCAAAAAGGGCAAATCCTGACAGCCTTGGGTGACCTCAGTGACTGGTATGGCCATTTATATGGAACTTCCACTCTGCTCTTCTCTTGGCTAAAAGTATTCATTTAAAGAGTTCAGGAGTGCCATGCGGTCCTTCAGCGGTTGGGTGAGATTATAATACTTAAGGGATGTTTTTTATGATATGTTTTCTTAATTGGCATGCTCATGCAAAATTAGATCTTGCTGGTTTAGCCCAATGTATGTCTGGAAGGTCTGGACTAGTCACCTGAGCTATCCAGGATCCTAGTATATGGGCCTTTTGCTCTACATAATTAGTTAGACCTATACCTCTATTCCTAGGGACAAATAGAGTTTCAAGGCGCACATGGGCTTTATGGCTAAACCAAAGCCACCCCTGTTATAAGGCATATTTTGTGTTTAAAAAGGATGGTGAAAAAGCAATTGCATGGGCCGTAAGTCATATAATTGATAATATCATGTAATTGGCTATCCCAACACGTCCAATTAGACCTCTGTGATGTCCATGCAAGGAGGCAAGGTATTTTGTTATTTTATCTAGGAGTTGATTTTCCATCATGGTATGTCAGGCAAACAGCAAGTTATTTTTAGACCAGCCTGTCAGATTAAGTGCTGAAGCACCCAAACGGCAAACCTGAATGCCAGTGGCACTGCTGTTGGTATGACAGTTATAAAACTAGGAAGGAGTTCCGTCATTAAATACTAATTAGCCATAATCATGTATAGGCACCTAACAAAATATCAGGTAAACATGGCCATAAACCCTAATGGTTGGTGGAATACCAATGAAAAGGGCAGTTTGGTTTTCAACATAAAAATTGGAATTTGGTTAAGGGGCTTTATTGGAAAGATAAATGAAAAAAATTGACCAACAATTTCCTCAGTACAATGCGACTGATTAATTAGTGTTTAATTGTAGTGGGTCCAAGCAGGGATCAGGTCCCTCAAATTCAACCTAGCCCGGCGAATTTTTGGGGAATGGGGCAGATAATCTCAACTAGAACTGACATTGAAGGATTCAGCAGTAGGCAAGTTGGTGTTGGTTTGACTGCAAATGCCTGAACTGAGGCTTGACTTCATTTCTGTCTATTAGTGCAATGGCGTCTGGCCTGATGAGCAATGGGAATTCCCCAGGGCCACCCCACGTAGGGGCGGTCCTAATTGGTTGGAAACAGGTTTGTGATACCCAACTCACACATGCCCAGTCGCTGGGGGTGTTTTTTAAGTCTAATAAGGTACATCAGCTGCAACTCCTGATTTCTTAGATAGGGGTTTCACACTGTCTGCAATAGTTTCTGAAGATACCATCTGCACACTGGGGATCATCCTCAATGATTTTGAGAGGTGGTTGGCTTCAGCGATTGTACTGCTGGATGAGTTAAAACTGTCAGCAATTCCAACCAATACTTTAATATTTGTCCCTTTTTGGCTATATGTTTCTGATTATTGGGCTTTATTCCCATCAGTTTTGGACCTTTGACATCAATTCGTTAATTTCAGCGCAGATTTCCTTAATTCAGTGGACAAGTTTGGCTTAGGTGAGCGAGGGTACCAGGGGGAGGAATCCTAAGAGGTAGAGCTGTTAACCAGCACTCGTCTACCACATGGGCAAGGTCGTCATGGGTGACGAGGGGCACAGCCGCCCTCTTCAGACCCTTTTTATTCAGAAATGGGAAGATTTCCTGATCCATGCACAGGACGTTCCCCTGGACTTACATTACCCTTTCCTTTTTCCAAAAGAAGAGCACCACCGCCAGGAAATTGCACAAGGGCTACATTTCTGTGAGCCTTAGGCAACTTGATCGCCATCAAGGTCACAACTTTTGGAGGGGAATGGGGAGCTTCTAGACGGGACTCATGAAGCGCCTTAACCAGTTCCATGCAATTTACACAATCATGAGCCTTGAACCAACTGTTCTCATAAGCTGGATAACCCTTCCACGCGATGAGATACTGAACTGACTGCCATGATTTATGGGATGCTAAGATGTTTTCCACCTCGGCTTCTTCTGCATCCTTGATCACTATTAGATCCAGATCAGGGGGAATGATCCCCTTGAATGGGGACAACTGATATATGTGAAAGATGGGGTGTTGTTTCCAGTGAGCTGTCAGCTTTAAACTGAAAGCACCATTGCTCAAGTCTTCATCCTCCAGGTGGGGTCCCAAATGCTTGCTTGCAAACTTCCAGGAAGGAACCTGCATCTGAACATGGAGTGTATCCAACATAACATATGAGCCCAACGCTATATCAAGACCAGGAAGCCGTTTTTAATATGCAAACCGCTTATAACCATTGATAGCCTTTGTGAGATGCTCCCAAACTAAGGGCTGGGTAGACAAATGTGTTCAATGTGATCTGTGGTAGCAGGGACCTCTAGATGCAGACAGGGACCAACCAAAAATGAGGGATTATACCCCAACGTCGCTTCATAGGGAGAAAACCCCGTAGAGGCGTGAGTTCCATCATTATAGGCAAATTGGGCGAGGGGGAGGTCATTGGCCCAGGTATCTTGTGTGGCCACCACGTACCAATGCAAATACTGCTCTAAAACTTGGTTAACCCGCTCAGTTTGTCCGTCAGACTGGGGATGATATGCAGTGGAATGGTAGGGGATAATTTTCAAGATGGATAAAAGCTCATTCCAGAAACGCACTTTAAACTTGGGTCCATGGTCACTGATGATCTCCTGCAGGAGGCCAAACATAGAGAACACATGGTATATGAAGAGACGAGTGGTTTCTTCTGACATAATCATAAAAGAGAATGTGATAAATAAAAGAATTTAGTAAACCGTCTGACCACCACCATTACTGCCATAAATTTATCAGAACAGGAAGTTCATTAATAAGATTCACGGACACTGATGTCCATGGACCTTCCGCCTGTTTTAAAGGGTGGAGAAGACCCTTCCTTCCAGATCAATCTGACTTAGCTCTTGTGCAAGTAACACAATTGGCAATCCAGGCAGGTCTTCCTTTGATAAGCCCGCCCAATTAAAAGTCCACTTGATCAACTTGGTACATTTCTTATTACCCAGGTGGCCAACTGTGGGAGGGTCATTATGTGCCCAAAACACCTCCGCTCTGAAAAGAGGGGGAACCCAAACCTGATCCAAAAATAAACGAGAGCTTCCATCAAGGAGTATATGGAATGTTTTTGAGTTTGAAGGGACAATTGGTTTAGCAACTCCACTACTTTGGGGCAGGTCAAATGAGCTGCTAAAACTCATTAAATAAGCGGGGCATTGGGAGCCAAGTTTACTGCCATGATCATGGGTGATGCAATAGATAAAATTTGGGTGGTAGGGATCATGGTAACCAGGTCCACTTCATCTGAGTCCATGGGGAAATGAGCCAGATTGCGGCTAAGAAAATTGGGAAGCACATTTAATGCAAATTTTAAAAAATTAGTACTTAAGATTGAAGCTGCATAAGTCCCAATAGGTCTGAGCTTGACGATGTGCCAATTTTTGGGGTTTATAGAAATACAAAAGTGCTTGGTGGTCTGTACGCACAGTTAACTTATGTTGGGCACCCTGTAACAGATACCACCAATGAGTCAACGCCCATGCTACAGATGGTAGCTCCTTATCATAGATGGCCCATGGTTTCTCAGTGGAGGAAAATTTTTGGGAAAAGTAGGCGACTGGATGTTCCAAACCATCGTGCTCCTAGAGCAGAACCAGCCCCACTTCCACAGATGAGGCATCACAAGCAACAGTATACAGTTTGAAGGAATCCACATGTTTTAGGATGGGGGAGATAAAAACACCTCTTTGATTGACTTAAACGCCTTCTGGCACTCAGGTGTCCAACGAAAAGGCATATTTTTATCTGTGAGGGGGTGAAGAGGAGCAGATAACTGTGAAAGGGCCAGGGGAAAATTTCTTCAGGAAAATAATGGTGTCCAAGAAACTCCATAATTGTTTTTGGGTTGTTGGAGTTGGCCATTCACGGATGGCATCCAACTTGTTGGGGGGAATCACATAACCATCTTTGAGGACTAGGTTCCTGAAAAAGGTAACTTCCTCCTTATAGAACTCACATTTTGAAGGCTTGATGAATAAGCCCGCCTTGTGCAAAGCAGCCACGACTGCTTCCAAGTCTTTAGCATGTTGTTTGGGAGTTGGGGAGTAAACCAAGATGTCATCAATATATGAGACCGTGCAAGTAAACTGGAGGTCGCCCAGTACACTGTCAATCATTCTTTGAAATGTAGCGGGCGTTTTCTTCAACCCCAAAGGGCATATATAAAATTGATAGATACCTAGTTTGGTTCATATCGTAGTAAGCTACTCTTAACCCTCCAATACCCATATTTGGTTGAAGGCATTAGCGAACAAGCTTGGAGAACACATGAGACTTAGCGATTGCTTGACTTATAGTTTGCTCCGAGGGCAAAGGGTAGGGATCGCTCACTGTAATTTTTTTTAGGTATCCATAATCCACACAGGGATAGAGGGAGCCATCAGCCTTCTTGGCAAAAATGATGGGAGAGGCAATTGATGATGTCTCTTTAAACAACCACCCTTTTTATAAGCATATCATCTAACTAAGTGTTAAGAGAAGCTTCCTCCTCCGCTGTGTATGGATACAAGGGGCAGTTGATGTTCACCAATTGTACCATTGTTTAGAATCCTAAGTTGAATTTAGTGTGGGGGAAGACGGTCTGCTTTTTTGAAATCAAAAATACTTTTATAGCGCATCAATTTTTCAGAAAAATTAGATGGAAGCCCATAGGGGAAACAAGAAAAGTGATGTAGCTGAGGCCTTGTGTTTTATTAAGGGTAATGACTAAGGGAAACTCTCCCAAAATGTAATCATTCTAAAATGACAACATATATTGGCTCCAAGTGAATCTTAACATGTTGCCAACACCACCATCTGACCCCCAAGATAACCGGAAACACAAAACTTGGCATCACTGAGAACTGATCACAAAAGCTAAACTGATGTATTGAGAAAAGAACTGGCCGATGGACTAGATATGAGGGCTGGGAAGCTGATAAAGCAACCATCACCAAAGGTCCTAGGTCCAGGTCAAGCTCCAATTGTTGGGCTAGCTCAACAATCATAAAATACCTGTGGCTCTGGTATCCACCAAAGCCTCAAAGGAGACGTGGTGGGATCTGATATTAATCTTCATGGGAAGTAAAAAAGTAATCATAATTCTCTTTATTGACTGATGAAGTTGAATCCATTTATATGGAAGAGATGGCATTATGATTGGGGGGAACTACTAGGTTCAGCGGGAGTAGATCCATCACAAGTTGGAATGTCAGAACATACTGACATGGGCACGATGGTCATGAAATATATGGGATGTAGTTTGGGCAATTTGAGAGGTAATAGACTATCATGACCAGAAAACAATTTCTTTACAACCTGGTCCAGCTGGGAAAAAAGGACCATTGCTACGCCTATATCAACAAGAAAAGCAGAAATAGTTAGGAATGATGGTTGGTCGATTATGTCAGGCAAACAGCAAGTTATTTTTAGACCAGCCTGCCAGATTAAGTGCTGAAGCACCCAAACGGCAAACCTGAATGCCAGTGGCACTGCTGCTGGTATGATAGATATGGAACTTGGAAGTAGTTCCGCCATTAAGTACCCATTAGCCATAATTGTGTATAGGCACCTAGAAAAATACCAGGTAAATATGGCCATAAACCCTGAGGGTTGTTGGAATACAGGCGGAAAGGGCGGTTTGGTTTTCAACATAAAAATTGGAATTTTGGGTAAGGGGCTTTATTAAAAAATAAATGAAGAAAATTGATCAACAATTTTCTCAGTACGATGCGACTGATTAATTAGTGTTTAAATGTAGTGGGTCCAAGCAGGGATAAGGTCCCTCAAATTCAACCTAACCCGGCAGATTCCTTGGGGAATGGGGCAGATAATCTCAACTAGAACTGACATTAAATGATTTGGTGGCAGGCTGAGTTGCTGTCAGTTTTACTGCAAATGCCTGAACTGGGGCTCAACTACATTTCTATCTGTTAGTGTGATGGCATCTGGCCTGATGAGCAACGGGAATTCCCCAGGGCCACCCCATGTAGGGGCAGTCCCCATTGGGTGGAAACGGGTTTAGGATACTCAACCCGCTGTGCCCAGTCACTGGAGCGTTTATTTGGTCAAATGTGGTACGTCAGCTGCAACCCCCAATTTCTTGTATATGGGTTTTGAACTGTCTGCAATAGTTTCTGAAGATACCATCTGAACATTGAGGATCATCCCTGATGATTTCAAGAGATGGTTGGCGTCAGTTATCATACTGCTGGCTGAGTCAAAACCGTTGGTGATTCCAGCTGACAATTCAATATTTGTCCCTTTTTGGTAAATGTTTTTAATCGTCAGGATTTATTTCCATTGGTTTTGGACCTTTTGACATCAACTCAGTAATCTCAGCGCAGATTTTTTTTTAATTTGACGGACAAGTTCAGCCAAGATGAGCAAGGGTACCAGGGGGAGGAATACTAAGAGGGAGAGCTGTTACCCAGCACTCATCTACCACATGGGTGAGGTTGCCCTGGGTGATGAGGGGCGCAGCCACCCTCTTTGGACCCTTTTTATTTGAAAATGAGAAGATCGCCTGATCCATGCACAGGGGACGTTCCCCTGGACTTACATGGTGTTGGCGTAACCCCCTGCCTCTAACCATACCCCAATTGGCGGACAGGTCCAGCTGCCAGTTTGATAGTGATTGGAAGAAAAAGTGGGCTAATTGATGATCTTTGCAACTAGATCTGGTGAGGAGCCTTGATGTTGTATTGGTCTTCTGACCCAAGATGGATGGCGTCCAATGGGTCTGATATTTTCCTTGAAGTATAATTTCAGTTTTTCTAGTATTAAGTGATACGTTGCTTATGGATGAGTATTCATGTATTATTTTCTCAAGTATGTGAGATTCCTGGTTACTGGAGATACCCACCACACAGTTGTCAGCAAAAGCCATTATTTTGACTGGTGGCTGGCCATAGACATTGATTCCATCGATGAGGGCATCTTTATTCCAGATTAGGGGATCAAGAATAAAATTATATAGTAGAGGGCTTAGAGGGTCCCCTTATTTTGAGTCCCCTCTAGAGAAAAACTAGGTTACTTAAAAAACCTACTCTGTGCACAGCTATGGTGGATGACTCTATGAACATCACCTAGTTTATAAACCTATTTTGGAGCTTTTATTTTTGAAGGAAGGCCCTGAGATAAGTCCAGTTCACCTTGTTATATGCCTTCAGTTGATCTAAAAAGACATGCGCTTCAGAGGCTTTAGATTGGCAGACATTTGCAACTGTGTGAATATTGTCATATGAATCTTATTAGAAAATCCATATTGTGATAGGGATATTACATCAGATGCAATTTCCCCTAATCGTTTGGCCATAATTTTTGTGCACATTTTAGTGTCAGTATTGGTTAGGGAGATTGGGCGCCAATTGGATAGGTTTAGTCAATCCCTTCTTTGAAGAGAGTGACTGTGTATGCTTCTTTGCCTCCATGTAGAAAGAATGTTTCCATAATGCAAATATTCATGGAAGCTAAAAAGATATTAGAAATGTTAATTATATTTTTTATAAAATTCTTAGGGAAGCCCATTAGATCCAGGGAATTTATCCTCATGGTGCACCATGCACCACTTCCCATGATTCCTCACATGATAATAAGTTGATTAAATTATTGGTTTGAGCTACGGTGTTGATATGTTTTCTAAAAGGAATTTTTTAATATTCGCTTGTTCAACCAATCAGATTTATATAAAATTTGTATAAAACCTATTCTTTGGTCAAAATATCTTGAAAGTTCCACTATGGATGTATCCAGTCGTCAGACCTGTGTGCAGGCTACCATGTTCTTTTGGCACAAAATTAATTGAAAAAATAACTCAAACAAGTTTCTTCATCTTTTAGGTTTTTTGCTCTGTATTGAACATCAATGCTGTGTTGGTGTTTGCGTATCAAGGTGTTTAGACGTGAAGAAATCTCTGCCCATCTGCGTCCCCATCCAGGACTGTATCATGTGCATGGGACATCTTTTTATGGGTGATCAATTTTGGCCAAGGTGCATCGCAAGCTTTTTGAAGCTGTCCTGTAACTTTTAAGGTTGTATGTCTAATCTGTGGTATTGTTGATTTCTTAAAATTTCTCAGGTGATCAGTAGGTCTGAAAAAAAGGTGTTGAAAAACACATGTTGAGGACATTTCCTCCACCCAGGATTGGAATTATGAGTCAGCTAAATTTTTTGGGCATATTATGCACCACCTGGGCACTTGGATAATTGTTTCACTGGTGTGAAGGACACCAAAACTTGTATTTGGTCAGAGAATTTGATTTTTGTAGTTTTGAATTTATAAATCGGTGTCAGAAAATTAGCAGCGTGAGTATTAGGTCTATTTGCAACATAGAAATAAGTACACCATTGTGCGCATGTGGGTGTGTCATGATCTGCAGGAGAGGTGACTGTTTAAGTAAAGAATCATACAGGCCCAAGGTGGCCTTTAACTCACAAAGTTCCACATGCCCTTGTGGTGTCTAAGTTGTGTTTGGCCATTGTTCAGTGTCTGGGTTAATCCAGAAGTTCATGTCTCCCATGAAGAAAGTGTTTACTGGAAGATGAAGTTGTGTCAAAGCTGATAGAAACTCTCAATGATCCATTTCACAGTTTGGTGCATACACACTGGCTATTGTGTGCACCTCAATGTGTCATGAGAAGGTAACAGCTAGTACATGGCCATCCAAAAACGAATTTTTATTAACAAATTTAAAATTTTGGCTCACACATCACCCCACAGAGTTGCAATTAAAACAATGATGTTGGAAGAAGCATGTTTTCCCATGCCTCCTCCTCTCCCTGTGGACAGTGGGTTTCCTAAACCTCCAGGATGTCCACAGGGGGTTGCACAGGGGACTCAACTTCTTGGCCCAGGACGTTAAGGCCTTGAGTCATGCTATGTTTAGCGTCCCTATCTCTACTGAGATGCCAAGTGCGCCTCAGGAGCGGTTAGCAGGCCCCCCTGGCACTACTCCCTCACCCTCTTTGCTCACCTTTGCATCCTTGCTGCAGGTGGCATAAGATGAGTTGGCACTATGGTATACTCTGCCCCTTTCATCACCAAAGTTTTCGCTCCTCTCTTGGCTTTGCTCGGTTTTGATATGTTATTGCAGTGCACTTGTGGATTTTTATTGGCCACATTATTTTATTGCGCATTCCATTGTTGATTTTCCTTCCCAATTGGATTAAATTCTGCATTTTCAGGGGGTGCACTGAACCCCAGTTTTGCTGCATTCATTTCTAAATTGGGTTCCGCAAAATTCAAACTGGTTGGATTGGGTGTATGGTTTTCTGCAGGATCTGTTTGGTTAATGGACTCAAATTCCTCCATGTCTTCCTAGATCTGCTCCGGCGATATGGTTGCTTCTGCTGAGGCCTTTGCCTTGGCTGCGGCCAGCTTGCAAGCTTGTTTGGCCAATTTTTGTTCTTTTTGGGGAAATAGGGTCAATTATTTTATATTGCCCATGTTCTCCCCAAAGAAAGCTTGTGTTGTATCCATGATTTGCGTACTCTGAGTTGTCTTCGCCCAATTCCTTATCACAGATTCCATTTCTCTTAGGCCTTCTTTTATAAGACAAGCATGAATCTTGTGACCAAGGGCCTGACAGTTGTTGCATATGGGGGGGGGGCGCACTCTACACTGTTGTGTGGATTAATTGGGATTTTTTCTCATCAATAATAATTAATGAAATATGAGGATCTTTGTAATATCCTCCACTATCTCCAGGTTTGAAGAAATAATTGCAATTGCCTTCCTTGTGCTAAGGATTGGCATCAGCTGGAAGCTTTGAATCTTGAATCTGTTTAATTTCTCCATAGGATTTCAAAACCTCCTGGAGATTTTTTTCAACTACTGTGCATACCAGTGTTTTCAAAAGATAATCAAATATTATAAATATATCTTTGGATTCTGTCCACTCTGTATAATTGGTTGATATCAAACGTTGACTGTCAGGAGGTCAATCATTATTATGACTTTGCAGCTTTGTTTACTTCCTCCACTGTGTCAGCCCAAGTCCACCCAACCACGGTGGATAGTGTGGGTTTTCATGTACACAGCGTGTGGGAATAATCTTGGTTTGCTCAACCAAACATATTCCACATTTCTGGTGCCTCTAAGCCCAAAAATACTTTAATCCCATGTTCAACTGATGACAGCAGTTGAGAATGGGACACTTACATGTAACAGCAGTATTTGACTAGAAAATCCATGAAACCCATGGGGTGAACCACCTCATGGATTTTTTTATTTTTACTATGGTTTTTGTTTACTACTGTGCACTTGGTGCCTTTGGGCAGTGCAGATCCAGGTCCACTACCCTTTACCGCATTAGACCAATTCTGTCCTTGTTTATGAAGTGTGCTCATATCACCTGGTATTAATTATCAAATTGTTCTGGATTAATCAAATCTTTTACTAATAAGTGATAATAATTGGAAAGAAAAGTGGTAATAATAACACTTGGTAAGGTAAAAATGAAGGCTAAAATCTAATACATTATGTATATAGAATTACTTCTTATGCTTAACTTAAGGACAAAATAAGAAAATAAATAACCCTTTTAATTTACAAGGCTGAATATTACTAAAAGATGGGAAATTATACATGAGGTTTTCAGTGCTTTATAAACTTACTACAAAATATGGATTAATTCCACAAAGGTGTCTAAGCCAGATTATTATACTGAATTACAAAAAACTTATAAATCTTAAATTTTCATTTAAACAACACTTACTAGCTATAATATTACTAAAGACCTCTATTCTCCTCATTTCCTACCACATGTCATTTAAACTCCAAGATGCAGGCGCTGGTATATTCCACCTCTTATCCACTACTTTTGACAAGTCATTCATGTACATAAAGAGAATATTTTTAGATCTTTTTTCATCCCTAATTTTTAATTTTAAGGCAAATACCCCAAGTAAAATATATAAAAATCATTACATTACCCTCTACTTTTGGAAAAATCCACATTACTAAATGATACTTCTGCAATAATAGTTTTATAAAGGATAATAACCTCATTAGAAAGTTAGACATTTTTCTGGGGGCCCATGACTTCAGAGAACCAGAATTAAAATTCATGAAAATACTGGGCGCATTGATGCAATTCTGGCCATCATTCTGTTCATTCTGTCTCCTCAAACTTTTAAGAAATGATGTACTTTGGGTGATTACAAAACAACTAGGTTTTAAAAATAACATTGATTCTATACTTTAGATCACTATCTATAATAAGAGGATTGGGAAGGCCTGGTATGGAACCAAGATAATGGTTCAAAAGGCATTCAAGAAGTACCCAGAACATATGATTTAGGGAAGAAAGCCTATTTTATAAGCTTCTGGGCCAGACCATTTGCACATCATTGAAGGGACACAATCTCTTGGGACCCATGCTACAACATAGACATTTTGCAGGACGTTCTTCAGATTCACCATCTCCAGATCCACCGGTTTGTACTCAGGTCCATAGAGGCACTCTTTTCACTGTATTATCTGTAGATATTCACAGCAAACAACAGATGGTCCTTCACCTTCTGATGCAACTCCTGAAGATCTCTGATTTTCTCATTTGCTTCTTCCATATTGTTATTTGAGTGAGGTTCTAATTTAAAGCTAAAATTTACTTATCTTTAACAAATAAGGGGACACTCAAGTATAATAATATTCCAGATTATTGAAATAGAATTAGGCCATAGGAGGTGCAATGCCCAAGTTCCTTTCCAGCACTGATAAATATCTGTAGAACAGCTCAGAACATTGATTTCCCTTTCCTTTTGCAAAACTGGCTGAGGGTGGAAGGCAGTAATGATATAGCAATTCAAATGAAAAAGAGGGAGATTTACACAACTGGGAAGTAAACTAGGGACACCAATCACTATTTGACTCTTGTAATTCATGTAAATAGAAGATCATGTCCACAAATAAATGAGAATTATGAGAAGTGGTAATAGTGGTTTTGGAACAGGAGTAAGGAGTCTGGCCAACATGGGAAGGAGGTCAGGGGTCCCAAAGTGCATAATATAAGAATACTGAAAAATAGAAGAATAAGAGAAATGTCTTTACACTTAAAAATTTTAGAAATTCGCTAAGTATTAGTGTGATAACAAAAAATATATTGAGCTGTAATTATCATACTTTCTTCAAATAGGCTGATATTTATTGGTTGCATAGGGACAGGTCATAAGGTTGGTATTTTGCGATTTCCCAAGACAGGATCTTCACCTGATGGGATTCCGCTTTGTCCATAGGGCGTTTCCTGATACTCCAAGGCGGAGAAAAATAATCTAGAGTTTGGGATTAAGCTAATATGAGTTTAACTTTTCTTTGTCTTTACCTTTATCTATCGCCAATTTGACCATTTGTCATAATTGGGTCTCAAACAACAACGCTAATCCTAGATTTTAGCGTAGGGGGTAAATGACTGTGTCATAAAATTGACCCTGGGCTCCGCTAGTGTGCTGGGACAACCAGTATTAAGACTGGTGGCACTTTACTATTTTGCCTTCATTGACTTACCAACCCATATAAGTCCTGTGTCCAACCTACCAACTACCCACCAACGGCTTTGCCTCTAGCCCCAGGCGTCCTCAGCATGCGCCCTGGCAAGTCCTGCCCCCTTCCTGGGCAGCTCATGCACTTCTGCGCTGCCCCACCCTTGTGACTCTTCACTAACCTATCTGGGCATGTCCCAGCAAGTCCATCCCCTGCTTGGGCGGCTATGGCACCTCCCACACTGCACCCCGCTAGGGTTAGTGGCTATGCAGCTCATCTGCTGGTAGCCAGCTGGCCAGGTTTTCATAGGTTTCTCATAAGGAGGAGGCATGGGAGCTGGCAGCACTGGCCACTCCAGGCATGATCACCTGTGCCTATCAGGGATCTCCTATACCACCTTTCCCACTCTAGTTGCCTAAACTACTTCAAACAAACAGGAAAGATGGCAAATATAAGATGTTTATTAGGAGGAAATGAATGACTATTTATACTACTTTCAGGGCTACTGTGCCCAAGTGCTCTTTGGCCAATCAACTACCAGAAAACCCATAAGCCTCTTGATTCCAAACCTCTATCAGATCATAAGCTCATTAATTCATACTTTATAGTGATTCCCTTCAGATCCGCTCATCTGATTACCAAATATTAATATTAGGTCAATCCATTCTCAGCATAAGTCGCTGGTCAATCATATATAAATTCGTAAATAAAATAGGATTTTGAGCATCCTTAGCATGAGTTGCCGGTGCTCCAAATTAGTTGGCAGAACCATTTTAGACGATTCATAATGGATTCATCAGCTTTCCGCTGAAAACTCCCACAACGATTTTTGGATGGCATTTTGGCAGCAAACGCAGCTTCCACCGAACCTAAACTCAATTAAATATATAACATTAAATAGTATTGAACTAGACTATTAGCTGGCAATTACACTCGACTAACCAAAACCCCTAATTTAGATACTATCAGAAGGATTCATCTAGTTAAAATACTGACAGACTGTATATCAGCCAAGTATAAAATTCACTACAATATCGTAGGTAAACCTAAGATCAAGTGTTCAATTCACTTTTTGTAGGTTTTTGCGAGGACCTGACCAACTAGAAGCTAATTTGTTGTTCTTCCACTAGGCCAGTAATGATATAATAGGACTAAGTCTCTTTTTTTTAGTACTAGATGGTTGGACTAAGTCTCAAGGTTGGAAAACATATAGAGGAATATGCTTTTGATTAATTGACCCACTTCTTAGGTGGTGTTATTTAATAAATTATCAGAAGCAAAGGAAATAAAACTAATTAATTTGTTGTTGATAGCTTTCATGTTGAATTCAGAGTTTTCCAGCATGACCTTGTGTATAATGTATTGTACTTTGAGAGGAATTGAGGATTACTTCTATATAGTTTTAGATAGTGGGACATTTTATAGTTATAGTTGTGGCTTATTTGGTATGCTAATACTGCACTAGGTAGATATTGTGGCCAATTTTAAGGATTGGTAGAGGCCAACTAAAAAATAAAATAAGTTAAGATAGTACTAACTTACTCACCATCCCATTAGTGGTTGGATTAAGCTCTATGAAATACTTGAGTTGAATCCATTAGGGCAGTTAGTCTTAAAACATAGTCATAAGAAAGCTCTGTTCATTATAGAAATTTTTAGGACAGCAATGTTATGTAATGATTCAGGCATATAGGAAAGATGCAGTAGCTTTACTGGAGGCTGTAGCTAAGGATGTGGCCTCTATCCATATAGTAGAAGATGATTAACTCCAAACAATCTAAACAATGACCATTTGAAGCCCAATGCAAGTGCCCAAAACAACAGTACAACTGTATGAATAAGGTTTAAAAGGAGGTACAGTTAATGTTGGTGATAATGAATGGGTACAGATTGACTTTGCAGCCCAAACATGAATCTAATACATTATGAATATATGAAAAAATCCATTAAAAGTAACACTTCAACTTAAGCCAATTATAGTATTTTTATACTCCTCCATGCCTACTTACAGATGTCCTTCTAGGATGTTTTGGACCAATTGGAGGGCTTGATATAGGGTATCCAATTGATTGGCACTAATTTAAATAAGGACACTATAATTATGAGAGTTTTTTGAATGTTTTTTTAATCAGTTTGTACTGAGAGGGGTTCATACTTCCATAATTGAGATTTTCATAAAAGGCATTAAAGTTAATCTTAACCAGGTTCAGTTAAAGACATATCAGGTAACTATGATAGACAATTGGCATTCTGGTGTATAGGATCAGGTAGTTGTATTATAGAAAATCATAATGGAGTTTTAAAGCCCTTTTTGCTAGGTTTAATTTGAGTAATTTATTTGTTGGGGCTGTTTTAGGATTAATCATGACCAGTGAATGCAGTGAGATGGGTCCCATATACTTGAAGCCAAAAATGTTTGATGGCCATTTATACAGCAAATCATTTGCATTTGGTCACGTTATAGCTTTGTTTGCTTTAAACAGCATATTACTGAAATAAGAAATGTGGTGGTCATTTACTTATTGTCATGATGATACAGATTGGCTCTTATGCAATATTGCTAGTGTCAGTAAAAGCAAAAAGGGTTATCAAAGTTGAGGTGTGTAAGAATTCTGGATATCTGAATTTCTTTCTTGGTGCTAGACCAGAATTCCCAAAGTATGGCAAATGCAGTATGCTTAGTACATCGTGCTGCTTAAGATAGAAGTGCCAAAGTTATCCTATAAGCACACAAAACTCGACTCTTGTTGGAGAAAAAAGAGATTAAGTATAAAAATACTAGTAAACTTTAGGATGTAGGATACTTTATTTAATAAATAATTCACGGTGTTTTTGACCCTTTTAATCAAAGAAGCACCATAACTATTATTTAAGAATCAAGACTATGGACACGTAGTATTCTATATATAAAGGAAAGTTCATATACTTGGGATATCAGATGTAGGACATAAGGAAATGCCCTAGCTTCACAAGTCTTCATCAAATTAGTTAGTTAGTTGAAGTAGATAATCTAGATCCCAGGATAAGATTGAGACAATGAATGATATTTAATATGAAGTCAATCCAAAATACTATAATTATAATGGCGTGTAGAGCTTGGATCACTATGGGCAATTTGGAATGGATGGAAGCTTGTTCATTATCTATCAGAGTGTTAAACAGGCTTTGCACTTCATTATGGCTTATAAAGTTCCAGCCAATCAGTCAAAGGTAATATAAGTCCATCTCACTGAAGCTTGAGATCTACCAACGGAAAGTGAGATGGCTGACATCATAGTGAGGTATCATCACTCTTAGCCCATCAGGAAGGGGTAAAAAGTTTCTACTGTTTTGGACCCCCTTGAGGCCTATAAAAGGGGCTTATACAATTGTGAGCTCTTTTTCTACATCAGTGTTATTATAGATAATATATATTAATTATATGCAATAAATTATTAATTCATAAGATTGACCCTAAGGTAGTTGTAAAAGGAAATTTGGTGATAAATCGATGCTCCAATATTCTTACTAGGATGCAGATATTGGAATGTCTGACAAGGTGAAAAAGAGCAAGGGAGTTAGCAAAAGCTAAGCATAACATGTCAAAAGATTTTAGTTCTTTACCCCATTATAAAGGGACTCCTTTTATCATCTTGTAGAATAAAGGTTCATCCACATAAGCAAAGAGAGAAATGAATTGTCAGTAGTATATGATATACCAAAAAATAGATATTTCAGAGTGAGTTTGTAGCATTTGATAGGGCAACAAATTTAGAATTGATGTGAAATTTCCTCTTGGCCTACCTTTGTCCTAAAAAAACCATTTAATTCTAAAATCAATTTGTGTTTTTATTTCAACGAGGCCTATTGTAGCAATTGAGAGAAGTACTTGAGTTGGGCTAAGTGGGTAGTTAAAGTTTTTTGATTATTTTTATATCATTGAGATAAGCTAGAATGCAGGATTATATAAGTCCCCTAGTTGCTCATCTATGGCTCTTGAAAGGTGGTAGGAGCATTACATAGCCCCTGAGGCATTTGCGTAAATTTAAAAAAACCCTCATTAGAGTAAAGCACATTTCTCAGCCTTTGGGGGATAAGTCATTTTTCCAGTAGCTACTGGTGGTCCATTTGAAAATTCTCCATTTTGGACAAAAGGTGTAGTGAATCATCTATATTTTATAAAGGGGGTGAATATCTTTTAGAGTGATTGAATTTAGTTGGCAATGGATTATGAAAACTTGACATCCCCCATCTTTCTTATAGATGAATAGCAAAAGAAAATACAAAGGGTTTTAAACATTTTGATTAACCCTGCGTCTAGTAACTGCTTTAATTCAAGGGCCACTTGAGCTTCCTATAATTTGGACTTCTGATAAGTGCAGGCTTTAATTGGAGGATGATTTTCAGTTACAATTTGGTAGATGACTCCAACCATTGTTCCATAATCGCCAGATCCCTTTATAAAAGATATTTATACTTCTCTAATAGGGCTTCTACATATTAATGTTGTTCCAGAGTAATAGTGTCCCAATTGTACTTTTAACTTGGGCAATAGTTAAAGAAGTTTCAATCCCTAAGTTTTTAAGATCAAAAACCAATTTTCATACATTATTTTTTCTTGATTAAGTTTTGGTTTCACAAGATCAATGGTGACACAATGAGGAATGTGTAAATTTTGTTTACAAAGTTTTTTATAGGACGGAGATAGATTTTTAATAAATGGGAACTCAGATTCTAGGGATAAAGCTTTTCTAACAGTTGGTTTAGTCAGACTATACATTACTAAAACATGAGTATGGGGGATATGAGCTCAAATGCCAAAACATACTATAGCTTTTAGCGTGGAGGTATAGATATTAAATGAGGAGAATATAACAGTCTTTTACCTGTAAAATTAACAGTTTTAGGAGGTATCCTAGTATTAATTCTATGAATTATACTTTTTATGACATGTAGAGGGAAGATACTGAATGAAACACAAACATTTATTGTGATTCCCCTTCATATTGGAGGGGAAATCAAATAAATGGAACATAATACCCTAAAAAGGAGATTGATCCTTGTAATTGATCATACAATTGAACTATCTAATTACTTAAAATATATTAAGTAACTCATAACTACTTTTTTTCAGAACTGTAGCAGGTGCAGTGTTTGGAGGGTTTCCAAACATATGAGTCAAAGCTTATAAGCTTCTTTGACTTTAGTGATTTAGCACTGCATCTATATTTGATCTTGTTATTATGTCATTTGACATTTATATCTTTTAAATGAGCCAGAAACAAATAAAGTTGAACAGAAAGCCAGGGTTATACTTGAGTGATCCAAAAGAGAACTGACTTTAGGCGTGGGTGTCTGAACCCCATAATATCAGATCCAGACTTCAAGGCGACACACTGCCATTGGCAGTTAATAAATGAGGGATGTGAGAGACTTTTTAGGGTGCCTTGTTGGGGTATGAGAGAGGGCGGGGTATTTATAGTATATATGAGGCACTATGATAAATGAGCTGACCAGAAGTACCCTCTATAGTCTTCCCTAAGTGCAACCATCTTAAAGGGCTTTTTTTATCATATAACTTGGATTATCACTGTTCATTGTTTTAATCAAGATACTAAAAAGTAGAATTTTTCAGATAAATTTAAAGGGAAAATAAAATCTAAATATCCCAACGCCTACCATTAGCAGGGTGCTAGATTTATGCTGTGCTAGGTATGGGGTTACTAAGCTGCAAATATTCGGTACAAATGCCATTTTCCAATTTGATAGCAAAAATATTTATCACTTTAAACAATTCTTCATAGTAATGACATTAGCTGAGATTCTTGTCAAGATTATGATATGACTGGACAATAAGCTATAGATCTGGTGGTTCATAAATTAGATTTAAGGCGAGCCTTGAGATTGAGTGATTAATTATGTTGATGCAAAGTGAATTTGATCAAAGAAATAATAGTTCAGCGAATTTGGGGAATTCCATCAAAGCCTCAATGTGCAAATGACCCCCTAGATTATAGCAAATAGTGAGTTTGCTAAGCAGATCATGTTGGATCTGCCAAGGAATACAATGATTAAGAAATGAGTGCGAGGAAAACTTTTCTCTCTTGTTGCAAACATTTTTGCAACAAATTCAATTCAAGTCTAGGTAAAGTTTGATAATCTCATTGAGGAGATTAGTTGGCGCCCAATGCCAGGGAGCAATTGGGAGAGTAAAGTCAAAGGCACAGGTGTTGGCCCCATGTCACCCAAATTTTGTAAAAGCCCCAGTGAGTCCAGAGGAATAGATAAATCTAGTAATAAAAACCTGGCAGTTACCATTTCCCTGGAAATTTTGGCTTGGCAAGAGCGCTGCAACCAGTTCATTAATACGCCGCACTCCCAACCACTATTGTCAGTAGGAACATGGGGTACATGTTTTACTGGATATTCAGCAAATGGAACTTTGGGAGATCTTTTGTGATGTACACACACATTTCCTGAATGCGGTGTACATCGCACCCCACTCCATGCCACACAGTTGGCTGGATCTTGGCTTCAAAAATAAGGAAGCGGCGGATGATGGTGCAAAAGTGCATATAGTAGTAGACCTCCCAGACGGTCAATGAGTAATTGAAACAAAGCGCACCCGCTGGACTAAGTCAAACCAAATTTTTGTGACTTTTAACTTCCTACCCACAACGGTCAAGTGCACCGTGCTCAAGCACCACCTGAAGGCTGGGCTCACCATATATGGAGAAATACAGTCCTTTGAAATGCAGCACTTTATGCTAATGCCAAGCCTGTGCACAGGAAAAGTGATTGCTGTTCTCACCCCATCCGCGGGGATAGAGGATTTAACCTAAATCCCACACACAGCTTATGTCAAAATCAATGGGCAAAACACTCATCCATTCCAGGTCACTATGGATAGTGTGCCCCCATCTGCACATTCTGTTGCGCATTTGGCCACAAGACCCACAACTGTCCTATCAAGGAGGGCATTACTCATTAAGAAATTCTCTCAGATTCAATGGCTGGTGCAGAAGCCCACTATGAACTGGCACTAGACACTGATGCAGACTTCCCATGGGGAGCGCAAGGCTGTTACATTCTAATAAAACTGGTGTCCCCACAAGAGCGGAAGAAGGCCAAGCAGGCCTGCAAGGTGGCGGCCAAGGAGGCAGATAAGACTGCGTCCACAATCCCGCCAGCCCAGCTCCAGGAGGACATTGAGACTTTTGTGGTGGAGGCAGCTCGTGAATCCCTCAACCAATCAGATTGGGACGCCCAAGCTGATTGGGCCTCCCAAGCTGAACACCCAATGGGCGAATCAGTTTCACCTGACCAATGTACCCAAGTATTGATTGGGACTGAGTCGCTCACCAACAATCCTGACAAATTTCCACCTCCAAGAGATGGTGCACTGCAAATGCACACACCACAAAAACTTGTTACACAGCAGGGAAAAAAGAAAAGGCAAAAGCCAATGTGAACCCCACTGCTAAAGATAACCATTCTGACAATTTCTCCATATCATCAAATACCTGCGGTGCCAAGCAGCGCTGTGATGAAAAAGAGAAGGCTGAAGGGCTAGGGTGCCCTTCCCCTCACACCTAAGGTGCGATGGGGGGAGCCTTTACTTTAGGGAAGTTGAACATCACTGGACTCAAGACCTCACCGTCCTGGGCTAGGAAACTGAGTTTTTTTCAAAATAATTTACCTTTGGACATCCTGGCCATTCAGGAAACCCACTGTCCACGCGGTACTGAGGAAGCATGGAAAACCATGCTCCTCCCTTACCTATCCTCTTGGTCTGAGCACTGTGGGGTGTTAGTTTGAGTGAACTGTAATTTTAGATTTACTTCATCAAATTTATACCTAAACAGCCACGTCCTTGTTGTCACCTTTTTGTGGGATGACAAAGTGCAAGCTGTTGTTAACATCTGTGCCCAACCTGTGCACGATAATGTCGGTTTTTTTTCTTGGCAGTCAATTCACTTCCATTACCCTCTTACCTGTTAGTTGTTGGAGACATGAACTGCTGGATGAACCCATCCATAGACCGCTGGCCCTCATTGCTTACACCCCCACAGGGGCACGTTGAACTTTGTGTTCTCAAAGCCACTCTAGGGTTGTTTGATACTTTGCCGCACCATGCCTCACTACTCACTAACATGTCATGCCCTCACGTACACAATGGCCAGTTAAGGTCCATGACCCGCATTGACCTTATCCTTGTGCCATTTAATTTTCATACCCAAATTTCCCACTTCACCACAACAAAAATTGATTTCTCCGACCACAGAATGGTATCAGTTTCCTTCCATTTATCCAACTCAGCAGCCCAGGTGCAAAATGGTGCAAACTTAGCCCTGCCAAAATTGCATCGCCAAAATTTTTCTCGTGGGTAGAATCTGTGACCTTAACTCTGGAGTTTGTCACACCGTTATATGCAGATCCAATTTCCACCTGGTCAACCTTTAAGGCGAGCACAATCCGCCAGGCTCACCACCTCTCCTCCCGCCACTCACGGGCTACCTCAGCGATCATTTTGTGCATACTGGAAGAGTGGACCACCTGGAGTCCAACGTCCCCGCTGCAGGCTACAGCCTAGCTTGGGGTTGCAAGTGGGCGGAAGTGGCCACCTGCCTTAACGCACTGGTGAGACAACACAAGCATCAGGTTTGTGTTCAGTATAAAGCTAGACATATATTACAGCAGCTGATACATGCTCTGCTTACTTTTTCTGAAGATTCTTTGCACCACACCAGAGTTTGGCCTTCACACAGATGTGAAGGCCAGACCACTCCGTCGTGGATATGCCAGCTAAAGTGGCAATTGAAATACAAAACTACTTCTCTGACCTGTATCAATCCGATCCAATTCCACCAGCTGAAATAGAAACTTTTCTCAAAAGTGCACACATCTGCACCATTTCCTGATTCCCGGAGTTGATGAATTTGATTACTTGGGACAAACTCTGGTCTGCCATTAGTGGTGCACCATATAGGAAATGCCCAGGTCCAGATGGCATCCCTCATAAGTTCTTTAAGAAGTATCTAAGGATTTATCCTCCTTGCTGCTTTCCTCTCTTAACCAATGCCTTCTGGAAACACGCCTCCTTCCTGGAGGGCAAGAGGCCTTCACGATTACATTATACAAAAAGGGGATAAGATGGACTTGACCAACTGGCGCCCCATTTCTCTTACTAACACAGACACAAAAACATTTTACTGAAATCATGTCTAACTGTTTAGGGGTTGCTGCCTCTGCTCTCATTTCCTCTGAGCAATTTGGTTTCATACCCAAAAGGTTGATTTTAGACAATATACACACCGTAGCCAACGTCTGTCAATCCACGGCTTCTGGAGCACTTGTATTCACACACCAGCAGAAGGACTATGATAGAGTCAATTAAGATTACCTCAGAGCCTGCCTCCACAAATTCCGCCTCCCCCCTCGCTTCATTAATTGGGGGATGTTGCTAGCAGAGTCAGCCACAATGGCTGTGCGTGGCCCTGGGTTTCTCATGGATGTAGTCAGCCCTCAAAGGGGTTTGCGCCGAGGGGACCCTCTTAGCCCACTCTTGTATAGCTTCAGCCTTGACCCACTTCTTTGAAATATGAATGCCCACCTTACTGGTGTCCATGTGTAAGGCCAAGCACCAGTCAAGATATTGGCGTTTGATGATGATTGTGTGGTTGGGGTGTCTAACAATTATGATGCACGTGCGCTTGAAGATATTGTCCAGGCTTACTACAGGGTAAGTAATGCAGCACTCAACGCCTCCAAAACCGAAATTGTTCTTCTTGGTTGGTATCAAGCCCGCTGGGCCTCAGCGCCCTGTTTCCTATCTGTCTCGTCAGCTAGCGCATGAGATAGCTTGCCCTGCCCACCCCACACCGCCCCACTTGTGCTCCCCTTTGTGTTAAGCCCCACCGTTGGCCCTGTCCGCTATTTGGGGGTGTGGCTGGAGGCAGGAGGGTACGCCTCAACGATGATGGAAAACCATATCCTAGACAACGTTACAAAACGCATAGCTTCCCTCAGAGCCCGCCAGGCCTCCCTTACAGGCAGGGTAGTGCTAGCCAGCTCTATGCTCCTCTATAAAGCTTGGTTTGGAGCCCATACATAACTTTTTCCTCGTGTTTCTTCAAGTCACTATAAGTTCTTCTGCAAGGGTGGTTTTGGTTAGGCCGCCCATTGCTGGTGCGCCTGTATGTCATGTTTGGCCCTCGCCATTGTGGTGGTATGGGTCTGCTCAACTTTGAGACCCATGCTGCCAAAATCCTTGGCACCTGGATTGTTGCCATTACTAACCCTACAATCTCAGCCCGGCACTGGTCCTGCGCAGCCCACTCCAACTTCTCCCGCACCCTGGGCCTCAAAAATCCTTCCCACCCCCACTCTCTGTTAAAGCACCTTGCCTCACATCCATCTGCAGCGGACCCACATGAGACGTCGCCCCACTTCAAAAGGATCCTCCTCTCTATGCGGAGCGCTGAGTGGAGAATTTGCATCTGTGGGCACACCGCCCAGAGAGGACATCCCTCTCCTCAGTTCACCCAGGAAGTACAAGGACTTCCCATTCTAAACGGAGTGATACCCATGCGACCACCTACCATGGCCAGGGTGGACTACCTGGACATGATGGACATCCCCTACCCCCTTGATACCCAGAAAGCCATTTGGAAGTATGCCCACCACCCTCTTCTGCAGCTGCATAACTGTTCCCATGTGTGGCGCTGCTTGAGATAGGTATACCATACTGCCAAACGCTCTAACGCTTTGCACTCATCCTGTGTCATGTGTAGCCAGTATGGAATGCTGGTTTACCGCCTGGAAGAGTGCCCTCCATCTAAAGCGTTATGGCGTGAGGTGCAACTTATGTTTTTCCAGGATCAGGCACAGCCCTTCAGCCTATCTAAGAACATGATTGCTTTATCCACGGCTTCCCCTCTTCCACCCTATCTCCATGCCTTGGTAGTTGCAATCGCTATGTGGACTATCCACACGATTGTCTTAGATGCTATTTCAGGCTCCACCCCCACCCTCCAAAAAGATGTACGCCGGTTATAGTCGCACTTAGTGGACCACTTTCAAGCGTGGATGTTTGGGTACCTTCCACAACGTCGCCGCCAGTTGGTCTCATCCTGGTTCCCAGTTTAATTCATCATTTCACACCTCTTCCTACATACGTGTTCAATAGTGGCACAAGCCCCTGCACACGTAAACCCCTTTCTTCTCTTGGCGTTCCCGCTGGCAACAGGAGATAGCTGTGCTTCTCTGGGGTGCCCTCCTCTCAGTGAAGATTTGGCATTTTGTAGTGTCTTATCAGAAGTGTCCATCCATTGGTCAGCCTTCCCCAGATAAAATCAAAAAAATTGAGTGTGAGAGTGAGAAGGGAGAGGTTTTTACATAAAGAAAGAAGAAAGTAGTGGGAAAGTAACGAATGTAGCCGTTAGTTTATTAAATAAAGTGATATTATTGGGACAATAACTCCTTATTAATTTTTTATTATTATCTCAAGGGCCAGCGATCCTCATATCACTTGTAATTTTCTCAATGGGGCTACCCTGTGCAACCCATTTGGCAGAATCAGGCAAATCCGCCTAAAGGTTAACTCTGGTGCTCACTATAGGGGCCCATTGATCAACACCTAAAAGTATTCATATTCTTCAAAGCCATGGCTTAACTGGCTCACCCTGATAGGGCACTACCACTGTTTATCAATTTGTATCAATACACTGAGCTGAAGCTTGACTTGGATACACCACTCCAGGCTCAAAAAATGCTTGTCAAGAAGTTGATATGACTGGACAATAAGGTATATATTCCAGCATATCAGAAATTAGAGTTAAGTGAGCCTTGAGATTGAACGGAAAAATGATATGAATTTAAGGAAAATCAATCAAGGTATAGATAGCTCAGCAATTGAGGGAGTTCCGCCAAAACCTTGATATAGATGAAAACTCTTAAGAGGGAAAAAATAGGAGATTACTAAGCAGATGATGCATTTGACTTGGAATACTGAGATAAGAGTTGAGCTGAATAATGAGAGGAGGAGGTTTTTTAGTAGTTGGCAGATTAGTCTGCATTTATTAGATTATAATAAAGTGTCAATTGGGGCGATTGCTCCATATATTATATATCAGTTTTTATTAGAGTCAGCAATCAGCATATCATCTGATTTGGTTTCTCAAAGGATCATACCCTGTGTAAACCAACTCATCGGAATCATACCATTGTGCCAAAAAATTAACAGTGGTGCTCACTAAAGGGGGCCCTTGGTCAACTATAGCTTACTAGCACTAGGGTAAAATGGCGATCCCTCACTCATTACACCAAAACCTGATTGTATTTTGTGCTTGATATGCTGAGGAATCTAAGGAAGCATCCAACGACAAACTGCACTTTTTACAGTGACAGAGTTAGTTGATAAAGATGCTATGCTCGATTTGCAGTTAGAAACTTGTCCTGAGTTAGTGGCAGATCAACAAGGTCGCTCTAAAACATTATCCAAGAAGCTGCGGGACATTATAGAATGGCTTCTGTGGGGGTACCAACTCTATGAAGATGAGGCGGGGGAGCATGATCTGAGTTTATTCTACAATTAACATGACCAAGAAACCTGCTACGCATTGTATATTTCCTATCTTGATGCAACTACCACGGGCTATCTAGTCATCTTAACACCAATGGAACCAAAGGGTATTTAGTCACATATATAAAGCTATCGATCTGCCAGCTACTGAATGTGGTGGCCCACCACAACATTAAGATTGGGGACATCATGCAGTTCATTCAAGTGCAGCAGAACAATACCCGCCTTCTACTTGACCACCTTGATCACTCTTTTTCAGAGGTGCAGGGACGCTGGTACAAGTGGACCACCGTGTTGGGGATGTCCGCCATCTGTTGGACGTTTTGGTTCCAAAGTTGAATCAGGAGTTACCTCGAGTGATAGGAGAATTGTTAAATTGACACAATTTATTGGCATAATGGATTCAGGATGTAACCATGTTGGGAAGCAACACCAAGCATTTTATGATGGATCTGGCGGAATGGGTGGAAGCTCTTGAAGCCACATTAGCTCAGATTAGGGAAAGGGTAACCCTGACAGAGTGGCGGATAACAGATCATGTTAAATCCATGGCAGCTGAATTTAGTCAACTTTGCATTGAGTGGAGTAATCAGTGGATGGCTGATAATGCGCTTATCTCCTTGTCGTTGTCTACCAAATATCACCAGTTGGTGAGTCAGGCTACACAGTTAGAAATCGTTAGTCAGGCAGATTGCAGTCAAGCAATTACCCTTCCATTCATTGAGATGGTAGAGTATGTGGATATGTGAGAGCAATTGGATACCCTTCAATGGGCCAACGAGGAGCTGGTGTTAGAGTGAGCTGCCCTCATTAATCAAGTGGATGTCGCCAACTGACAAGTGCGTGACACTGGCTGGCTGCACGCAATAATGAAAAGCACAGTGGAGGACGTTCTCTTACAGCTTCAGGCACTGGAGCATAAGCTAGACTCCAAGTGAGCATTCCACTGCAAGTTGCAAAATCAGTATGAAATGCTATAAGAGGAGGTGCAAGATGGTCAGTGTCAATGTTACTTGGTTAAAGCCGAACACTTAATCGATGAACATTTTGCAGAACAAGCTGGGACAGGGGGGAAAGTTGCAGTCAGTGACAATTTGGGAGAGGAATGCTATTGATCACCAGTGAGTAACCCTTGGGAATTATAGCAGTCCCTCTTTGCAACCCAACTTCTTCTGAGTCTACTTCAGAGGATTTGTAATTATCCGCGTGACCTTACACTAGTTCACAAGGGGATATTTCCCCCAGTCATTTGAAACCTATCTTGACTGTCCCTCATAGCCAGAGCCAAGAGCGAGGCGAATTTATTTGGATCAAGAAGTTATTGCACTTCAGTCGTGATGGTAATATGCTTGGGTATTTTAAAAAAATTTGAATTTGCCATGGAAGAGGACCTGGATCAGCAGAAAGTGAAGCTGTTGCTGTCCGCTTTAGACATGAAGTGCGCTGATCAAGTCACTTGTTACCTCCAAAACAGTTTAGATCTTACAAGAGTTAAAAGTGACTATTCTCCAGCTGTTTAGGGGCACGGTTAAGATGGCCCAGTGGAAGGCTGACTTTCTGACCATACAGTTCCATTGAAACAAGTCCCTGTTAGAGTTTGGTGAGTGATTTATGGCAGAAGAGCATATGTTAATGGGAGCCAACATTTTATCCGCCAAGGATGTAGGCATACCAATGATGGCGGCAGTCAAAACATACCACAAATTGCATAATTCTATGTATCATGTACTGGATGAAGATGTAGGGATCATTTGAATTGTGAACACTTTATGCTATCTCTCTGCCACATTCAGTGCTCCCAATGTGAGCGGAAGGTCCCTGCTACTGCCGAGGCATACTCCTCAGGATATTGACAGCAATAACCAAGTTTAAGCCATTGAGGAATATTTTTCCACCTTAAATGTCAGTGGATTTTTTTCGCCCTATGTAAGCTCAGCTGCCTCATCCCCAACCTAACTTCAATACTTCAGCTAATTTTGACCTGGTCCTTCCACCAAAAACTATAGACGTGAGCCCTTAATGAATTCTTGCTTCTCATGTAGATGAAAAGGGCATTATGCAGTTAACTGCTCAGGCAACCAGCAGGTATATGCAGTGCCACCTGGGATGATTGAAAAGGGAAAAACTCAAGCAGAGTAGAGACAGGACGGTCTACCTCCAATAAGTCAAATTCTAAATGTCCTTAACTTTTTCAAGTGTCTCTTCATGTTGGACTCAAAACACAGCCCAATGATTTGTTATACCAACAGCTTCCATCAGATACCTCAACCACCATTAAAGAGCGCGATTATTCCCCTTCAAGCTCTAAGTTCCGCTGTGATGTGCAGAAGCTGTACGCATGACAGATCCTGGAACAAAATGGCATTAGTAATTCGGGACCCTCAATGGACGTCGCCTCCCTAGTGGGGGCTACCATAGCTATTAGAATAGAACATTCTCTCAGGAGTAATTCTTATGTAAGTATGGGCATATCCTCCTTCCTTGATAGCAAAAAGCCTTTAGACGTTCACATAATAAACACCAATGGTTCTTCTTATTTGGAGTGCACCTACCATGATATCTTTATTAAAATACAAAAATCCGAGCTTTTATAGATACTGGTGCCCAAGTTAATATAATTTCCACCAAGCTCGTGGCTAAGCTTCCGCTGAAGCCAGATGTGGATCACAGAGTATTGTATGGGACAGCGAGGGCACAGAGCACTTTGTCTGAAAGAGCTTACAGCGCATTGCCTTTGCAATTTGGTTTGGTTAGGGCTTCCACTCCAGCGGTGGTTCTGCCAAATAATAACTATAATATTCTGATCAGTTCTGCGTTCATGAGGAGATTTGGAGCCATGTTCAATATGGTGGAAGAAACCATTAGTATTTTGGGACAACAGATTCCCATTTATTTTACCTCTAGTGGAATCCCAACAGAACTGTTCCACTCCAGTCAGATCAATTTGGGGTTTAGGAATGTGGTGATTCCTGTCCAATATCTGTGAATGAAGCGGAGGATCAGAGACCTCCCCAACTAGATCTACAAGTAAAAAGGTATTCCGCTACAAGCAGAAGGCGCTTTGAGCCTACCTTCTGGGCACCAGTGCATAATAGGAACTGAGCTTGAAATAGATGTCCCTGAAGGGCTATATGGGGAAAATGTGGGGCCCTAGCAGCTTTCACAGCTTGAACCCCATGTGGCTACAGGGCTACTGATACCAGTAAATGGTAAAGTGAAGGTATTGCTAGTGACCTTAAAAAGGAGTCAATGACAATTCAAAGGCACCAAGTGGTGGCTATCTACTGTTGGTCCCTATTAATGAGGTTCACCGTGTTCATGATTTTAGATAATGGAGGACCTTGGCCTATTGAAAAATCTATCATTCAGCATAATGGAAGTGGTTCCACAGGAAGCTCTAATTAGATTTTTAGAGGAGTAGAAGGATAAGGCGAGAACTTTATTTGAAAAGTACAAGATATTTTTGCATACAGCAATTACGATTTGGGGTGCGCCCAAGGGGTGGTACATTGGGTAGGTATGGGGACACCTCCCATTCAATCGCGGTCTATTAAGAACTTAAAGGCAGCAGAAGAGGTTATTTTCAATGAGGCAAATAAATTGATCAAATAAGGGATGCAAGAGCCAATAAAGAGTCCGTGGGCATCGCTGGTGCTTATTGTAAAGAAAAAAATTGCACAAACTGGGAGATAATTGACTATCAAAAGCTCAATAGCATAATGAAGAAAGATTTCTACTTCTTCCACAGATTAATGATGCATTAGATTGACTCAGCTGAGCAAATTAATTTTCTACCATGGATTTAATATTTGGGTACTGGCAGATCAAATTGCCATCAGAAGAATGTGAGAAATGCGCTATAATAACTTCGAAGGGGTTATTTCAGCCTACACGTATGACACAGGGGTTGTGCAACGCCCTGGCTAATTTCTAGAGTTCTATGGATACAAACTTGGGTAATTTGAAGCTGTCTTGCGTTTTAGTTTAACTCAATGATATCAACGTGTTCTTGTAAATGCTTACAGAGCATCTTGACCATCTGTAAAGATTGTTCCATCAACTCGCTGATGCTAATATCAAGCTCAAGCCTCGGAAATGTCACTTTTTCAAAGAGCAAATAAAATAAATTAGATTTATAGTGGATTTAAAAGGGCTTAAAGTGCAGCCTGAAAAGATGGAAGCAATAAGCAAGATGACCTGGTAGGTAATAAATGTGATATACAAGTGTCCTTGGGGATGTTTGTTACTACTAATGGTTCATTCATAACTTCAGTTTTATTAGGGAACCGCTCTTTAAGTTGAAGAAAAATGACACTTTTGCCTGAATGGAACGATGACAAAAAGCTTCTGATGTATTATAAACTGCGTTGGCAAGTGCACCCATTTTGCAATACCCCAACTTCAAAAAACAATTTATAGTACAAATGGATGCATACTTTACTCCATAGGGGCAGTATTATCTCAGAAGGATGATGACAGCGTAGAGAACCCCATCACATTTTGTAGTTAAATTTTAAACTGTCATGGCCAAAATTACACTGTAACTGAGTAAGAATTCTTAGCAGTGATTTATGCGCACAAACAGTTTAGAGTATACCTCCATGGGGTAAAATTCCAAGTTGTAACAGATCATGCATCTTTGCGCTGGCTGCAAAATCTCTGTGAACCTGAAGGACAGCTTGCGTGATGGGCATTGAAGCTCCAGGCATATGATTCAAGATTGTGCACCAGCTGAGAGCAAACATCAAAATGCAGATTATCTTTAACGACTACCAATGATCACTATTATGGCAGATTTGGCCACATTATATATGAGAAGATGGTTGTGAACAAATATCATGACGAGCCTCCAAAAGTGATCAAAATGCTAGATGGGCTTAGGAAGGATACTTTTTCTACGCAATGGGAACTATATAAGAGGATTGGGAACTTGATGCTGAGTTTCCCTAAACCTTCTGCTAGACCTATGATTATTATATATGCACATCAGGAGGTAGGACATGGCAGGTCGCGGAAAACATTAGAGTTTATGTAACCCCACTACTATGGGAGAGCATGCATTATAATGAGCTGGAAACGGTATGCTGTTGTCATCAGTGCCAAGTGGAGAAGCCTTTACATAAGAAGACCACATACCATCTGGTTAAGCCTCAGTTCACTTGGCATACTGTTTCCCTTGATGTAGTAGGGCCTCTACCAACTGGAACAAACCGATATAGGTATATAATTGTAGCAATTTTTCACCAGATGAGATGGGTGGAAGCCAGAGCGATTAATGACTTGGGAGCGGTCACTACCGCTAAGTTTATTATTAAGTGTGTTATACAGTGACATTGCTGCCCGCAGTTCATCTTAACATACAACAGAACCACTTTCACCTCACATATTTTGCCCAAGTTGAACGAGTTGATGGCAATCCATGTGGTTTTGGACATCCTACCATCTGGAATTGGATGGAATGGTGGAACGGGTCAATGGAACATTGGTGAACATACTCCATAAACTTGATGAAATATTGACCCTCAGAATAAAGTACCCTCCTACCCACAGTTGTGTTTGTATATAATAACAGCTACCACTCGTCCACCGGCAAGAGTCCCTTATAACTGCTCTATGGTAGACATCCATCTCTACCTGCCCTGCTTTACTCATGTGTAGAGGACACCGGCGGGGTAGAACAGCAGCAGTATCTGAAAAATCTAATAGAGACTCTGATTAAACTACAAACGGAAGCCTATTATACCAGAAGCTAAGAACATTTGTGATCAGGTGGCTGACCAGAAGAGATGTAGCAGACTTCCACAGTTTGCTGTAGGATACCATGTATTGTTCCATGAACAACACAGATTTGGGTGGAAGAACAAGCTCACTAACATCTGGGCTGGCGCGTTTGAAAATAATCAAGAAGACTGGTACTGATGCCTAAACCATTAAGGAACCTGCGGTTGGTCAGACTATCAATTGATTTCATGCAAACTTCCTTTGAACATATAAGCAATAGGAGCATATTGTCCAGTCAAAGGGGGGATAATGTCGAGAAATTGATATGACTGGATGATAAGGTATATAAAATGGAGGATTGAAGATTAGAGTTGAGGCAAGCCTCAAGGTTGAACAGAAAAGTGATATGTTTATAAAGTGAATTGATAAAAGTATAGATAGTTTGGCAAAATGAAGGTTTTCTGCCAGAACTTTGAGATAGATGAAAACTCCTAATAGGGAAAGAATAAGAGATTACTAAGAAGAGGATGCATTTGAATTGGAATATCAAGATAAGAGTAGAGCTGAAGAATGATAGGAGGAGGTTTGTTTAGTAGTTGGCAGATAAGTCTGCATTTATTAGAATATGATAAAGTGTCAATCAGGGAAATTTATCCAAGTATTTTATATAAGTTTTTATTAAAGTCAGCAATCCGCATATCATCCAAATCAGATGCTCAGTGGATAATACCCTGTGTAAACCAGTCCAGAGGAATCAAATTGTTACTCCAAAAATTAACAATGCTTTTCCAAGAAAATAAAATAAAAAAGCAGCTTACCCAGGCCTTTCACCAACTGCATCTAGTGGGTGAAAAAACCAACCAACTTTCTGACCTCTTGGGCAACACTACCAAGTGGCTATAATGTGCAGAATGAATATAAATGCGGTTTTTAGAGAAGGGGAGGTCTGCAGTGACAAGCTGCCCACATTTCATCATGACAGAACCATACACGAGTCCCTTAAGTGGTTTGAATTTGCTGTGGAGTGGGCTTACAATCAGTGGAAAGCTAAAATGTTGTTATCCACTTTTATTGTTGCAAGTGCTGACCAGGTCACATAATAACTTAAGGATAGTACCATAGCATATCAAGAGGTGAAGGAGACTGTAATTCGCCTGTTTGGGGCTTGGCAAAAAGGTGCGGCGTAAGGCAGAGTTTTTGACAATTCAGTTTCAAAAAAATGAGCCGTTAGTGGAGTTTGTGGAGCGTTTCATGACAGAAGCTCGTGTGTTGTTAGGTGCGAATATCTTTTTAATGAGGAGGGGGCCTTAGTGATGATGGTGGCTGTTAATCCATATAGAGAACTGTATAAAGCTATCGCCCAAATTCTTCAAGATGATGTGGAGCTATTAAAAATTGTCAGTCAATTATGCCGTCTATCAATCACTTTTAGTGCTCTCAATGTGGAACGGAATGCTCCTGCATCTGCTACTAAATTTACGTTGGGGAGGGACACCAACGATATGGGAATAATCTGTTGGTTAATCTGCACCCACATAGCGCGTTAATGGTTCTTTTCCAACCCCATTACCCTTATCCATATTATCTTTAGCCCAATAAAAACCCATCATTTATTATGCGACCCAGATCTTTGGGGGTGATCTAGAGACAAGGGTCATTTAAGAATGCTTGTTTCTTGTGTGACCAAAGATGCCATTATGTTAATAGCTGTCCGGGTAGGCTGAATGCTAATGTGGTACTGGCCTCCCTGAATGAACAGGGAAAAGGGCGAGTAGAGTAGAACAGAATGCTCTACTTCTTCTGATTTAACTTAATTGTCCCTGAAGATTCTCATGAGCCATTTTATGTCATCCCTGGTAAAATCCCTGATGATTTACTATATTAACACAACCCCTGCAATATATTGGCCTCAAGCCGAGGTAGAGATCCTAATAATGTGGACACAGAGTTTCAACGAGTTGTGAAAAAGCAATACGCCTGGCAAATAATTGAGTGGAATGTACAGCTGATGGCAACCCTTTAGCACAAGTTGTAGCTCTAGAGGGGGTGGAAGTGGCAATTCCAGTAGAGAAAATTGCCCAGGAGTATCCTCATGTTGGTTCCAGTATTCTCACTTTTATGGATAAACAAAAGCCCATGGATGTTTATGTATTTAACATCAATGGTTCTTCCTATTCATAATATAGATACTGTGACATATTTGTACAAGATACCAAAAATTTGGTTGATTATCAATACTAGCACTCCTGTCAATATAATATCCACCAAACTTGTAGCTAAGCTTCCGTTGAAACCAGATGTGGACATCTGAGTAGTGTATGGGACCGCGGGAGCACAGAGCACTGTGTCTGAGGGTGCATAAAGTGCATTGCCCTTGAGGTTTGTCATTCAGTGTATCAGCTCTAGCGCTGGTGTTGCCTAATAATAACTATGACATGTTATTTGCTCTGTATTTATGTGGCGATTTGGGGCTGTGGTCAATATGGCGGATGAAACCATCAGTTTATTAGGACAACAGATTCCCATATATTTTACCTCCATAGGAGTCCTAGAAGACCCAATCTACTCCAGTCAAATTAATCTCGCATATTGTGATGGGTGATTCTGGTTCACTATTGGCGGATAAAGTGGAGGACCAGAGCACTTCCTAATCAGATTTACAAGTACAATAGCATTCCGCTGTGAGTGCTTTGAGTATACCTTCTGGGCATCAGGTCATTATAGGAACAGAGCTTGAAATAGATATCCCATAAGGCCTATACGGTGAGATTATGGGGCTCTATCAGCATTTGCAGCTTGAACCCCATGTGGCTCCTAGGCTCCTGTTATCAGGACAGGAGGAAGTGAAGGTGCTGATATTGAGCTTGCAGAAGGAAACTTTGAAGGTTCAGAGGCATCAAGTGGTGTCTTATCTGCATCTAATTTTTATCAATGAGGCCTACCAGATACACAACTTTGGTTCTTGGGAAGATCTCAGGTTACCTTTAAAACCTCATCTGGAATAAGTGATTGTGGTTCCGCGTGAGGCTCTAACTGATCTGTCAGAGGACCAGAAGGGCCAGGTGATGGATCAGTTTGAGAAATATCAAACTATTTTTGCATCTAACATTCACTACTTAGGATATGCATGAGGGATTGTGCATCAGTTGGACCTGGGGGATCAACCTCCTATATGGTCATGGCCTATTCATCACTCAAAGGCAGCGGAAGAAGTATCCACTGAGATAAATAAATTGGTTGAACAGGGAATGTTAGAGCCGTCCTAGAGTCCCTGGGCGTCCCTGGTGCTTATTTTCAGTAAGAAAGATGGCACCAATTGAGTAAATATAGATTACTGGAAGCTTGTCAGCATTTTAAAAAAAGACTTATACCTGCTTCCACGAATCAACGATGATACAGATCAGTTAGGCGGTGCCAAATATTTCTCTGGTATGGACTTGGTATTGAGGTACTTGAAAATTGAGTTGCCAGTGGTGGAACAAGAGAAGTGTGCTATAATTACCTCAAAAGGGTTTTTCCAGCCTACATGTATGCCACAGGGTTTGTGCAACGCCCCAGATAAGTCCAGAGGGCTATAGACACTAAGTTGGGTGACCTGAAGCTATATTTCATTTTAGTCTACATTGACAATATTAATGTGTTTTTACAGATGTTCACGGATCACCTTGATCACTTGGAAAGGTGTTTTGCCAACTCGCTGAAGCTAAAATTAAAATTAAGCCCTACAAGTGCCAGTTTTATAGGAGCAGTTGGAATACCTTGGGTTTGTGGTTGACTCAAAAGGGCTCAGTCCTCAGCCAGCAAAAGTGGAAGCTATATGCAAGATGACCCAGCCAGTTAACAAACTGTATATTCAGGTGTTTTTGGGGATGGTTGGTTAATACCAATGGTTCATTTACAACTTCATCTGTATTGGGGCTCCACTCTTCGAGTTACTAAAGAAAAACGCTACCTTTGATTGGATGGAACAATGTCAAATCACTTTCTATGCCTTATGAACCACATTTGCTAGCACGCCTTTTTTATTATACCCAAATTTTGAGAAGGAATTTATTGTACAAACGGATGCTTCCCTTTCCACTGTAGGGGCCATGCTATCCTGAAAGGGTGATGATGGTGTGGAGCATCCCATTGCATATTGTATCCTATGTTTAACAGGCCCTGAACATATTACACTTTGACCAAGCAGAAGTTCTTAGTGGTGATATATGCATATAAACAATTCTGGGTCTACCTCTACATGGTTAAATTTAAAGTGGTCACAGACAATGCATCCTTGTGGTGGCTGCAGAATCTGTGGGAACCTGAAAGGCGACTTGCACGATGGGCCCTGAAGCTACAAGAATATGACTTTAAGATTGTACACCAGCAAGGGGAGAAACATCAGAATGCGGACTGTCTCTCACGCTAACCAACTGTTGCCATTATGGGGGTCTGGCGGATATCATGTATGAGAAGATGGTGGTGGGAAAATATCATGATGAGCTGCCACAAGTGATCAAAGTGTTGGATGGTCTTAGAAAGGATACCTTCTTATGCGATGGAATTATATAAGGATATTGGAGAATTAACGCTGAGTATTCAAAAACTCTCAGCCAGGCCAGCAATTATTATGGATACCCATAGAGTGGTAGGCCATGGAGGGTTGCAGAAAACGCGGAGTTTTTGCAACACCTTAATATTGGGAGAGTATGCACTATGATGTGCTTGAGACAGTTGCTTGTTGTCACCAGTGCCAAGTGGAGAAACTTTTCTACAAGAAGAATACCAACAAGCTGGTCAAGCCTCGGTTTGAATGGCATACAGTTTCTCTGGATGTGATGGGCCCTCTGCAACCGGCGTAAACTGCTCAAAGTATATAATATTAACCATTGATTATTTGACAAGATGAGTGGAAGTAAGGGCGATTAATGATTTAGGGGCTATCACCGCTGCCAAGTTCATCTTAGAGTGTGTCATACAGCAACACGGCTGTCCACAATTTATCCTCACGGACAACAAAACCAATTTTATGTCTCATATACTTCCCAAGTTGAACAAACTAATGGTAAGCTTCAGGGTTTTGACTACATTAAACTATTTTGAATCTAATTGAATGGTAGAACGGGTCAACAGAACCTTAGTAAATATTTATGCAAGCTTGTAAAGGATAAGCCTTTGTAATGGAGTACCCTATTATCAATTGCCATCTTCACATACAATATTAGATATCATTTGTGACAGGGAAAAGTCCCTTCCAGTTACTTCACAGAAGACATCCAGCCTTGCTGGCATTACTTTATTCCTGTGTGGAAGATACAGGCGAAGTAGAGCCTCAGCTCTATTTCACTACCTTAACTAACACCCTGATTAAACTACAAACTGAAGCATATTCCACTAGTCTGGCTAAGAAGATTCAGGGTCAGGCGGCCAACCAACTTAGATGCAACAGTCTCCCCTATTTTGGGGTAGGAGATCTTGTCCTGTTCCATGACTAACATGGGTTTGGAATAAGGAATAATCTTGCCAGCATATGGATTGGACTATTTGAGATAATCTAGAAAACTGGGGTTGACGCCTACACTATTAAGGAGCATGTGGGTGGTCGTATTATCAACCAAGTACATGCAAAGTTCCTTTGGGCTTACAAGCATAAGGAGCTTATTACCCGGTTAAGGGGGAAATGTTGAGATTCTAATATGACTGGACAATAAGCTATAGTTATGGTGGATTTTAAATTAGATTTGAGGCAAGCATTGATATTATGTGATTAATTATATCAATGTAAAGTGAGTTCAATTGAAGAAATAATGGTTCAGCGAATTTGGGGAATTCCAAAAAAGCCTCAATGTGCAAATGACCCCTTAGATCATAGCAAATATAGAGTTTACTAAGAGGAGCATGTTGAATACGCTAAGGAATACTGAGGTTAAGAGTTGATTGTGAGAGTAAGAAGGGAGAGGTTTTCACATAAAGAAGAAAGTAGTGGGAAAGTAATGGAGGTAGCCGTTAGTTTAATTTATCAAATAAAGTGATATTATTGGGGGGGATGGCTAGCCTGGCAAGGTAATTCTTGCTTTCACTCTAGTGCAAGTTTTGTTGAACGCAAGTTTGAAACCTGTAATGGCTATGAAAATACTTAGTGTGGTATTTATCCTAAGGTTGACCCACCTCAAATACTTTTAAAGAGATATTATTGGGGCAATAGCCCTTATTAAGTTTTTATTAATATCTTGATGGCCAGCGATCCCCATATCACTCATCCGTTGCTCAGTAGGTTTACCCTCTGCAACACATTTGATAAAATCAGGCAAATCTGCCAAAAAGTTAACCAATTTTCATACTATCCCAACCTGTTCTAGTAAACTATTGATAACAAAATTATTCTGACAATTATGTAATTTGGTGATAGGTTTGATCCCCATTTTTTACCTTTATCTTTTGGTTTTTTCCCCTTTTGACTCAATAGAGAATTTTTTATTCACCTGAGGTTGTCACAGGTGTCATTTTTCCATTATGGTGGCTCTTGATTGAGCCAGCTGTTGGAAATGGAAATGTGGACTGTGATGTAAAGCTTGCTAGAATTTACCTAGTCTACACAGAATTGTCAGATTTTTCCCTGTAAAACTCTGCAGATTATATAAAGAAGTTAGGGTTTGGGCTTGGAAGCATGTCGGGAGAGGGAATCTGGAAGGCAGGGAGAAGCAGACAATACTCATCTCTTGTCTAGGGTATGTTCTAGTTCATATTACTAAGTAAGAGGCTGGATCTTTGAGTTGACCCTTTTTTGGTCATGAAAAAGTGCATGACATATTTCACCTTAATATCATACGCCGCAGGCCTTACGTTATCATTTCCAAAAGAATTAGAGTCTACTTCCCCACCAGGAGCATTGGCTAAAACATAGAAAAAACGCGGTATGGTGAGTTTAATGGCTGTGATGGTGGCATTCCTGAGTAGGGAAGGTGATTGCACCTTAGGGTGGCCTTGCGAAACTACACAATTAACTACTGACATTTTGTATAAACCTTTGAAGAAACTCAATTATTTTCATAGGATGGGAACACTTTCTACAATACTAAAGAATGCAAACTGCGCATAACTTTCCATTATTTTAAGATCCGCTTCTTTACAAATTCTTGTGCACCCTCCACCTTGATGACTTTGTCTACATGAGCTTCTGTCTTCTAAAGGGGGATAAGTAGAAGGAGGGAAAGGAGTTCTTGATCTAACAAGAGTCATAAAATCCACGTAGAAGAATCCATTATTCAAAACTTGTTAATAGGAAATGGTCAATCATATTTCTAAGCCAGAATACATCATAGGATCTGGAGGTATAATCTTGGTGACCACCATTACAATGTAACCTACCTAATGGTCATGAGCTGCACAGAGTTTTTATCAGCAAATGCTTGTTGTTATTAGCTGATTTAGCTAACAGGTTCTGGGACTATTGGTATACTTTCTTGATAAGTGCCACAAAACTTCTTCTGAATGGATGATACTATGCATTTGTGGCAATGGTAAAGGTGGGGTTGTACTAATGTTTACCGTACATAAGCAGAACTCCTGATGAGGAATAAATGGAGTTATCTCAAGAAAACTGAGCCAACGGAAAATCAGTTAACCACGTATTTTGAGAAGCTATAGCAAAACAACGGGGCTACTGTTCTAATAATTATATTTGTCTTCTTGGTTTCGCTATCAGATTTGAGGGTGGTATTCAAATGATCAGCATTGATTGAATTTTCAGTATTTTGCACAAAGCCTCCCAAAATCTTAAGGTAAACTGAGGCTCACTGTCATAATTCACCTCCTGCAGCACTTCAAACAGAGAGGATACATGTGATACAAACAGCTGTGCCATATCTTCAGCTATTTTTTAAAGGAATATATATAAAATTTTTGAAACAATCTACCATCACCATGATTGCATAATAGCTCAAGACACTGGTAAACCCATATATAAGTCTACAGAAAGTGAGTTCCAAGGACCTTCAGCTTATTGCAGAGTGTTGAAAAGGCCACTACGACCTGCCCTATCAAATATGGAACGTGCACAAGTTAAGAAGTCCTTTACCAAATCTGGAACATCTTTTTTGAGCCCATTCCAGTAATAAACACATTTAATCAATCTGATGAACTTCTTTACGACATGACGCCCTATAGTGGGAGGACTATGATGTTCCTTTATGACGCGGGAACACAGGCAAGAGGGAACCAAAACACTTTCACAAAAAAACTTTACCCTATCCTTTTGTAAATACATCCAGATGAGGCCTTTCCAACATCAATCTTACTCAAAAGTTAAAGAATTTAGGATCAGAAACTTGGGAAGCCAATACAGCATCAAGGAGGGACCTTCAACATCAGGCGGAGTAGAAGAAGATACACATAAACCTGCATTTCTTAAAAAGGCTCTAAAACAGTGGCAGGAACAACAAGAGGGTGTCAACCTGGGTTTTAAGTTTAGGATGTGGGGGATAGGTGGCAACTGTGGCAATGGAATGTGGGGGCGGGGTCACATTTTTATTAGTGAGAATTACTGTTACTAAACTCAGAATCAGAACAAGGTTAGGGCCCATATGTGGGTTGCAACTAAGAATGTTTGGCAAGATATAAATAAACTCCTTGACAAACTCCAACTCAAAGTTATTAATGAAAATAATGTAGTGAATTCTGATTTGACTGTGCGCCATAATTTAGGGCATGTAATAGAAGGTACGTTTTCTGATCAGTGCGCACATCAATAGGATGTTTAACAACCTGTGAAAGGTACCTTCAGTGCATAAATGACCAAGAAACGGCATCCAACTCTTTATTATAGATGCCCCATGTTTGCTCTGTAACAATAGAATTTTTTGAAAAAATAAGCTACAGGGTGTTACTCCTATTGGCATTACAGTTCTCTAGACTGTCGCCAAGGTCTAAAGGTAGCTCAAAGATGCAAATTCACAAAAGGGTCGAGAAGTAAATGGAAAATGGTTAGAATACTGAATGTTTATTAGGTTAAAGGTATTGATATTTATAGTTTGAGTGGGGACACAGTGCCTTGAGGATTGTTTTAGCCCAATCCATTTAGGATCTTTTCTGGTCTTCTGGATTGATCGCCTGATGGGCATCCTCAATGTATTTCGCCGCCCACCTGACTAAATCGGTGGAAACTCCGCCTATGTGACTCAGGAATTGGGAATGAGAATCCCAAAGACATTTCGTTCAGATAGGCTAGAGAGTCAATTTGTTACAGCTCAATTTGAAATTGGAGAATTCGATGTAGTCATTATTTCATAGCATGACAATCCCCCTTTAAGATCCTGTCAGAGGGGGTATACAGTTGAAGGAACTAGCCATGTACCCGATTGACCACGGTCTCCTGGTTGACATCAGCAATGGAGTATTCAGACTTCACTTTATGAATGACTTTATAGGGTACAGACCAAAGAACTTCCAGCTTATTCTGTTGGCCTCCAGGTCAATGGTGATAGAAGAGAACAAGGTCACCTAATTGAAAATTGGTAAGGGTTGGTTGGACGAGATTAAATTGGGATGTCTCACTTTATGTAGTGGTGATGATGCTTTGTGTGGCTAGGGCTTGAAACTGGACAATTAATTCAGCTAAGGCCCTCATAGTAAACCTGAGTTATCAGTTGTGAAGGTCTCAAGCAATGGCTGGATGCTACTTAGTAGCCGAGGTGGATGCCCATAAAGGGCTTCAAAAGGGGACATCTTAATGACTCAGTGGTAGCTTACCCTATAGGCAAGTAAAGTGCTGGGTAGGTAATGGTTACAACGGCAAGGATCCAAGGTGGTCAACTTTTGTAGATAAATAATAAGAGTTCCATTAGCACGTTCTACCACCCCATTAGTAGATGGGTAATAAGAGGCAGAGAAGCTCTGGGTAATGCTAAATAGCGAGGTAAGTTCTTGTAAACCCTGTGGATTGAATTTTAACCCATTGTCTAAAAGTAAGGTTTGGGGGCACTCATGCTGGGTGAATTTGGATCAAACAAGGAAGAGGGCTGTGGCTTTAGCAGTTGCAACTGGGACCAAAATCGCTTCAACCCACTTGGTTAAGTGGTCCACAGATAGGATAATATACTTATGGTCATTCAGCCCAGTGGGAAGAGGGCCCACCACATCAATGCTAATGACATTAAAGGGCTATTCGGGGTGACAACTGAGTGTTGGAATTTTAGATTGGCTCTGTCATGAGATCGGCAAGTCATACATGCCTCCAAGACCTCTTGGATGGTTTCCATCAATTGGTCCTAGTAACATCGGGACTTCAGCTATTTGTGAGTCTCCTTAACTGCCCCGTGTCCCACAGTAGATTGACCCTCTAGAATAATATCAGTTCAAGAAGAAGGGAAGATGTAAGGGAGCCATTTCTTATTGACCTTTTTGTAAAGCAGCCCATCCTTAATTTGAGTGTCTTGAGTCATTCTTTGGAGTTCAGCTTTGACCTCAGGAGTTTTAAATTCCCACTGCTGTGGTCAGTCTATTAGATCGTATAGCCAGTCCTCCTTGGGGGTAAAGCTGCTAGCATCAGCATCCTGGAGAGGCCATTGGCATTTTGGTGAATTGTGCCTGCATGATGGACAATGGTGAAATCATAGCTTTGTAGTAGTAAGGCCCACCTGGCAAATTGGCCATCTGGGTCCTTCATTTGCTGGAGCCACTGGAGCGAAGAGTGGTCTGTAACAATAGTAAAGTGAGTATACAGAGATAAGGGCAGAAATGTTTGATGGCTAGCAGGAAAGCCAGGCACTCCCACTCAATAATGCTGTAGTTCCATTCAGCTTTACTCAGCGTCTTACTAAAACAGGCCACAGGATGGTCGACTTGGTTTTCATCATGTTAGGCTAGGATAGCCTTGACAGCAACATCAATTGCATACGTAAACAACAAGAAGGGTTGGTCAAAGTGTGGGTGGACTAGAATGTGTTTAATACATAGAGAAGTTCTAAGGGCATTAAAAGCCTGTTCTTGTTCAGGCCGCCAATTGAACGGCACATCATTCTGCAGGAGGTAGAACAGTGGCTCATTTAGGTCAGCAAACTGAGGGGATAAACCGACAATAATAGCTTACCATGCCTAGTAATACTTGGGTATTCTAAGCTTTGGAGGCTTGACATATTCTCTATGGGTCAACCTTGTCCAATATAGGCTGTATGCCATCCTTGAAAACTTTGTGTCCCAGGAATTCTAGTTCAAATTAGAAGAAAGAGCACTTCAAAGGTTTAAGATTTATAAGAGCCTTTTGTAGCAAATTGAAGACTTCCCTGAGATGCTCAATTTGCCCATTAAAGGTTCTTGAGAAAACGGCAATGTCATCTCGGTAAATGAGGATGCATGAAAGCTCAAGTCCCCAAGGATCCCATCCATGGCACGTTGGAAAGTGGCTGGAGCGTTACAAAGTCCCTGGGACATCCTTGTGGGCTCGAATAGTCCTTTGTTGGCTATGAGAGCACACTTAGCTCAACCTTCAGGGGTGAGCTCAACTCGCCAATAGCCGCTGGAAAGATCCATGGCAGAAAAGTAATGGGATCTGGCAAGCAGACGGAGGGAATCTTCAATTTGGGGCAGAGGATAACAGTACTTCTTAGTGATGGAGTTGAGTTTCTAGTAGTTATCACCACCCAATGACTGTCATTTCTCTTTTAAATCAGCAGAAGAAAGGCTCAAGGTCTGCGAAATGGTACTAGGAGCCTGGCATTGAGTAGTTGTTTGAGTTCCACCATCACCTGGGCCTCTTCAACCTTTCTTTTCTGGCAAGGTCAGGACTGGAAAGGGGGTGCATCCCCAGTTTCTACATGAAGTAGGACTCCATTAATTCTTCTGAAGTCATAGGTTGAGGCCAAAAATAGGTCTTAATACTCCTCCAACAACTCTTAAACTTGTGTTGCTGGTCATCCAAGAGGTCCTTGCCAATATTGGTGTTGACCAGGCTGACTGATGGAGATGTCTCCAAGCTAAAATCTCTTAAGTCCCAAAGCTTCAGACATCAGCAATAGCCTCCACTGGTAGAAGGCGGACATAGGCGGTGGGACTGCTTGGACCTACTTTGGTATTGTCAGTAAGATTGGCCAACAACAATGATATAGATCTGGCATAAGTTGAATCTAGGATCCTTGGGTAGGGTAGCACCTCCTTCGTGGATGGGTTGTCTAGGTCTTGCATTTCCAATAGGTATCCCAAGGTGATGTTGACATGGACCCAGGTGTAAGCAATGACTTGGGACTTTGGAGGTAGGGTAGTCGCCCTAGCTAAGTAGATCGGCATGCCCTCTTGCCCATCAACAGCAGGAGGGGGCAATTGGACTTGAGAGCCCCTAATGTGATATTTGAGCTGATTGATTTGGCCTTCACTCTCCAGTAGACAGACTTGGGCTTTGAACTCAGTTTTGGAATCACAAGAGGTCTCTAAGATAATAGGGACCTGATGCCCTAGTAGGGATAGAAAGCCGCCATCTTAATGGAATACTTCTGAATAGTTTTAAAAAAATTGAGTCCTCAAGGAGCAGGTCATAGCTAGGGCTATCCAGAGCGACAGCAGGGGTATTTACAGCAATCTTTTTAAACTGCAACAGTAAAGAGTATAAGCTTCTATAGATTGGGTACATTGAGGGCCAGCCGTGCAGTACTCCATATAGTGTGGCAAATTAAGAGTGATCTTGATGCAATTCATTAGCTTGGATGATATGATGTTCATGGGGGAGCCACTTTCAACTATGGCAAGGACTATGATTTTTGAACTCAAACTGCGACCCAGGTAACCAAAATTCTGAACTGGTGTGGCAGCGTGAGGAACATGAGAGAGTCATTGAAAGAAGAGTAAGCATTATCAATTTCATTATTATCATTGGATACTGAAACTTCTTCTCCAGATACAATAGCTCCCAGTTCATTCAAGGTTATGGAGGATTCTTAAGGCTGGTAGGGATGCCAGCATGGCGCATCGTCCTTCATGCTGACAGACCTTTTCCCGCCTCCTTGGCAAGTTGTTTCCAGCAGGTCTTGGCATTGTGTCTGAAACTGTTCCAGTAAGCGCATCAAGGTTGTAAATTTTTCTGGTTTTCAACCACATGGACTCTAGGATGGTTAGAGGGGCCTGTAAATGTAGACTTAGGTGTAGAGTCGATGAGGGATCTCGTTAAGTGCTTACTTGATCTCTCAGATGCAGGTAAACCCATTCTTCTGACCAATCACATGTATTTGAAGCTCAGGGTAGGATTAACGCAGAAATGACAGTGATGATAGCGTCATCCAGGGTGATACGATTTTTAGTAACTAAGAGTTGTTCTTGGGCATAAAAACGGCTGGCAAACTCTATGGGGCTTTCTCCTTTATTCAGTTAAATACCCATGAACGCCTGTTTTTGGTTGGCCAGGGTTTGATTGCTGCTGAACTCTTGGACTAAGGCTGTACGGACCTATTCCCAGGTGTTGCACTTTTTCAAATGGGGGAGTCATGATCTCCCAGGAAGTGCTATCTAGGCAGGAGTGAATATGCTTTACCTTCTGCTGGTTGGTGGCCTCCTCTATGGAGCTCATATGCGTACAGGAAGGAGGCAATGCTCTCATGGCTGGGGGTGAACCTTTCTTTAAACTAGGTTTAAAGTTAGTTACAAGGGAGTGGAAAGGTTGTTAACACCAGGGATGGGCGCTGGCTCTGAGATCTCTGTTTCTGCATAGTTTCAGGGGGCATGCTGGTATAGCCGTCGCCATAGACCCTCAAGGTCCTCTTGGATGTCATCCTAATTTTGGTTGAGGGAGGAAGCGGAAGCTTTATTTGCAAGTTACTCCTTAAGGGATTAAATGTCAGCTCCCTGAAGGTGAAGCTGGCTATTGAGAGTAGTCAAATGGGTTTCAAACCCTTGACAAGTTTATTTGAGCTAAAAAATGAGAGTATCAGTAAGCTTGATGAAGACACTGAGGTTGTCCATTTCATCTGACAAGGCGTCAATAGAGACTCTAGGGTCGATGTTCTCCTACCACTTGGAGTTTCATCCCTGAGCTACATCTTGAATTTATTCATGTAGGGCAGCCAAGGCTGTTATCACATCCTTCCACCATGGGTCCTCAGGGCCATCATGGGTGGGAGATGAGGGACCTGGGGGCCTGGGAGGTCCACGGGGACCCTCTGGCCCTTCAGATCCTACATGCCCTTTGGGCCTTAAGGCCTCCTTGGCACTTCAGGACCTTCACTCCTGGAGGAGTAGTCACAAGAGTCCAGCTCTTAATAGTGTTATTTTAGGGCTCATACCAGATCCTCACCTTGGAGGAGACGCTAATTCTATGTTGCCTCAGGAAGGTAGACGTTCTGACGTAGCTGGTCCTCAAGATAGCCAGAGATCTCACTGTCTAACACCACAATTTGGTCTCAGACCTCATTGATCAACTCTTGGATAGCAATAATGGCCTTGTAGTCTTATTGAACAAAGGAGAGGCTGTGTTATATTAATCGATGATGTGAGTGTGCAAGGCCTGGGTGAGCCCCATTTGTAGGGAGACCTCTTGATGGTGCAACCCAACTAGTTTGAGTAGGTAATGAGTAGATGGGTGAACAAAGTTGCAAAGGTAGTGTTCAGGAATCAGTGCGATTTCTTCTGGAAGCTGAGATGAGTCCTGGAGGTCATGAATGGTAGAGGGAATGGAAGAGGCAAAGTAATGGCTGGAGATAGTACCCACAGAGTAGATGCCATTTAGAATTGTTGGACAACATCTTTAAGGACCTTTTACTGAAGTTGGTACTGACTTCCATCAATAGAGGGAAGAGAGAACTAAGATGCATCCAAGAATTTTGACCTTTCAGGTTGCGCAAGCAGTATGTCGTATTGCAAGGTACTAACCCATTGAGCAATGCTTCTTAATTGACCAGCGGATTGGTCTTCAGGGCTGCTAATAATTACCATTGTTTGCGATGACATTTTCACTTAGAACAGCTTGGAGCCTCCTGAAGTGAGCACCACATTTATCTTTGTTACAGTTCTATAAACTGTCACTGAGGTACAAAGGTGGCTTGAAGCTGCAAATTTGCAAAAGGGTCAAGAAGGAAACGAAAAAATGGGTAGAATACTAAATGTTTTATTAGGTTAAAAGGTGTTGATGTTTACAAGGTGAGTGAGGACATGATACCTCAAGAATCATAGCAGCCCCATCAATTCATAATCTTTTCTAGTCTTCCAGATTGACCACCTGATGGGCATCCTCAATGTATTCGCCGCCCACCTGACTGAATCAGTGGAAACTATGCCCCACGTGACTCAAAAATTGGGGATGAGAATCCTGAATCGTTTTCATTTGGATAGGTTTGAGAGTTGATTCGTTAGAGCTCAATTCAGAAGCAGGGAATTCGATTTGGTCATTATCTTGAATCCTGAAATCTCCCCTTGTTTTCTTGCATAAGGACAACTCCAACCGCGGTGCTAGAGGCATCACAAGCCACAATAAAGGACTTATTTTCATCAATATGAAGAATCACAAGAGTAGTGATGTAAACTTTTTATTGATTCAAAAGCCTGTTGCCACTCTGGATACAAATAAAAGTTGCATTCTTACCAGTGAGAAGGCAATGAAGATGTAAGTTCATGTATGAAAAAAACATCTTTAATATGTAAAAGATATAACAAAAGATATAAAGTTGCTTTTGTGTCACTGGAGTATGCCAAGAGTGAATGGATTATAGTTTTAAAAGTGCAATAGCATGACCATCCCTCAACACCAGACTTTCAAGGAATTGCACTTCTTACTGTGAAACTAACATCTAAATGGGTTTGAAACTAGCCCAGTCTTATAATGGGCTAAAAAACAGCCACTAAGTCCTTGGCATGGTTTTTTATTATAAAATGGAGTAGTGTCATGTATCATGACATAGTTGTTGATAAGGGAATAATAAAGGGGAGTCATAAGGGTCAAAGGCATCAAGGTGGCCACCAACCCTGATATTAAGCATACCATAAACCAACGTTGGGTAAGGGCTAAGTATGCTCAAGTTGGATCTAGGGTTTGCTAATGAAGTGGCCGACGTTAATTTAAGAGAATTGAAGTTTGAAAAAATATATAGCTAATGAAAACAGGTCATTGCATTTAGTTACAAAGTGGGATAAATCCCATTCTTGATATAATAAAACATAAAAAAATATTATTAAACTGAGCTTTTAACAGATATTATGCTATCCCTAATAAAGTCCAGAAATTTTGGGCCAGTTTCCTGTATAATTTTTCTTTTCTTCAACAAAAAAGTTATAAAAAGACCTTTTCTTTCCACTCAACATCACTTTTTCGTGAATTTAATAAAAGTAACAGTTAATTTTCCATCGCCACCTACACCACATATATTTTCTATTTATATCAGTTGATCCGCCACCTGCTGCCCCAGAATGGGGCAGCGGCACTCCACCTGATAGTGTTTTCCGCCCAGCAGGCAAACACATACGGATGGGCTCATCCAGACCACCTAATGCATCAGGCCAATTTGTCCCTCCAAGGGATTTATTATTAAACTAAGTGCGAGTCCACCCAAATCACCCCCACCCTTTTTCCCTACCCCAATCCAATATTTGCTTTTGCCTCATGATCAAATATGGGTGTCTCTTCCCATATGCCAACAAAGCAGTAATTGAGCTGGCAATGACCACATTTGCACCAGCTGGATTTATGGACTTCCGTCCTTACAAAGGCTATTTTGATATAGGTTTTCCCACTGAAGAGGACGCGGATGCTGCAGCAACTACGCCATTAATATATAAAAACATGCCCAACACCACAAACTGCACACGCCTCCCCAGTGACACCACATTGGTTGTGACTTTTGCAAACCTTCCTTCGCACCTTCCCCCTCAAACACTCTATGAAAATTGATGATGGGGCTGTCCAAATATGGTACTGACCCCATCCTCCACTTCCTGGTCCCAAGTGGTGATGAGTGGTTAGTGGCACCACGGGCAATGGCCACCATTACCCCCCACCAGCCAACCATAGCCCAGCACATCCCACCACGTGCCATATCCCTTCTGCACCAGATCACTTCTTATAGGCTTGTACTGAAAACAGCTGCACCGTTTGCCCCCTCTGCCATGAGTTGGATCATTATAAAAAACCTGTCACTACAAATCAAAAAATGCAGGAACCGTCAAGCCTACACATGAGGCCACACAAACAGCATTTGAGTGGGGATTTTTGCTGCCCCCACCCCCTCCAGCTAAACGCTCAAAAATCAGCAAAACCTTTGCAACCAAAGCTCAAGCTGGTTTAATTTTTCATAATATACCCAATCAAGAGCAGGTTTGGACCCAAATTTAATCTAACCAATTTCCCACCCAAAAACTTACCCAACCAAAACCATGACCCTCCGAACCAATCATGCTCAACCAAAATCCCTAGGAATTATTGGATGAGATAACCAGATCAGGGGAAATTGTCCCACCTCCTGGCTTTCCAATTAATTTGGAACCATATCTACCTTCAGAGTTCGATGCCCCATTCCAACCCAAGGTATACGTCTTCCACAAAGCCATGGCACTCTCAATCGCTTAATCTTGAAAGGTTACATTAGACTGATTTCCCTGAGGTTGCAAAAGTGGAAATTGAACGATTAAAGGAAACCGCCACCTCTGCTATTCAGCAAGTTGTTGCACTGGAAGTAATTTCCCCCATCACATGTATCACCAGAGCCAATATCACAAAATTTTCTCAGCTTCCCAACGCATGCATAAAAGCTGAACACCATGTTGTTGAATTCCTGGAGGCTATGCTCCAGGACCAGATTGTTACCAGAGATCTTAACAATTATTTATTTTACCTTAACCACATCCTGCGGATGCCCCAACCCCCTTGCTCTCAGCTTTGATCCGCCTCTTCAATCATGAAGATGAAATTGATAATCTTCCTGATCCCCCTCCCCCTCCGCCATGGTGGGATAAGTGGTTCACGGCTGCTACACTTGGTAGGTTAATTTTTCTTTTTGTTTTGGTGTCTCGCCACACATTTAGGGCGTTTGGTTTGTGTTTTTGGTTGATTATTTGGTTTTGTATCAGTAATGCCTGTCCCCTTGTCGGCTTACCTCAGTATAAATTAAAAATAAAAACATTTAAAGATATTATCCATCTGAGATCTAAAGCTTAATTTCTACTTACTCAAGGTAAGTACTAATGTGTGTGAAATTTGATCCTATTAGCCAGATTTGGCTTAGTACTACAGAAGATTGATGATTGCCACCACACCCAATTCCTTATAGTTTTTTGCTTGACCAATATCCTTTTTTGTCACCTCTTTTCAAAAACCTTTAGATTAGTTATAATGAAAAAATATTTTTTCGTTTAGCCTTGCTACAGATCTCCTCAAGAATAGTCTTAAGGCTCATAGGTCATTTTATCTTAAAAACACCTATTTCTTTTTGTGGCAGATATCTGAACCCTGATTTTGGGTGTTCTTTACCCAACACCCCTAAGTAACATAAGAGTTACAGGCACTCACTGACTTTAATTGACCAAATCAGTTTATAATACTGTTAAGGGACTTTTCCATACAGGACTCTTCCATAGCAGTAATATGGTGCATTGGATGGTTGTCATAGTCACTATAGTTCTCACCATGGCGAAATTGTTTGTTTATGTTATTGCACAACTCAGCGTTTTGTCACCAGCTGGCTGTTTCTTGTCTTTTCTGCATATACATGATGGTTCTGGACCCTTCTAGGCCCTGCTGTTTTAATACAAACTACTAAGAATATGTTTGATTAAATCAGATGTTAGCTTCTATTGCTTTGGAAGCTTCCATATATACCAATACTAACAAATCTCAACCGCTCTTCTACGGCATCAACTTACTGTGTCAACTTTCTCTTAATGAGGCTGACTGGGGTTTGTAGCTTTAAGAGCTATTACGCACATATGGAAGTCAAAAGAATGTTTGGAACGCCCTCTGGAAGCCCATCTCTCTGCCTTGTCTTTCCAAAAAACTCTATTAGTGTTAAAACTGGGAAATTGTAGTGACTCAATTGAGCTCCAATTGTTAAATCTTCAGGATTCATTTCCTCTTCTTGGATAATACTTGCTTTGGCTCCCTTCTTCAACTGCCTAGCTTCCTTGTATGTGCATTGTCTGACTTGTTTATAAAGGATTTTAGTGGCAGTAGGAGCATGAAGACTAATTTTCTAGCTGAGCTTATTAAGCCAAGGTAGTTATTAGGTCCAATACCAACCTGGTGCTTGTCCTAATCTTAAATTCAATTGGAATTGTAGGAACTTCTTCCCTATTTCATCTGGTAGTCTTACATAGGATAAGGTTTAAAAGTTGTTCTTCCTTATCATCACACAGAGTCCACAGAGATAGCAATAATGTATTCAAGTTTTAATCTATTTGAGGCACGCTAACTAGGGTGTTGTATTCTTAGCTTGAAAGGTGGCTTGCTGGTGCTTTTTATCAAAAATCCAACAATATATGTGAGGGGTTTTCTCACTATTTATGTGAAAATAACTGAAACAAAATAAGTACTAAAAAGTTATAATTTTATAGATATTTTTTGGGCGTCGCATGGGGGTAAAAGAGAGAATACACTTAATAAATTGATAATAGTATTTAAAACGTCAAGGCTCAACATTTGGATAGCTTTGAAAATTTAAATTAAATAATATGGGATTTTAGGCTATCAAATCTCAGAAAAGTTGCTTCACTATGGCTAAACGACTGATGGGGAGTTCAACTTTGGCAATATGTACCCATAGGTTAGCAATTTATTAAATTTCAGCTAATCCCCTTTAGCGAATTTTATTGCACCTTGGGGGACCCCACTAAGCCATTAAAAGGGGGTGGTCCCCGCTTCAGTGCTGGTTTTGAAATAGTCATGAATGGGGGAGAAACCTTTGATAAACTCCTCAGGTTTACCTGCGGAGTCAAGGGAATCTGACTTCCCAATTTTGGCGCTATTTTCCCGGTTAGTATTCATAATAGTGTTGCATAATTCATGGGGTTCCACCAAGAATTGGCCAGGGTCTTTTGGCTGATAAAATCGGTATTTATACTTAAATTAATCTTATTATAATTGAGGACTTGTAAATGTCTGAAATTTCCCCTTTTCAGCTGATTTAGCCCCAGAACATTCTTATTTTGAATCCTGGAGGGAAAATGTCCGACATCACCCCCCTTAAGAATGTTGAGGAGGGGAGAATAAGGCTGTAGGAAGCGACCCATGTACCAAATTGATGGTGACTCTGGAAGTGAGGGATTTGATAGAGTACTCATCCCCTCACTTGTATGTTACTGATAATGGCCCTTCCCAGATTAAACCAAGCTTCTCACTTCTAGGAGTGATGCAGTTAATATACATTAATACCAAGTCAGCTACTTGGAAGGAAGGGAGAGAAAAACGGAGCTCATTAGCTTCTTCAACTTCTTTTGTGACCATCTTGGCCAAGTTTTCATAGCTTCTGCTTGTAGTTGGATGATGTGTTAGGCCAACAATTTCATGGCTTTCTCTGGGTCAGTACTTTCAGTGAAAATATCCTTTGCTACTAGAGCTGGTACTTCAGGTTCTTGGCCATACAACACACAGAAAGGGGACATCTTTAGGATGCGATGGTAACTAATTTGGTAGGCCATAAGGGCACTGAATAAATAAAGATCCCAATGGAGAGGGTCTAAATTGACTATTTTTTGGAGTATGGAGACCAGGGTTCCGTTAAATCTTTCTACAGCACCATTTATGGATAGGTTATAAGGGGTCAATAGGAGTTGTTGCGCTCCCATGGAGGTGAAAAGAAGCTTCACCACTCAGGAGGTAATTTTTTTCATTATAACATAGGAGCACCTGGGAACATCCATGCCAGGTAAGATGTACTGGTGTAAGAAGTTGGCCATGGCTTTAGAAGTCTGAGAGGGGAGAGCTACAGCATAAAACCATTTGGTGAAATGCTTAATACCAACTAAGATATAGCGATTGTCACCTTTTGTCTGAGGGAGAGGACCTACCTCATCCAAACTTATGGCATGGAATGGTTGTTGAGGCGTCATAGGTTGATACTGATATTGGGCCTTATATCTGGATTGTTTCTTACAAATCAGGCATGTATCCAGGACTTCAGCTATGATCTCCATGATGCCCTCCTTAATAGTAGCGTTCTTTAACCCACTCATATGTTTTGCACTCCTCCATGCCCCATGATAGTGTGAGAGTCCAAGATGACAGAAACTCGCTCTGACGGCTGGAGATAGGCAACGAATTTACTCATATTTTCTTAATAACTTCCCATTTTCCACCTTGGTGTTTCAGGAGTGTCAAGCTAGCATATTTTTTACGGGTTCATCTTCACAAGCCCATGCCTCTGGAGTCATGAGGAGATCATGTTGCCTCTCAGCTTCACTATTGTCTAAGTGAAGAACGGGCAGAGTATTAGCCCATCTACATTCATGTGGCGCGTTCCTTCCCAATGCCCAGTAGTCATATCATAATGCTGGAGCTTCAGAGCCCAGAGAGCCAACCGCCCCGTGGGGTCCTTCATATTCTGCAACCACTTTAGAGAGGCTTGGTCTGTGATTACTTTGAAGGGAGTCCCATAGTGGAATGGGCGGTAGTATTTGACAGCGACCAAGACAGCAATGCACTCCTTCTCAGTGACGCTGTAGTTACGCTCAGCTTTTTGAAAGCATTTTGCTAAAGTAAGACATTTGATGATTGACCGCATGCTCATCCAATTGAGCCAATATAGCTCCAACAGCTTAGTCAGAAGCATCTGTGAATAACATGAAGGGTTTGCTATAGTCAGGGTGGCGGAGTATTGGCCTTTTTTGCAATAGTCCTTCAGAGTCTCAAAGGCGACCTTTTGTTCAGCACCCCAATGGAAGAGGGTTTTCTTAGCCAGGAGGCGGATGAGGGGCTCACTTAGCTGGGAGAATTTAGGAATAAATTTATGGTAGTACCCCATCATGCCCAAGAACACCTGGATGTTGAGAAGGGTTCTGGGCGCAGGTATTTAAGTTTTATTCGACTTTATCTTGAAGTGGTTGTATCCCATCTTGTGAGATAGTGTGTCCAAGAAAATCCAGCTTCCTCTTTAAAATATGCATTTAAAGGGTCTTAATTTGAAATTAGATTCCCGCAAGCGTTGAAACACCGCCTTTAGATGTGCAAGGTGTTTATTATAAAGTATTGGAGTCAAATGTGATATCAATAAGATAGACGATGAAGTAGATTAATTTTAGATCCTGCAAGGTATGATTCATTGCTCGCTGGAAAGTGGCGGGCACATTGAACAACCATTGCAGTAGTTGGGTAGGTTGGAAGAGACCCTCACTGCAAATAAGAGCAAATTCTCCTGGCTTTGTGGAGAAAGGCCACCTGTGAATAACCGCTAGCCAGATCCACTACTATAAAGAACTTGGACCCAGAGAGCTGGGCCATAGCGTCATCAAAGCAAGGGAAGGTTAACTATCCTTCTTGGTGAGCTTGTTTTGTTTTCAGTAGTCCATCACTACCTGATGTCCTCATTTTTCTTCTTTATTAATAACATCAGAGATGACCAAGAGCTTTGTGAAGGCACCAGAAATCCAGCATCTAGAGCTTTTTAAGAACTGCCTACGTCTGTAGCTCCTCTAATATTGATTTGCAATAGGGCTTGGAGAGAATGGGTTTAGCATCCCCAACATTAATAGTATGCATCTACACCTTCAAGTGCCCATAGTCATTGTCAGATTTGGAGAAAATGTCACTTTAGGCTTCAAGCAGGGCGTGGACTTTATCCAGATCAGCTGGGGTTAGTTCATCGGAGATTTGAACAGAAGGTAGGGTACATATGGAGTGGTCAGCAGGCAAGCCCATATCTGCCAAAGACCCAATACAGTGGACTTGCTTGATGTCCTCAATGAGTATCAGCAGGCCTCTTCCGATCTACTGATGCTTTTTTACCATCATATCCTTCTTGATGATATTCTCTAGAAAAAGGTTAATAGGCCAATGATAGTCGGGGTCTAACATACCTGGCAAAACTCTAGGCTCAAAAGGACTAACTTCACCTATGTTAATGAGGTGCAGTAGGCAGTTGTGTGGGATTTTCATGGTAATCTTCGTCTCAAATACCCTTAGTACCCTAGTATTAATGGACACCTATTCAGAAGCATAGAAAGGGATGCCCTCTATGGCGTCCACTGAGGGAGGAAACAGTTTTGTATGCCTGCCGTGGTGTAATGCAAGGATAAAGAGGAGGAGGGATACTCAATTGTGCAAACATAATTCTTTCTATTGAGCTCATTATTAGACAGAATCAGAGGAACCTCATAGTAAAGCACGGAGAGATAACCCTGCTTCAAATTAATAGCACCTTTATATTTGAGCATAAATTAGGTTCCAATGAGTAAAATATAGGTATTATTGAAAAAGCCACTACTGGAGCCAACAAGAGAAGCTTCCAAAAACGAATTTGCAGAGAAGAGTAGACTTAAATAGCATGGGTATTGTTTGGCTCAGCCGTTTATAAACTCTTGAGTGTAGTCAAGGTCAAGGGCCAGTGTCAGATTCTGGTGGTTGACTCAAAAAAACCTTTTGACAAACAATCATATTTGCTGATTATCCTCCCAATGCTCAAGCTAATAACGTAATTCTCACCTCAAAGCCTATTGCAACTACACGGCCTGGGATGAGTATCTAAATGTCAATTTGATCAAGTATTTTATCTAAAAACTCAGGATGAATATGTTGAACATTATGGCCAATTATCATTGCAGCAAATCTCAGCAATTGGTCCTGATTATCATAAATATAATCAAACAATTAGTATACAAGATCTTTCAGGACTGACATGAAGTTAACGTTTAAAAGTCCCATGGACAATAAGATGAACGATAATGAAATAAATTTGACGCCCTAGGACAAAATTCTTATATCAATCAGTGAAATTGGCATGATAGCACTTGCACGTGGGCCACCCAAAAGGGAGTACCTAGTGCTATTGAGAGAGAGGCCTATTGACATCCCGATTAGGGGTACATCATCTACTTTAATTGATGCAAGAATTTCACAGAAGGTGTATTTTGTCAGCATTATGACAAAACTAAAATCAAGAAGATCCTAGGACTTATGCATGTTTTTATCACAATTTTTGCCCTTGAAATCCTCCCAATTTTGATAGTATTTTGCCAATAAACCTAAGAATAGGTCTCAGTCATATCAGTTCAAAAAGCTGAACTGAGTGGTAAAATATCTGTTGAAATTGCATGCTTGAATGTGGCCAGGAGGTGCCCTAGAGTATAATTACTGCACCTAGCCTAATGAATCATTATTAAATAAATACCTTCTAATAAAAGATATTATATTTCATCTCCTTCCCTGTTTTCTCATCTGAATCTCTTTTTGAAGTGTTGACAAGCTGAAAATACCAAATCCCCAGCTTGTATATATCCCTGCCTTAAAAGTTGTTCCTGATTATGAAGAAAATATTGAGCCCAAATTTGACCAGAAGAGTTGGGGCTATTTTAATATGTCTAATGAGTTTCTGAATGGTCAGAGTATTTTAAGCCGATGGAAAAATTGAGGATTAATTGGCTGAACATCATTACGATTTAGTGTGAAGGATTTTAATTATCAAGCGAGCTATCCTCAAAACTTCACAGCCAGCTTAATTTTCTTAATGAGCTTGATTGACACAACGTTCACTGGGGACTCAGTGTCAAGGATAGCTTTAGCCTGCAATCTATTAATAAAGACCTCCACATTAGTTAAAGTACCACCCAAGGTGGGGAAAGAGCAAGGATCTCTTTTATATGGAAAGTGGAGGCAAGTCGTTTGGCAGTTTTATGGTATTTCTTCTGGATATTCTCCAAGGTATGAACAAACTGTTAGATTGGATAAATGTGGCAATGAGCTGGTACTCATCACTGAAAGTGTCAATAATCTTGAGACCGCTTATCAGTTGCCAAAGATATTTTGATGAGGGGTCTTAGCTCAATTCGCTCTCCAGGTTCATTAGATCAGGTAACTCCACTTCAACTGGGGCTCCTAAAACATGATAACATCTTCATTACCTCCTTCAGACTCATCGTCAGAGGGGTTATCAATGCATGTTAGGGAGCCCATAGAAGATGAGGTAGGTTCAGGACTTCCCTTATGAGATGATAGAACCTGGGGTTGTTTCTCAACCATAATAACGTTTGGGGGAGGCATAGGAATTTTCACAGTTCTATTTTCGACCTTCAAAGTAGGGAGTTTATGCTGCCTCATGGAAACAGGTTTCAAACTAGAGTTAGTTGAATGAGAGGTTGAGGGGTTAGCGCCGTGAAGGTGGATGCTTTAACTTCAACAGCTTTGGGTCGTTCAGTGACTGTGTGCTTCTGTGAAACAGGCGGTTTAGCCTTTGTGACTTGGTCATTTAACTCATTGTTAGTGGGAGAGATTTGGACCTGAGAAAGGGGTTTAATATTAGGAGCTGGTTTTGGGACCACTTGGAATGGCCGCTCTGAAGAATATGGGAAAGGAAAAGGAGCGACTTCTTTCACCAACTGTGCTTTTTGAACTAAAGAAGAAGGGGAGCACTGCCCTATCACCGCCATAACCATTTGATTATCATTATGGGAAGAGGAATCAGTGGATGATGGAAACTCCTTAGGAGCAGGTTTCCAGTGGGAAACAGCCATAGTAAATGCTAAATTAGTCGGCGTAGATACTTGCTCATAGATCCTTGTGTAGGGCCAAGTCCATAGATATCAGCAACTGCTAGTAAGGCTTCCTTGATATCACAAAAAGTTTTGAAATTGCACTTTATGGAAGAGAAATGCATCGCCAAATAAGGGATGAGATGCCAAGTCAGCCAAGATAGCCGCAATAGCATCATCAAGAGGAAGCATTTGGGCAAATAACAAAGGTTGAGCTTTATTATAAAAGCGCTCAACAAAAGAGATTTTTCCTCTTGTAGAATAAGGCACATAAAACCTGTCTTTGTGCTGTAAACTTTGTTTGGAACCAAATTCTTCAAGAAGTGCTTGCTTCAGCTCTGTCCAAGTGCTGAGGTTGAAGATGGTGGGGACCATTCTTCCTTGAGCTATTCGATTCAAGGAGGAAAGAATGTACTGGTTTTTAGCCAGTCAGTTGCTCCTTAAATCACAGATTTATAAACATAAAGAAAGGAGACAATACTGCCCTCACCAGGTATGAACTTGTCTTGAAAAGGGGTTTTGTTACAATTGGGCATTGTATTGAGTGCTGCTCAAGACTTTTAAGGCGAGACAAAGCATTGGCTAGCTGTTGTTCCATAATAGCTAGCTTGGGGTTAATATCAGCGAAAAGGCTAGAAGGTTACCACCCTCAACAGTCTCCATATTTTTGAACGTTTTTGTGATGTACAGGTACCCCCTGTAGTGAGCACCACTAATTTTATTTTTGGTTAAAAGGAGGCTCTTTGGTGCTTTTTGCCTCGAATCCAACAATATATGTGAGGGGTTTTCTCACCATTTATGTGAAAATAACTAAAAGAAATAAATACTAAAAAGGTTTAATTTTATAAATTTTTTTTGGGCGCCGCATGGGGGTAAAAGAGAGAGTACACTTTGTAAATTGAAAAATAGTATTTAAAACGTCGAGGCTCAACATTTGGATAGCTTGGGAAATTCCAAATTAAATAATATGGGATTTTAGGCTATTAAAGCTCAGAAAACTTGCTTCACTATGGCTGAACGACTGATGAGGAGTTCAACTTTGGCAATATGTACCCATAGGTTAACGATTTATTAAATTTCAGCTGATCCCCTTTAGCGAATTTTATTGCACCTTGGGGGACCCCACTAAGCCATTAAAAGGGGGTGGTCCTCGCTTCAGTGCTGGCTTTGAAATAGTCATGGCTGGGGGAGAAACCTTTGATGGACTCCCCCAGGTTTACCTGCGGAGTCAGGGAAATTTGACTTCCCATTTAGCGCTATTTTCCCGGTTAGTATTCATAATAGTGTTGCATATTTCATGGGGTTCCACTAAGAATTGGCCAGGGTCTTTTGGCTGATATAATAGGTATTTATATAAATCAATCTTATTATAATCAAGGTCTATAAATCCTGACGCTTCCCCTTTCAGCTGATTTAGCCCCAAAACATTCTTATTTTGAAGCCTGGAGGGCAAATTTCTAACACAGGGGATGAACATTGTCAATTTAAAGCAATAAAAACCAAAACAAATGGGGTGATAAAACAAAATAAAACCCCCAACTAGGAAGGGAGCAGAGTACCGCTAACCCACCATGGCAGAGGGGGAGGGAGGGTCAGTTAGGTCTTCTTTAGGCGTATCATTTATGAAAGGTGCATGTTGGTTATAGAAGCGTACAAAAGCTGAGATTAAGGGCGTTTGAGCATCAGCGTAGTGGGGTGGAGGAGTGTGAAATAACGGTTACTCACCTCAAGATCAGCCTGGAAGACAGCCTAAACTAACTCCACAATATGATGTTCAGCTTGAAGGCAGGCATATGGAAGTTGAGCAAACTGCTATATTTTTCTAAGTGATTTTAGAAGTTGGGTTGAATGCTGCTAGTTTTGCAACATGCATGACAGCATCATTGGCATCATTTTCCAATTTAGTGTTTTTCTCCCGTGCTACTTTGGTGATATAAGGATGAAGTTGATTGTGCTCAGCCCTTTATGGAATTAATCAATTTATTGTGCCAATGCTTTTCAGAGGTGGTAACAAAGGGTGAGACTACCGCTGCTAAGGTAGCAGGTGGTCACTTAGAAAGGAGATGTCATTTGGTTTAGGAGCATAGCATCTGAGTGAGAGGGTTTTGTCAAAATCAAAGTTATAAAATTCATCCCATTCATATTCATCTGGACATTTTTCACTGGATTCATCATCCTCATTTTGTGACAAAATTACTTGATTCAGCGATCTCATCCAATAGGTCGCAAGGATTTTGGTTCACAAGAATAGTGGATGAAGGATTTCAGGTGAATGGTAGTAGGATAATGGGTGGATGCTTGGGTGCAAATAATGGTCCAAGCCTAAATCTAATTGGTCAGGTTGAGACCAGGGTGGTGAGTGTGGCTGGAGGTTTTGGTGAAAACTTTCTCACATTGGCCCAGCGAATGGGAATGTTGGGTGATAGGTGGAAACAAAACGACTTCATTCAGATGCCCCTGAAAAGGGCTCAAAAATAGTAACAGGTGAAGTGGCATGGGGCAGGAACTTCTAGAATGATCAAGCTCAAAACAGAGGGGACATATCTGTTGACCGCTATCAACACAAGCCCAAAAGAAATTCTCCGGTGCAACAGCAATGTGAGCACATGGGGGGATTTGATGGGCAATGACAGAGTGATTTGGGATGATGGTGGCAGTGACTTGAGGGGCAGCAAAGCGCTTTTCACCAGCGGGAATGGTGAGGACTAGGTTGGGCTGAGTGCCATAAGCCAAAAGCCCTGACATCAACTCATCATATAAAATTTGGGGCAGGAGATGTAAAGGGAGGTTGGCAAATGACAACAACAGTGTGGTGTCATCAGGGAGATAAGTTCAGGTAGTAGGGACGGGGGTATTTTTACAAATTAGAAGAGTCAAAGCCACCTCTGCAGAGTACTCCTCCATTTTAGATTCTATGATGAAATAGCCCTTAAAAGGGCGGAAATTGATAAAGCCAGCTGGCGCAAGGACAGCAGTGGCAGTTTTGATTATTGCCTTGGCAGCGTATGGGAGTAAACGCATGTATTTGACACAAAGGCAAAATTGAATATTGGATCTAGGGAGGGCAAGAGGATGGGGGCGAGTTGTTTGATGTGCACAAGGTGAAGTGTTAAGCCCTGTGGAGGGACAAATTGGCCAGTAGATTTTGGCAGACTATTTGAGCTCATCCAAATGCGTTTCCCTGCAGGGTGGAAGACGCTGGGAGGTGGATCACTACTGCCCCACACTGGAGCAGCAGGCGGCGGATCCAAGGACATCAATTGGAAAACGGACGTGGCCAGATGGCGGTAGGTAATTTAAACTGGTGTAAAATTCACTCAAAAGTGAGATTGAGCGGAAAGAAGAGCTGATAGTATTAATATAAAAAAGGATCTACTTGTAATTCAAACAACTTTAATTACAAGAGCAAAAAAGTCTAATTATAAAAACTAATTAAGTTTTTACTCTTTTTTTTTAATAAAAACACTAAAAAAATTTATAAGGAACTGGCGCATAACTTTTTTTGGCGCCCCAATTGGAAAAGGCAGCTGCTACCAATGAAATAACTCTCCAGGATCACGCAAAATGATGATATTACTCATCAAATTATTCAGTTCTCTTCCCTACACAACCCATGCCCTCTTCTGAGTTGATATAAAGATTGTGTCCCAATGCCTTAGCTCAACTAGCATTAAATTACCCTTAATTGGTAACAACCTGCTCAATAATGGATAATTTTACCCAAAAAAGCTATTTCAATCCATAAAGAATGACTAAAAAGTTGCTTTATCAAAGGGAACATTACTTTTAAGCAACTCATAAACCACTTAGTCAATTGGATGGAAACCTGACAACTCCTACAAGTCAATTGAGTTTATGGTTAATATAATCTAATTCCTAATCACTTGTTTATTGTTTTGAATCATCCTCAGCAAAACACTTATCAATCTGGAAGATCATAATCTGGCGGATTAATAATATTATTTCTGGGAATATTTCTCCAATTAAAAGTTATCTTATATACAATTAAAAAACTCCAACATCCACTAGTGAGATGAATCCCCTAGCGGATAAGCAGATATAATAATCAAAGAAGCCAAATAAGGTGGGAAAAAATCCCAACACATCCCCAATTGACCAAATTATCCAGTGAAGAAGACTTTATGGGGAATATACGCACTTTATTCTGATATTCAGCCAGCATTGCATAATGTAAAAGTGCTCAAAGTCCATATACATTATTTGCTTGATGTGTCTCTGGTTAATCCTTCTTATTTGCACGTTTAATTACATGCATCCTAACTTCCACCTCCTCAGAGCGCAGTTCCCACAGTCACATGTTGTGCCAGCCTAGTTTGGGTGTTCTTTCCCATAAAAAGGTCTGGAAAGCCTGTTTCCCCTCAGGTTGGGGTTATATGACACTTTTCACATTAAGAATCTCAGTTTGAAGCTTCTCTGACCTTGTTACCTGTATCACCCCAGGCTAGGCTTCATTTCTTAAGGAACTTACCCTGGCAAATCCAGTTTCAACCTGTCCTGATTATACTAACATGTTTATTTTTTCAGTTCCTTAAGACAATCACGGAAGACACAGTTTTAACCCAAGTTGGTCCTATCATTAACATAAGGGCACATCACCAGATGCTTTTTGATAAATAAAAATCGAAATAAAATATATCTTTTTGCATTTCTATATATCTTTATATATTTTTTAAGATTTTTTAACTTATAAATTGTTTTGGTATTTTTTTCTTATGTCATTTTTTGCAATGGGACTTGCCCTATAAGTAGATTCAGAGATCATCTTTTTGTCTCCCCTACTCTAGTTCAGTATTTCGTTTTTTTAACTTAACCAGCTATCATGGCTCAGAGGTCTAATTTTGAGACTTAATCATCTCTCATGGTTCAGTGGCTCCCACCTGGGACCTGACCAACTCTAGGACTTGACCTATTTTTTCTAGGTTCATTGGTCCTTCAGGAATAGCGCACTTATTTCTATCCTAGATCTAGTACTTGAGATATTTCATATGGACCTAATTTACTACATGACCATCCACAATGTTCTTGACTGTGTAGGCATCAGTCGCCAACTTGGTGATCATTATAAATGGACCCAACTATAAAATACCCAGCTTATTTCTTCATCCAATAATATGGGTGTCGCAATAGGACACCTAATCCACAACATGACACTCCTTTACTACTGGCCAGTTCTTGTCTCCCGTCAATTTTGCTCTATTTTTTTATTCCAAGGTGGTATTGAACGCCTGCAATTGAAGTTTAATCATAATACTGCCCGGTCAGTTCAGGTATTAATAAGTAATCATCCACGCTTCTGGCTTTAGGCAAAGTACAAAATCAGTGTGAGACTGTCCTTTGTCCATAAAGTTCTTGAAAAGCGTTTTTCTGTCACTGTATGATGACTTATGTTGTAGGCGAATGTAACTGAACTTAGGTAATTTCCCCAGGCGGAAATTTATACCATGACTAATTTTCTTAGCATCACATCTAGCATTCCATTAATTCATTCCACCATTCCGTTTGTTTCTGGGCTATATAGAACTGATACTACTCCTATGATCCACATTAATTCATCAAGCCTCAGAATTACATAAAAGTTAATTTAGTTTCATCGTTGTTCAAGGTAACTTGAGTGCATCAGTGCCATTATACTATTTGATCCAAAATGAACTTTACTATATTCACAGCATCCACTTTGCTCTAGGCTTTTGTTTCACCCATCTAGTTAGAAGGTCTATAGCCCTATGATGTATTTCGCGCCTCTGATACGGATACTCAGGGGTCCCATCATGTCTAATGACAGTGTATCATGCAAATCCAGGGCATAATAGAATGTATCCTATTATATTCTTATAGGGTTTGTGGAATTGGCATCTTACACAACAGGCTAGGGTAGTCAGATAACTATATATGGTTGATTGCCAGTAATAGTACTGGAGAATATAGTACATAATTTCCTCAGGCCACCATGGCTGATGACTGGGTGCAGCTCAGATTTTTCTTCTCGTTCTGACATCTTTGGTAATAAAAACAGTTTTCTGTCAATCATTTTGATAATTGTCCATTTTTAATCTCAGTGTTTTCCGTTGCTTTTCTTAAAGCACCTAAAATTTTTCTTGAGGTTCATCCCAAACCTTGCCTTCAATCATCCTTTGGAATAACTCATCTGCGTGATGATAGACAACTTGGACATTAGGCGATCTTGATAATCCGTCACCAATTTTGATGCGCTGCTCCAGCGCAGTGTAGTATCTCAAAATCATAGGCTTGTGATTTTAAAGCCCATTGGGCCAGTAACTTCTCTGATTCCTTCAGGTTATGGAGCCAGCATAAAGATGAGTGATCCATCATCACTTTAAAGTGTGTTCCATGGATGTACACTCCAGAATTGCTTGCATTTATATATTACCACAAGGAATATTTTCTCCATCACGGTATATTTCCCTCCGCTGGCATGAGTGTTCAACTCACATAGGCCACTAGACGTTCTTCCTCATCTTCATCCACTTATCTCAAAATAACACCAATTGCCATCAACAAAGCATCAGTTTGGATGATAAATTCACAATCAAAATTTGGGTACTTTATGACAGGACTGGTTATCAAATATTGGCATAATTTATCAAATGACTCTTGGGCCCTTCATTCCCCAAGAATCCTTTTTCAGCTCCTAAAAAAGTGGAAAAAGGCTCTGAAATATTAGCAAAAATCTTTATGAATCAGCAATAGTAGCTGATCATCCCAAGTATTGCTTGGATATCCCAAAATGATTTTTAGGATCAACATCCGTTCAATTGCCATAATATTTTTCTGCTGGGATTGCATCCCGCTGGAGTTTATAACAACCCCAAGCACCTAAGCTCTTAATTGAAGAATTTATATTTCTTTGGCTTGATTTTTAAGTTAGCCATCGCCAGGCACTTGAACACTTATAACATGCGCTCCAAATGGTCCGTGAAGGTCCTGCTGAATACATTTATATCATCCAGAGATAATAAGATGCAGGGTAGCTTTAGATCACTAAGGATATAGTCATATACTCTCTGGAAAGTGACTGGTACGTTATGAAATCCATGGGGCATTTGAGTTGGCTATTAAAGTCCATGTGCTGTAATAATTGCATATCTTTCTTAGTCCTCCTTTGGCAAATAAATTTGCCAATATCCCAAAATCAAGTACATCATCAAAAATCTTTAGGGTTCTTAAGGCGACTGAGTGCATTATAAATCCTCAGCAGTGGATAAGAATCATTCTTGGTGATTTTGTTCAATTAGTGATAACCCATCACTACTTGATTTGATTTATCTTATTTTTCAATATGAGAATCAGGATCGCTCATGGACTTGATGACAAAAATGAGGAGCTCATGCTCAACTAGCTTGCTGCTTTCTTCACTGACCACATCTTCAGCAGCTCTAGATCTTTGGACAAATCTCATCCTTATCAGCGAGTATTCCATAGTGTCAACCTTGTGGATCAAGTTCATTGCACATACCAAGTCATGGTCATCTTGGGTGAATATTTTTAATACTTCTTAAATATTCAAAGCACATCTCTTGTTGCTGTTTAAATAAGTCATTCAGCTTCTCCCATTTACTAAAATGTTGACACTTTTGGCAGTTTCTGCTGGCAATCTCATTTCAGTTAGCATTCTGAAATCATGGAATTTGATGATCTCTGCCATCAGGATTAGATGTATAGATGTGACAAATTTTTTAGATATCTTTAAGAGTTTCTTTCCCAGTTTAGCCTGTAGTATGTTAATTATCCATTTCCTGGCATAATTATTACTGGCGCTACCCATGATTTAATTCTTGATTTTCTCCATGGGCCAACAACTTCTTCATATAGTTGCTCTGAAATTTTGAGCGTTAACCCTGTTTTAACGATTAACTGCATCCAAGGAAGTATAGTATTCGTTTGTTTTTGTTTTCAAGGGTATCCCACGATTTTCTAGATTCTCCTTCGGCATTTATCTCCATTTTATCCAACCAACTTGTACTAAATAGAAATGATGCCATCGTTGTAAATCAAGTTTACATATTGTTTTTCTTAGTCAGCAGTGGTTCTCCTTGCCACTAATACATCAAGGGCAAGGTCTGCCACAAATGATCAGGGTCTTCTCCTCAAAATTAAATTTACTCCATATTTTCTCAGGAACTTCATCATGATGAGTATATCATAATTCTGGTTAGCAAACACGATGGCAAGAGTTGATACCACAAGTGAACCAATCTAAAGTGGCAGTACACTGTAGGATCCACAGGATATTTTCATATCTGTCTGGCCATTCATATTCCTTCTGGTGTTCTAAGTCAGAGAAATCTTCATTTACTTCATCAATTTAGTCAAACAATGTTGATGGTCGCTCAACTGTCAATAATTCCCTCACTATTACTAAGTTTACTATGATATCCACATAGGTGCACTCAGAATATTTGTAATATGGTATTTACTGAGTGAATGGCAGCATTATTTGCTGAATTATGAGAGTGAATTAGTTGTGCATGTAGATCAGGGAAAGATTATTAAATGAACTAATTTGACTTGACACATTTGCCTCATCTATCTAATCCTGAGTAACTCCTCCTGGTTCTTGGCAGATCTAATGTTGCTAGCTGATGAACATATTATTTGAGCCACTTATTTCATGATTTTGTGGTTAATTCCCTTTTTTTGGCTTGAGTAATGCTGTTCATGTTCATATTAAAACCTAATATAGTGGGTCAGTTGTTTCATTAATAAATGTGGATTAAAAATGCCTATATCATCATTCATAATATTGTAAGGAACAAGTTTAACCGCGGTGCCAATTTTTCCTTCCCTAGACCATGGACCTTTTACTGACTCCTAACTAATTTCCTTCTCCTTCGCTTGGACTAGGTAACTTGCTCCTTGGGTTTCTTACTCCAAAATTAGCTACGTGTCTATGTTTACCACACTGGTGGAAGTGGATCTGCATCTTGCCCAATCATTTTGTACTTTGGGCTTATTCTGACATTACTCAATTGAGTTGCTCCTTATTTGTCTTAGCAAATTTTAAGAGTATTTTGGGCTCAAGTCCGGAACACTTTGAATGCTCAGTTTGGGGCTTCAAAAGTGGCTCCCAACATCTTCAAATGATCCACCAATTGAGATTTGGAAATTTGTATCACTAAAGCTGAAGCCATTATTTGGTGCAAATCACAATAGGACTGTAACGCCGCTTGCATCACAATTTGGGCATCAGAATCTGTTAGCGCTTTTACATCAGCCAGTATTTATGATTCCTGATAGAAATCAGTCCGCAAAATCTAATAGGGTCTCATCTTTTTAGGAATTGAATCCCCATAAATTCTTTCTTGTGGTTAGACATTCGCGTAAGGCTTCTAAATTCTAGCATAATGGCTTTCTTGGCCTGCTGAAAAGACCGATTGTCCCCATTTTAGATGGAGTAACACCAGATTCTGACAATTGGTGTTCAGGAAGTTCATTATGGTTACTGCCTTTTGTCAGTCACTGAAACTGAACATTTTCATCTCATATAATTGGAAAAATGCAGGGTCGTTATCCTGATGGAACGTGGGTAGTTTTGGTGTGCTTCAAAATTTATCCAGGATTCCACTAGCAGAGGGATCCTGCCCAATGAATTTATTGACCATGAGGTAACTTCAGGGGTCATCCTGAAATTGTTTATCTACCCAGGCATATTTCTGGGTGGGTTATTTTTCCCAACTGGAGTTCTAAGGCAGTTCTTTGTCAGCTTCTTCTGCCACCATTTGAGCACAATTGCAATTATGGTCCTCCAGTTCTTCTATATGCTTCAACTGTCACGCTATCTAATCAGTAAGCCAGCATATGCATTCTTAGTATGCATCTTTCTCAGTCTCTAAAAAAACTGCTTTGAGAAGCTCACCTCCTTGCGCTTCAAGGAGTTGACTTTTCCACAGTTGTTGTTGAAGACTTTTCTTACTTTTTCGACCTCTTCCATGGCCTTTGTCACCCATTCTTCCAAAGCAGTGAAGTTGCCTGTGATGCCAACTTAAGCGCATTCTTGCTGACGGTTTTGAGCTCCGTCCAAAGCTGCGTAGTCATTCTTATAAGATATGCTTGATATATTCTTATAAAATTTGGCTAAACTTAACTACCCCTATAGTGAGCATCAAATGCTAAGACTGGGAGCTTATAGTGACTTGATTGAGCACCATTCATTAAATATTCAATATTTGTTTCCTCTCTCTGGATAAATTGCTTTTACTCCCTTATTGAACTGCATAGGTTCCTTTTATGTGCGTTGTTCAACTTGTTAATAAAAGATTATAACGACAGTAGTAGCATGAAGACTACTACTCTATTTAAGTTTATTTAAGCCATGATAGTTATTAGGTCCAATGCCAATCTGAAAGCTTGTCCTAATCTTAATTTTATCTGTAATTGTAGGGACTTCTTCCATATTTCATCTGGTATTCTTACCTAAGATCTATTACAGTGATTCTTTTTCCTTCTCATCACGCAGAGTCCACAGAGATAGCAATAATATAGACAAAGGATATTCTTGTCCTTCAAACAGCTTTAATCACAAGAGCAAAAACAGTCTACTTATAAGAAAGTATTAAGCTTTTCCTATCTGCTTTATTATAGAAAAAACAACAGGAATTTATAGGAAATTTGGCGCACACCTTTTTGTTTGGCTACCCAATTGGAGATGGCAGCTACCGCTGATGAATTAACTCTCCAGGGTCACGCAGAAATGATGATATTCCTCATACATTATTCAGTTCTCTTCCCTACACAACCCATGCCCTCTTCTGAGTTGATATAAAGATTGCGTCTCAATGTCTTAGCTCAACTACCATCAAATTACCCTTATTTGGTAACAACCTGCTTAGTTAAGGGGACTCATACCCATAAACAGCAGATTGCAATTTATATAAGACTAACTAAAAAGCTGCTTATCACAGGTAGAATTACTCGTCAGCAACTCATAAAATCTTAGTTGATTGGCAACAAAACCTGATTGACTCTTAATATTCAATTAAGTTATCATAATAAAATTGAATCCTTTATATTTGCTTATTGTCAGGGACCATCCCTGACAAAACAATCATCAATCTAGCGGATATAATCTGGCAGATCAATAAAATATTCGCAGAGAATATTTCTTAACCAATAGTTGTCATATATACAATTGATAACTCAAACATCAGTAGTGGGATAAATCCTCTAGAGGATAAGCAGGTGAATTACGATCATGAATTTGGGTAAAGTGGGCAAAAGTAAAAAATGAGCTCTATGAACTTTGTCAGGTGTGACGTTTTTAGTGTTATATCTATTTAAATTATGCAGTTGGGAAGATCTAATCTTTGGTTGATGTAGTTAATTTGACATTTACTAAATTTAGCTTTTACATTCATATAAATTCTCATTCTTAGCGGTCTCTACCTTCTGTCTTTAAAGATGCAATGGGTGCTCTTAATGGTAAATTCCCTGCCCCAACTGAAGGGGAGACTGGTAATTTAGCCACATTTTCACCCAGGAAGACCCATATAAATACCAGATTTGAAAACAAGGATATCCAAGGAACATGCAACGGGAAGTTATGAGGGATTTAGGTTTCAAATCTCAGTTTTTCATTCAAATTACATTTTTATTATGATTTTCTAAGTCATTTTTTAAAAACAAGGATATCCTTTTGTAATAGATGCTTCTACTTCCATACCTTTTTATCAAAAGAACTTGAGTTTCAGAAGGGTTCTAGACTTGAGTTGATAACCAAATTTCAGTTATTTTTGCTGTAATGGTTTCAACCATAAGGACTCTATTATTACTTCTCTTGGAAACACCAATTACTACTTTGAAAATATAGATCTATTACTGACACTCCTTTGTTCCCAGTAGAACTCAAGGGTAGGAAGGAATCTATCCATGAGTTATTAACTAATAGATCAGGTAATTTAGCTGTATCAATTGCACATTTGAATATTATTATCAATACCATAATTTAAAAAGCAATTATACTATGAGACTGAAAATTCTTCCAGTGCCAAGACTTTGTTTACAGGGAAACTTAAGGTCAGTAAGGGTTTAGTCCCCATTATTTAGAGATCCATCTGATAAACTTTCCATTCCTGAACTCCTTTACATAAGTCATGTAAACACTCAGCAGAAGGAAGTCTCACTGTAATGGTGATAGTTATTTTTTTTAGACGGCTATCAGATTGGGTATTATACCTTTTAATCCCAAAAACGCTGTTTGTAATAGTAGCAATTAAATATAAACATGATTTTAATAAGTTTAGTGAGTCTAGCCCTGAATTGATTTCTGTTACCATATTACCCCTGAGAACCCTCAGATGACCACACTATGATTTGATAAACTAAGAAGGCATAAAAACCTTTATAAAATAATTGTGCAGTATGTATTGTTGAAGTTGGCGCTTAGGTGTCTGTTCAAGTGCACAGGGTAACTTTCTGAAACCTATAAAGTACTGTTTGATGACAGTAACTCTATAAATCTTGCAAAAAAGAACACTTTTAAAGCATGAGGAATGTTTTACTAGAATTAATCAAGAGCATAATTTATATCTATTACTCCCAAAGGCTCAACGGTTTGCTTCAAATACTATTTCTCCAAGCTAGGGCTTCTCCTGCAATACACAAAAATATCCCCTTGCCATTAGAATCACACTGAGATTTGTCCTTACCGCTAACATTCCTCTTAGTGCATTTTATGTATATAAAGTAGCACTATAAAGTTGTTGACCATTAAATTTAATATCTAAAATAGGATAAGGAGCAAATCACTAGGGGCTCAGTGTATTTCCATTTGTAGTCATAAGCAACCATTTTCAATTGAGTTAGTGGAAAATGGATGTAATTAATAGAAAATATACCGAATATTTTATGCTGGCATGAGGGACAAGATAGAGTTTACACATCATAGATAAATCGTAGTGGGTATAAAATTCTAGGCCATGAGCTAAGGCGATCATTAAATCAAGATAGCAGAAATTGCGCTGGTGGTACAAGGTTTTATTCCACTGTAATACTATATAGCTAAGGCGCCAAGGCGAAATCACCACAATTAACCTGATACAACTCTGTTAACTCTTAAAGAAGTTAGAGGCCACGTGCTAGAGTACACAATAGTTGATTGAATCCTATATTTAATGATTAGTTAAAATATATTCATTACATATTATAAAAGCTGAAGGTTTTTCCACTAAATGCAATATTTCCCCCCACTTGACCAAACATCAGGTAACAAAGATGAGTGTGAGTCAGATGAGCTATTGATGCTCATGGCTTAGAGGCCTTAGTATGGGTTTTTTATTAAGTAACTTAGCATGCAATTGATTAATAAGGTAGACCTTTGTGGGGTCCTTCAGAGTGTAATAATAAATGAATTTCTTCTCTATGATCACAAAGGGACTTTCTAAGTGTGTTAGTTTGCTAGTCCTTTTGAGCCGTGGTTGTCATAATACCAGACCAGCTCCCCTACAACATTAGTAGGTAATGTCTGGAAATCTTTGTTATTGTGGGCTCTAGCCTTGACTTTCTGCGCCAACACATTATAACGTGTTGGATTTTAGGGTTTTAAGATTCTCACTGGTGCATTTTGCACCTAAATTCCAACAATTTTGTGGGAGAAGTAATATTCTCTACTGACAGAATATTTGATTCAAGGGACTTTAACAACCATTTATAACTAACAGTAATACCATTTGAATAAATAAAAGATTGGTTTTTATAAAAGTTTTAATTAAATTTTATGGCAAGGGTATAAAAAGTGAACCCTCTCTGTATCTTGCTACTTAGTATTTAAACTATATTAAGGTTCAAATGGAAATAAAAGAGAAGTTAGGATTGGTCTAGGAATAGCCAGATTAGGTAATATTAAGTTTCAGACTATCAAAGCACTTGAGACTCACTTTCTTAGATGGAACAGCTGATGGAAAGTCAGTTGCAGGTAGGATATATCAATGAGGCTACAATATTTTAAATGCTTACCCAACAATTGGGAGTGAAATTTTCTCATTTGTTGGGATCCCCTCCAGGCCTATAAAAGGGGGCGATCTCCACGTTGAAGTTTAAACTAAATTAGGTGTAGGACGCGGGGACCTCAAATGGCTCCCCAGATTCTGCCAATAATTTGCCTAACCCTGATACTAACTGTAGGACTATTTGGCCAAGGAGTGAGAGTAATCACATTAATCTGAGAGGTAAGAATCCACCAAGAATTGGATAAGCCTTTATTATTAAGAAAATTGGAGGTATTCTCCTCCAAACATTATTACTTACTAGTCAAACAAATGTTTGTCTGAAATTAAATTTTAAAATATTTTGGGGAGAATAGGGGCGGAGAGGCCAGCCATGAACTCTGTTTACAAACAGTCTAGAAGCAAGTGACTTGGCGGAATATTAGTCACCTCTTTCATAGGTGATGACAAATGGTCCTTGACAGATGAACATGAGCTTCTCACTTCTGGGAGTAATACGGTTATTATAGTATAAAACCAGGCCATAAATCTGAAAGCGGGTAGTGGTGGTCTGAATTCATTAGCTTCCTGATCTTATTTGGTGACAGTTTTGGATAAGGTAGTCATAGCTTCAGATCTTAGTTGGATGATACATAGTGCATTCAAAAAGTTCTGGGACTAACGTTTTAAAGACACAACTTTACAAATAAATAAACTTTCTTTTATCATAATTTAACATACAACCTTTCCCTCTCTATACATATCTATATTGATAAAACAATTGTTAAAAGGTATGCACATAGTTCCTATTTTTGTATAACCATGTTTAAACCAGCTGTCACATTCTTCTGAATTGTCTCTACTTTATCAAAAGGATGAACCTTCAGTGCCACCTTCAGATTAGAGAACAGAAAGAAGTCAGACAGAGCCAAATCTGGTGAATAGGGTGGATAATTATAATCTGAAGGTGGCACTGAAGGTTCATCCTTTTGATAAAGTAAAGACAATTCAGAAGAATGTGACAGCTGGTTTAAACATGGTTATACAAAAATAGGAACTATGTGCATACCTTTTAATAATTGTTTTAGCAATATAAATATGTATAGAGAGGGAAAGGTTGTATGTTAAATTATGATAAAAGGAAGTTTATTTATTTGTAAAGTTGTGTCTTTAAACCGTTAGTCCCAGAACTTTTTGAATGCAATATGTATTTTAGACCAACTTCCTCATGGCTTTGTCTGTGTTCTCAGTCCTGGTTGAAAATACATCTTTTGCCAAAAGGGCAGGTATACCAGTTTCCCAGCCATACAAAACACAGAATGGAGACGTTTTTTAGTATCTGATGGTAGCTAATGAAATAGGCCATGAGAACACTGGGCAAAAATGATCCCAGTGCAGAGGATTGGAGGTGGCCATTTTCCGTAACATGGATACTAGAGTTTCATTCACCCGTTTTACAGTCCCGTTGGTAGAAGGGTTGTAAGGGGAGGAGAAGATTTGCTTTGTGCCCATAGAGGGAGCCAGGATTTTGACCACTCAGGAGGTAAAATTCTTACTATTGTCACAGAGGAGAACCTAAGGGCAACCAGGGTGGGTAGAAATTGACTGGTGGAGGAAAGTGGCGGTAGCTTTGGCAGTTTGAGTAAGGAGAGCCACTGCTTCAATCCCTTTTTTGAAGTGGTCGATTCCTACCAGAGTGTAACAATTTCCACTGGTAGTCTGGGGTAAAGGTCCTACCACGTCTAAACTGATCGTGTCAAAAAGTTGCTGAGGGGTAGTGGGTTGGTATTGATATTAGGTCTTGAAGCGGGATTGCATTTTACAGGTTAAGCAGGCATCCAAGTCTTCATTAATAGATTCCATGATGCCCTCCCGATAGTACCATTCCTTGATTCACTCATACGTCTTCCTCACTCCAACATGCCCAAGGGTAGAGTGGGCATCTAAGATCATCAGTTTCGTTCTTAAGGTCGCAGATAAGGGCCAATCTACTCCTACCTTCTTATATAACTTTCCTGTCATGTGCACATGACATAATAGTGAGGACAAACCCAAAAGACAAGGCTGGGCGCCAGGAGGCCCAGAGGGTGAAGCTGCAGGCCCTTCCTGACCTGAGGCATACCCTGGACCAACGCTGGGTTTGGGCAAAGTATGCCCAGGTTGGGACCAGTGATGTGCCAAATGATTAGCCCCTGATGACAAGCCAGGCATTAAAGCGAACAATATACCAAATGAATGCAGATGGTTAATTTGGTTCATTGAGGAGCGGGGTTTTGAAATTTCATTTCATTTTTGAAATAATGCGCTCAGGTCGAATTCAACTTCAATCAATCACTCGAGTGAAGTCAGTTTCAGCCTATTTAACCAACTTGGACGGCAGTGTCACCCTATTGGTGAGTTGGTGCTTGGGCCCACTGCGACATAACCCCTAATTCCCCCGCTTGAGCTTAAATACGTTTTACCTGACCAAAATTACTTGTTGGTCGACTTCCCCAATAAACCTTTTCCTTTTTTTTTTAGTTCTTATGAAATTTTATAATATTCTGAACAATCCTGTGCACGAACCTCTTTGAGGAGGTCTCGCGCTCTGTTACCCTTGCCATTTTAAGTACCTTGAAGCTCTCCCCTCATGCACCGTTTGTTCTCCCAGGTTCCCTCCAACCTGAGTCACTTGTACCCTTTCAATATGTGCACCGCATCGCCCTTATTGGGGTTTTTATTATGAAATTCGCACTCTTATGCCTAAGTTATTATTGCTCCAGCACCCTCTAATGGGCTCTAATCGCTTTGGCACTAATGGCTAGTTCCCTGGCGTTGTCCTGGTGCACCGCGCACTGCCACGCTGGGAACAGGAGAGTTATAGACAATCTCCTTAGATTAGTTGACCAACCAATTTTTCTTATGTGCACAAACTTTTTTAATGTGGAACTTTACCAAAGTGGAAACAGTGGCCGTCGGCTGTGGGCTCCAGTTGTCATTAGCTGCACCACTGTTTCCTCTTTTTCCCAAAGATTGGAGCAACTCAGCATTATTTTGGTTGCCTCCAACTGGAAAGTATCCACCCTTTGTGTTTGTACCTGGTGGATTTGGACACTTCAATGTTTGAAAGTTGTGATTCCCTGACTTTCCACTAAATTAATTAAATTTCATTCCAAAAAATGCATTCCCCTTTGCTGGCACATCAGATGATGCCGGCGGAATTGGCGCAGATGGGCCTGGGGGTGTTGGCCTTGGATAACATCGGGCATTCCATTGCAGATCAACAGATAGGGTCATTCACGTCAGAAAACGCGTTTTATAACGAAAACCTTATCTCTAACTCTGAACCATTTATTAGTTCATATGGCCTGGATGAGGACCCTATTTGGGTATATCGAATTACCCCAAAGAACCCACAGTTGACCTCTACCATGATTAGGCGCACTCAGGAAGTGGAAAAGGCACTGCGTTTAAATTATAATCAAGTATATGCACCTGCATAAGGCATGGTGGGGTATGTGGCCTCAGTATTAAGAGTGGCCAAATATTCCACCCCCTTTTTTGATTCCAAAACCAAATCTGTTGACATGCTTGAGCCAGAAGAAGAAATAATTGGTGAAGTGTTGTCATTGTCTTCCATAAATAAAGACCATTACAGGTATTTTCTGTTGAATGCCACCCTCTCCTCTCCTTTAGGGAAGCTCGCCACTACTTTTTTGGTAAATACTGGCGCCTCTGGAAACTATATGGACCAGTAATTAGCCGACTACCTTGTACTGAGTTACTTGCCAGGTGGTGTGTTTAGAGGAGGGGCGTCCCAAGGTATTCCCACTCTGAAGATCATTGGGACAGTGGACTATCAGGTTGGCAAGTACCACTTGTCTGATCACTTCAGTATGATCAAAAACTTCCTGTTCCCTATCATTTTGGGAGTGGAGTGGTGGCGAAAGTTTGACGTTAGAACTAGCCTGAAGGAGAATACCTTGTCCCTCATTTATGAAGAATGGTCACACATTTGTTTTGTCTTTGTCAGAAGAAAACGCCCCTGGCAACTTTCCCCATTGGCCCCACCGTCTCCCTTGTCGCCTTGCCTCAATGCAGAAGCCCCCAGTGGAAGTTCCTATACCTTCTTGTTTGGAGGGTTTGGAATCCTCTTTTGATGCAGAATCTGCCAACGCACTCCCTGAGCACTCTGAGTTTGATTGTGACTTCAAGCTCACGGTGGATCTGGTGCATATCTCTTCCACTATTTACCCATTAACTGTCTGGGAGGAGGCGGCTTTGGATGTGTGGGTAAAGGAACAGTTAGCCAAGGCTGCGATTTTTCAGCGTACCTCCCCTGTATGCTCCCCCTACTCTTTGTGGAGAAGTCTGATGGTACCTTACGCCCCTGAATAGATTATGGTAACCTTAACAACGTTACTGTACTAGACCTCCATACCATCCCTTTGTATTCACAGATTGCGCACTATGTGGAGAAGGCGAAGGTCTTCTCCAAGCTGGATTGCCTCAACGCGTTAAATCAGATCTAAAATTAAAAAGGGACAAGAGTGGTTGACCGCATTCTGTACCAGAAAAGGGATCTTCCAGTTTGGGGTTATGCCCTTTGGGCTTAAGAATGCCCCTGCTATCTTTAAACGCCGCAATGATGCAGCGTTGGGGGACCTGTTAGGGGTATGCGCGGTCGCTTACATGGATGATATCATGGTGTTTTCCCCTGACTAGGAGTCCCATGCAGTTCACCTTCATCAAGAAGTGGTGCGGTTAAAGGCAGCCAGCCTTACGTTGAAAATTTGAAAGTGCGAATTCTTTAAGTCCCAGGTCACGTTTCTGGGCAACGTCATGTTTGACCAAGGACACATGATAACTCCAGACAGGGAGAAGGCGATTTGTAAGTGGCCCACCCCCACTTCAGTCAAGGAATCAAGGAACTTTTTGGGGACGTGAACGTTCCTCAAGAAGTTCACTCCCAATCTGTCTGAGGTGGTGGCTCCCCTATATAAGGCTAGCGGTGCTAAGGTGCTTCAGTGGTCCCCCACTTTGTAGGATGCTTTTAAGCAGTGAAGTGCACCCTGTTGTCCACGACTGTTCTTCACCATGTCAACCCTTCAAAGGAGTTCATTGTGTTGACTGATGCCTCCAACTTCGCCATAGCAGCTGCCTTGTTACAAGTAGGCGAAGATGGGATTGAGCTTCCAATGGGATATTTTTCTAAGAAAATGTCTTGGCCAGAGTTTAATTACGCCATTTATGATATAGGAGTTACTGGCAGTGGTAGAGGCGCTGACTTATCGGCGTCACCACTTGCATGGCTCATCCCAACCTTTCTGGGTACGTACAGACCACCGTGCCTTGCTGTACTACCGCGCTCCTCATGTTTTAACCCCATGGCAGACTTGGTGGCATGAGACCCTTGCCCAATTCGCATTCTCATATGAGTTCACCAAGGTAAAGGATAATGGATTGGTGGATGCTTTGAGCTGCATCCCTGCTTTAGCACCCGATCCCAAGGAGGTGGAAGTTCACAACGATCAGGTGATGATTCCTCCAAGCAAACTTTTTCCTCAACGACCCTCTCCCCAGGCCAACGGGCCAGAACTTGAACCTCTGGAAAACGCGAAAAAATATGGTATGTTCCAAAGGGTAGTCCTTTCTCAGCCGCTGGCAGCGGAATATACTATGTTACTTGCTAAATGTGAGTTGAATCAAGAGGATCTCTCCATGGGCTACCACATGAAGGATGAGATGGTGTGGTTTCAGGGGCGCCTATGGGTTCCTGATAGACCACTTCGCCTGGAAATCATCCGGACCATCATGACGGACTTAACATTGGCCACCCTGGTAAAGTGAAGACATTAGAGTTAATCTGGCGCACATACAATTAAAAGGGCTTGCCTGCTCAGGTGGGGCGGTACTGCAAGGAATGTTTAGTCTGCAACCAAATGAAGCCAAATCTTCAACCTTTAGCGTGGTTGTGGTACCTGTCCAGAAAGCTGAAGGGCCCTGGACTTCCCTATTGGTGGATTTTATTGTAGAACTACCTGTCTCAGATGGTTACGATGCCATCATGGTGGTAATGGGCCGGTTTACAAAGTTTGCCCACTTCATTCCTTGCCAAACTACAATAACCGCGGCTGAGATGGCCAGGCTTTTCGTCATGCATGAGTTTGCACTTTATGGAGTTCCCCAAGAGTTCATCAGTGACTGGGGACCCCAGTTTACCTCTGTCTTTTAGGAAGAGTTGTGTAAGACTCTTCAGATTCGCCCTTGCCGTTCAACTGCCTATCATCTTCCTAATCAGATGGGAAGACTGAACGATTGAAACAGTTATTGGAACAGTTTCTACGGTGTTACACCGCTGCAGATCATTCAAATTGGGCTTCTCACCTTCCCATGGCCCAGTTCAGCTACAACAATACCTTGCACTCTTCAATTGGCTGTTCCCCATTTTTTGCTAGCCATGGCTTTAACCCCGCCTTTAACATGGAGCCCAGCTGTGGGTCAAAGATTGAAGCGGTGGTGGACTTTGCCAAGACAATCAAGAAGGTCCACCAGGGGGTTTCAACAAGCTTGGAGGCGGCTATGCAGGTATATAAGGAGAATGCTGATGGGAAGCACTGAGTGGGTCCTGCATACAAGGAAGGGGATCTCGTGATGCTTGATGCTCTTAACATCCCACAAGCAGCCATGTAAGAAGCTGGGACCAAAGAGGGTTGTGCCCTACCGCGTGGCTAGAAAGGTGGGCCATGCCTCATACCAGCTAGATCTCCCCCCTCATTCTGGATCTTCTCTGTGTTTCATGAGAGCAAACTGACGTTGTTTGAGGGCCCCCTCACCAGAGACTCCTGAGGCCTATCTCGTGGATGGGGCGCCATAGTGGGAGGTGAAAGAAATAGTTGCCTCACGCCGTGTTAAAAGAAGACTCGAGTACCTGGTATCCTAGAAGGGCTTTGACGCTGCAGAAAACAGTTGGGTTCTGGCGCGTGACTGTGTGCATGCACAAGATCTGATTGACGCCTTCCACCAGCATTTTCCCCAGGCTGCTGGGTCCTAACCTAAATTGACCGTCAGTGCTATGAAGTTGGCCCCTACCCACAAGAACATTTCCCTGGCGCAAGCCCCTGGAGGGGGGGTTGAGCCCCGTCAGGAGGAGATGGTAATGTCATATACACATGACATAATAGTGGGGACCAACCCCAAAGACAAAGCTGGGCGCCAGGAGGCCCAGAGGTGAAGCTGCAGGCCCTTCCTGACCTGAGGCACACCCTAGACCAACGCTGGGTTTGGAAAAATATGCCCATGTTGGGACCAGTGGTGTGCAAAACGCCCAGCCCCTGACGACAAGCCAGGATTAAAATGAACATAACAAATGAACGCAGATGGATCAATTTGGTTTATTGAGGAGCGGGGTTTTGAAACCCATTCCATTTTCAAAATAATGCGCTCGGTCAAATTCAACTTCATTCCATCACTTGAGTGAAGTTGGTTTCAGCCTATTCAACCAACTCAGATGGCAGTGTCACCCTATTGGTGAGTTGGTGCTTGGGCCCACTGTGGCATAACCCCTAATTCCCCCGCTCAGGCTTAAATACGTTTTCCCCAACCAACATTCTTTATTAATTGACTTTCCCAATAAACCTTTTCTCATTATACGTTGTTTTAAATTTTATGACATTCTGAACACTCCTGTGTGTGAACCTCTTCATGGAGGTCTCGCGCTCTGTTACCCTTGCCATTGTAAGTACCTAGAAGCTCTCCCCTCGTGCACCGTTTGTTCACCCAGGTTCCCTCTAACCTGGGTCACTTGTACCCTTTCAATATGTGCGCTGCGTCACAATTACTGGGGTTTTTTTTAGAAATACGCACTCTTATGCCTAAGTTATTATTGCTCCAGCAACCTCTTCTGGGCTCTAATCACTTTAGCACTAACGGCTCATTCCCTGGCGTTGGCCTGGTGCACCGCGCACTGCCACTCTGGGAACAAGAGAGTTATAGACACTCTCCTTACAAATCCGCTCTCCAACTTTGTGTTGTAGATTATCAAGCTAGCATTTTCTAAACGGGGTCATCCTCTATTTCCCAGGCCTTGGGGGTTATAAGGTGATCATGTAAGCTATCCGCTTCACAGTTGTCCAGATGGTTGATAGGCAGCCAAGTCAAATCGTCAACGTTCATATGACGCATCCAAGCTTGGTGCTCAATATCAATGTCATAATGTTGAAGTTTGAGGGCCCAGAGGGCCAACTGTCTGGCGAGATCCTTCATGTTTTGTAGCCATCTTAAGGAAGCGTGGTCAGTAACCACAGTTAATGAAGTGCAGTATAGGAAACGGTGGCAATGTTTAACAGCTAGTGATACAGCCAGACACTTCTTCTCTGTAACAATATAGGTACGTTCAGCTTTTGACAACATTGTGCTGAAGTAGGAGACCGGATGATCTACGCCACTACTATCCAATTTGGCTAGAATGGCTCCAATGGCATAGTATGAGGCATCAGCGAGCAATATGAAGGATCTTCCATAGTTGGAAGCGTAGGATAGAGCGTTGCTGAACCAATTTCTTTAGCATCTCAAACGCCGCCGCTTTTTCTGTACCCCAATAAAAAGGGGTGTTAATAGCTAATAGTCAAATGAGAGGCTTGCTGATCTAGGAGAACTTGAGGATGAATTATGGTAATACCCCATCATACCCAGAAACACCTGGATGTCCCAGAGGTTCTTAGGGGCAGGCATTTTAGAGATAGCTTCGACATTATCTTGTAAAGACAGGATCCCTTCTTGGGAGATGGCATGTCCAAGGAAGTCTAGCTTCTTTTGGAAGAGGGTGTATTTTGACGGTTTCATCTTGATGTTAGAAGCCCTTGGGCGTTAGAATATTTCTTTTAAATGAGAGAGATGAAAAGTGAACGTTGCAGAAAAGATGGTGACGTCATCAAGATAGACAATCACACAGCTTAGCGTGAGGTCTCGCAGAATGTGGTCCATTGCACGTTGGAAGGATGCCAGCGCATTCCACAGCCCTTGGGGTAGGAGGATAGGCTGAAATAAGCCTTCACTGCAAATGAGAGAAAATTTTATCCTGATCTTGGGAAAAAATTTCCATTTGCCAATATCCTCTGGCCAAATCCATGGCTGAGAAGAATTTTGAGCTGAAGAGTTGTGCAAGGGCATCATCTATGTGATAAGATAGGATAGCTGTCTTTTTTAGGGAGGTTATTCAGTTTATGGTAGTCCATCATTACCAGATGACCTTCATTCTTATTTTGATCAGCAAGAGAAAAGACGCCCAAGGGCTTTGGGATGGGACTAATAACCCGGACTCTATTAGCTGCTTAATTTCAACCCTCATTTGCTACTCTTCAACCTTAGACCTACAATAAGGTTTGATTTAATAGGTTGATCATCACCAATAGCAATGGTGTGGCTCCATCCCATCATGTGCCTGTAATCCATGTCAGTCTGGGAGAATTATCACCATAGTTTCAATAGAGTATAAACTTTTTCAAGCTCATACAGGGTTAAGTCATCTAAAATGTGGACGTTAGGCAGAGTACACACCAACTGGTCAATGGGAAACCCATATACAACATCGAACAAATAAAGTGAATCCTGTCAATCTCTTGCAGGGAGATTAGAAGACCTTTCCTAATCTCTTGATGTTTTTTGACAAAAATGGGTTTATTAGTAAGGTTCCCCAATATGATAATGATGGGTTGCTGATTGATGGGGTCTATTATACCTTCAACACCCGAGGTTCTAAAGAGCTTACTCCATTAATGCTTGTTATGTGCAGCAGGCAGGCTCGAGGGATCTGTAGCATAATATTGGTAGCAACCACCCGTTGTTCACCAGCCTTGATTACTATCTTTTCTGAAGCGAAAAGGGAATGCCCTCTGAAGCGTCTACTTAATCAGACAACATTTTTGTGTTGCATCCAGAGGTCATGTAGAATAAGGATAAATCAAAGGAAGAAAATCAACTAAGCAGGAGTATTTTTTATTGGGTTCTTCATTGTTAGAAATTAGAGGATTTTATAACCAAGCAGGAGAGGTAACCCTGTTTCATGTTGATTATACTATCATACTCAATTATAAAATGCGTGACAATAAGCATGTCATAAGTGTTACTAACCAAGGCCATGGCAGGAGCTGACAAGAGGAGGTTTATAATCTGAATAGGCAAGGAGGAGTAGGCTCCAATACCATAAGTGTTGTTGGGACCCGCTATTCCAAACTCCTGCGCATACTCGAGAACAGGAGCCAGCTTAACCTTCTTAATCAACTTGGAAAAAAAGAACGTTCACGGGAGATCCAGTGTCCAAGATAGACCTAACCTGGACTTTTTGAATAATGACCTCTACCTTAGTCATGGCCCCGCTAAAGTTAGAGGGGAGATATACTTCCTTAAGATGGAGAGTAGAGGGAAGTTTTTATTTGTCTCAGGATAGTTATTTTTTATGGACTTTAGGGTTTAAACATGACTAATTGATCAGATCAGTGAAGCAATAACCTGGTCAGGATCGCTAGTGGTATCAATATTCTCTGGGAACCCCAGCACTTGATTAATGTAGGTTTTTGAGGGATCAGGGAATTATCTTTTTCTTTCAGGGTTCAGACGATTCTGGTATACCTACTTCAGCTGAGGCTCCTAGGACATAATAACTGACGTCCTAATAACCTCAAGACTCATCATCAGAAGGGTTACATACACATTGGGTGGACGCTAGAAGGGCGGTTGGAGGTGGAAACCATAACTTTGGTAGCTGTGGGGCCATCCGCAGCTATTATCATTTGAGGAGCAGGCAGCTTAGCTTGAGTAGTCTTGTCCTTAAGCCCACGGTTGTTATGAGCAACTATCCCCGGAGGGAGAGGGTTGGGCTTAGTAGCAGCCTTTTGGGCCACTGGGATAGACCTCTCCGTGGAGGGTGGGGCAGAGTAGAGGCTCAATAGATGGTAAACGATGAACTTTGCAAGCAATTAGTGGCAGAGAGCGCGGCCCCACTGATTGTAGAGCACTCTGACTCAAAGGCTTAGTAAACTCAGGCTTGCAGGGCGGAGGGATATCAGGTTTGAGATGCGCCACAAGTGCTATTCTCAGGGGTAGTAATTAACACAGGTGGGGCCATAAGGATCATCCTAGATTCCTTTTGTGGGGCTATAGTTGATAAGTTTTCAATGATGAAGACTTATGGATTTGACACAGCTCCTGAAGTAGCCTCATCGTTATAGATATCTGCAACCTGTAGCAGAGCCTCCTTGATATCATGGATAACCGGAGGTGGCATTTCACAGAAATAAGATGATAAGCTATAGAAGGGTGATAAGATAAGCCGGTCAGAATGGCCGCCAGAGCATCATCAATATGTAAAACTTAATGAGAGCAAGAGAGGTTGGGTTGCATTGTAAATCAATCAACAAAGGTGGTAACTGATTCCCCCTCATGTAGACTTAGGCTCATAAACGCCTGTTTTCTTATGCAAGCTCTGCATGGTTCCAAACTCCTCAATAAAAGTGTTTTTTATTTCTTCTCAAGTTTTAAGGGTGAACATATAAGGTACCATTACCTCTTGGGCGGAGCGGCTGAGGCAGGGGAGGATGTGCTTTACTTATTGGGGATTGGTTGTCCCTTCCAAAGCAGCCTTATACACGAAGAGGATGAGGCAATGGTACCCTCACCTTGGGTAGATTTGTCTCAAAAAAAGGGGGCTTGAGATAATTGGAGAAGCCTCATTAGAGGCTTGGTCAATGTGCTGTTCAAGAGTTTTAAGTCAAGACAGTGCGCTGGCTAGCTGCTCAGCTAAAGCGTCTAGCAAGGGTTTAAAAGCCGCAGGGAGGTTGTGAGGGTTATGTTTCCCAACACCCTCTTTATTACTAGTGTTTTTGTGGTGTACTACCCCTGTAGTGAGCACCACTTGTTAGATTTTAGGCTTAAGATGCTCGCTGGTGCATATTGCACCGAAATTCCAACAATTTTGTGGGAGAAGTAATATTATCTACTGACAGAATATTTGATTCAGTTGACTTTGCTAACCACTTATAACTAAAACTAATATCTTTTATAATAAATAAAAAATTGGTTTTTATAAGTTCTTTATAAATTGTGACGAGGGAATAAAAATATAATTCTCTCAATATCTTTCTGCTTAGCATTTAAACTATAATGAGGTTTGAAGGGAAATCAAAGCGAAGTTAGGATTGGGATAGGAAAAATTTTAGAAATTATAAAGTTTTGGCCTATTAAATTTTGAGATTCACTTTTCTTAGACAGAACAGCTGATGGAAAGTTAATTGCAGGTAGGAAATATCCGTGAGGCAACGATATTATATACTTTACCCAATAATAGGGTGAAAAATTAATTTCACCTGGTGGGACCCCCTACAGGTCTATAAAAGGGGCTAGTCTCCATGTCAGAGTTTAAACTAAATTGGATGTAGGATGTGGGGACCCTCAAATGGCTCCCCTGATTCTGCCAATAATTTGGCCTAAGACTTCAATTAACCGTAGGCCTATTTCAGCTGAGAAGTGGGATTAATTGCATTACTCTGAGAGACCATCTTCCACCAAGAATTGATAGTCCTTTTTTATTAAGAAAATCGGTGCTATTCTCCTCCAAGCTATTCTTACTTACAGGTTTAGCAGCTGTTTGTCTGACATAGTAAGCATATCTTTTTCAACTGAATTAAGGTTTTTGTAAGATTATCGCGGTGTCTGCTAGGACATATTCTCTCCTTTGTTAACAACTGAATAAAAAAGTGGATGCAGCGCAGGTTGCTTCTCATAAAGTAAGGCAAATGGGTAGTTCCTCATGGTCAAATGGTAGTAATGTGCGTAAATATGGAGGAATGTAGGTGTTATGATTTTGGATATGATCATATTATCCCATCAGACCAAAAATTATATCTGCTTATTTGATAAGAGATGAGGTCTTTTAGTGGATATGGGACATATTGCTATATATACAGTGACTATTGTTCAGAAAATTGGTTTTTTAGCACTAGTGAGCCACCTTAAAAGGGGGGCTGCCACGAATCTTTATTTGCAAATAAGCCAAACAAAGGTATTAACATAATAAAAAATATCTGATATATCCCCTAAGTTATCAGCCTTGGAAGCCATATCAAACGGTGAGGAAACTAAGGAAACTTTTTTAGCCCGTTATAGCTGGCGGACCATGGCAGACAACATAGGGGTTGGGGAATCAGCACATGTGGCATATGAGATAAAGTTGCAGGTTTTATTCATTAATGAGATCTGTGGTGTCAATCGCCTCAACATATTTGAAAGTTGATGCTCAGCAAAAGTAATGAGAGCTGCACACAAGCGAGCAACTAAATGAACTGGCGGTTATTCAGCGAATTATCCCAAATTAAAAAACTAATAATCAGTTGGGTTTGATATTTCAGATTAATAATGTTTTGTTGAGACTGTCCACTGTAATATGAGAGCAATTATTTTGTCAAGTTCAATACTATATTGGGACCATCTAGTAATAAAAAAATTTCAATACTATAATTAAATTGGCTTGTAGGAGTTTATTTGGGTTTTATTGCCAATTGACTGAGGGTATTTATGAGTTGTTAGGCGAGTGATGCTGCCTGAGAAAGCAATTGGCGATTTATCCTTTTGGGTATTGCAACCTGGTATGGATAAATATCCAATACATAAGTAGGTTGCTACCTGATAAAGGTGAAACAATGAGTTGAATGAAGATGTAAGTCCAGGGGAACGCCCCCTCTGCGTGGATTAGGCGAATTTCCCATTTCCCAATAAAAAGGGTTAAAGGAGGTAGCTGTACCTCTCATCACACAGGATGACCTCACCCATGTAGTAGATGAACGTTGGTTTAAAAGCTTTTCATCTGAAGATTCCTCCCCTGTTCCCAGCTTGCCACCACCAATTTAGTCACTCAATAGAGGAAATCTGTGCAGAAATCATCAGAAAGTGTCATCCCCACAAGCAGGATGGACTTTATAAAGCTGATGATGCCAAATCCTCAAAATAATAGTTGGAATGTCTAAAATCTATGGGAATAAAGCCCAATAGATGTGCAACTCATAGCCAGAAGGGGATAAGTAATGAAATCTCAGTCAAAACTGCCAATTGCATTGAGCCATTTAGCAGTACAATTGCTGAATCTCAACTCCTCTAAAGATTGTTGGGCTTTATACCCGATGGGCATGTATCACTATCAGGGACTATTGCTGATAGTTTGAAACTCTCATTAAAAAAATCAGGATTGGTGATTGATGGTACCCATTTGGCTGAACAAATGCTCCAGCAACTGGGCATGGGTAGGTTGGCCATCTCAAACCTATTTCTGACCCCGTTAGGACTACCCCTATGTGGGGTGGCCCTGGGGGATTCCCGTTGCCCATAAGGCTAAATACCGTCACACTAACCAACATAAATGCAGTAAATCCTCAGGTCAGGCAATTGCGGATGAACTGATAGTGACACAGCCTACCAATGATTCCTTAGATGTCAGTTCAGATTAGAATCATTTCCCCCCTCCCTTTAATTTCGCCAGGTTATGTCAAAATTTGAGGGTCCAATCCTTGCTTTGACAAGCTAACAAATTAACACTATTTGATCAGTTGCATCAATGAAAAAATTGTTGGTCAATTTTCTTTATTCAGCTTTTTCAATAAATCCCTTTACCCAATTCTAATTTTTTTATTATGTCAAATCTAAACCGCCCTTCACGCCTATATCTCAACAACCCACGGGACCCATGGCAATGTTCACCTGATGCGTTGCTAGGTGCTTAAAATCAGTTATAACTCATGTGCGCTCAGTGACAAAATTCCTTCCCGATTTTATAACAGTCACACAAGTAGCAGTGCCATTGACATTTGGTTTTACCATTTGGGTGCTTCAGCACTCAAAATGGCATGCTGGTCTAAAATTAACTTGCTATCTCCCTGACAGAAGGCGTTGGAACACGTTGTTTCAACCCAGAAAAGGTCACATTTATGTAGGGAATAGCCCGTCTAAACTGATGATAAAGACCATCATTTTACGTTACCCTGGAGGGTGAATTCATTAGCAACGGCTACCATTTCAAAATGGGGCAAAAACAGAAGAGTTAGGCGCCGAATTCCCTATATATAACCCTCAAATATTAAACATAAAAAGATCTTTATAGTCTCAAATATTTAGTTTATTATAAATTTGTTGTATTTTGGCTCTTTTGGGATTAAAGTAAAGGGATCAGAATCCTGAAGTTAATTTTTGCTAATTCTCTGCGATTCCTGCATCAATGGAGAAAAGAACCTCTAAACCTTGTCCTAGATTAAATTATACCAGAAGGAAGGGATAGGAGTTTCATATGAAGACTGATAAACTATAATTGCCGGATAAGTCCAAGGTGAGACCTCTAAATATGAATTAGAAGTCAAATATTAAGATTAAAAGTTCCCTAAAGCTCTGAATCTGCTGCCAGTGTAAGTCCAGGGAGCGTCCCCTATGCCTAGACTGAGAGAAGTTCCCATTCCCCACCAAAAGGGTCCAAAGAGGGCAGTTTCTTCTCTCATATCACAGGGTAATCTCGCCCATGTGGTAGACGAACGTTGTATAACAGCCCTCTTCCTGAAGATCCCTCCACCTATCTTCACATGGGCCTCAGATAAATTTGTATAGCAATTTGAGGAATTTGCACCAAAATAGATTAGCATCACCCCATGGGCCAAATGGCTCTTATGAAGTCACTAGCATTGAGCCCTCAAAATCAAGGTTTAAAAGCCGTATACCCTCAGTAACAAAGCTGATGGGTCTGCAATTTAGTGAATGTGGTATATAGTATTGAATCCTCAGAAAAGCTTGCCAATGGCATCAGGTTTTTCATAATTGTTGTCAGATCAAAAGTGGCTTCAAAACCCTTGGGGACAAAGCCCAACGGGCATGTAACTCTTAATAAGAATGTGTCCAGTGACAAGCCTTGGTCAAAATTGCCAATTGCATAAGGACATTGGCTAGTATTGGTAAATCATAACTCCCCTTGAAAACATTATGGACAAAGCCTGACAGGCATTTACCTCCATTATTGAATGTTGCCAATAGCTTGAAAACCTCTTCTCAAAAATCAGGATCATCGTTTGATGCATCTCACATGGCCAAACAGATGCCATAGCAACTGGGTGTGGGCGGGTTGGGAATCCCAAACTCATTTCTGACCATTTGGAACTGCCCCTATGTGAGGTGGCCTTGGGAGATTCCCATTGCCTGTTGGACGAGATGCCGTTGCACTACTGTCAGAAATGCAGTGAAACTGTAAGTCAGGCATCTGAGGTCAGATCAACATTTACTTAGTCCACCGCTGACTCCTTCAAAGTCTGTTCAGATCAAATTCGTTTTTTACCTCCCTTTAGAATTTGCCAGGTTAGGTCAAATCGTGAGGGCACCAAATCTGTGCTTTTATAAGTTTTCCCTAAATAAACCATCTATTTAAGAAGTCATAACGCATTGAGATCTAGTACTAAAAAAATAACGCACTGAGAAATTTGATGGTCTATTTTCTTAAGTTTAATATCTAGTAAAAATTTCACCAAGTTCCAAATTTTTGATTTTATTTCAAAATTTTTATTGTTGAGCTCCCTATGATATTAACCCTGTGGCCCATTGAGCTATCATTGGCTGGGAAATATTAGTCATGGTAGTAACAATTGATCCCTCCATAGCCAACTAGGCTTACCATGTAAGAATCTTCTTGGATTTCACCCAATTGTTGAATCCATCTGCTAGCAGGATATTGGGATCCTGTGGGCTCATCTATCTCCACTTCACGTGAGGTTCTGCCCCCTTGCTCTGTTTTTGTTCCAAACCCTCCTATGGAATGTCCTGAAAAAGCAAGCCCAATCGTTCAGCTCACTGCAGCAAGGCCCAATGGAACTAAAAGTTGCTACAGCCTGGTTCATTGTCAAGTTCCTTTTTACGCTTGAAACACACCAGCGCTCACTTGTAAAAAATTTACCTACACGGTATAATGTCATTTAAGTGGCAATGCCTCTGGCATTCTGGATTGCCTTTTGGGTACTTTTGCATCCTGGCTGGAAGGTCAGTCTAAACTTCATATGCCATCTTCCTGACATAATCGACCATCCATTGTTTCCAGCCATTTTTCCCTCAGCATAGAGATAGGCGCCACAGTGGTTACCCTTTATCAAATGAAAATACAGTTGGTAGTTTGTCTCATGCTGTTTGTTTGGTCAGACACTGGTTTTTTGAGCAGCGGTAAAATTGCTTTGGAGGAAAATCTTATTGGTAGGATGGATCCATTGGCCGCTACTCTACCCTCAGTTTATTCTCAATTAAGGAATCCATATGTCCCTTCATGAGATATTGCTAATAATGTCCTTAACGCCTATGCTGAGGTGCAAATGCAATCTGCTGTTGTCCAGAATAATGCTGCTTCATTGTCCAACGCCCAGCAAGGGGTTGCCCTTTTGGATGCAGTTGAAAGTGAATCCCGTTGGTGGGTGCAAGGACTTCTGCATTACACTATTTGTGCAGGTGATCCTACCGCACTTGTTGCAGAAGTATCAGCAGCTTTTAACCAAATGTGCCACATTAAGAACAATTCTTTCAATTATTTTCTCTTATTGCTGAAGCCCTTAGAATGGCCTCTTTAGTTGAAGCCAGCTGTGAGCAAGTCCGAGCGCTTGAGCTTTCTAGTGATATGCTCCAAGCAATTTCCAGATCTGCATTGTTTTATGCCTACTCTCATCATCAATGTCAGAATTTTAACCAGATGGAATCCTATAATGATCAATCATTATATGGGATGAAATTACCCAATCCTGGTGAAAGCAAATTGACTGAAATTCATGTTATTTAATATATTTGCTAGGTAGTTGCTCCCCAAATTAGATTTTTGCTGAATTTATGTATTCTTTCAATTTGAAAAGTAGGTTCAGGAGGGGCCAATAGGTGGCCCCAAATTAGTATAAGGATCACCAGTGACTAATAGCTGAGGATGTTACAATTAGTATCAGCGGAATCAGTGTTTGACACCAACTGTCATATTGGACTGTTGCGGGAATTTCTAGCAGAAATCTGATGTATTGTCTTTAAATGTCCATCGTTGATTTTGCTGCCTTACTAATATATGAAGTTGGCAGTTCCAACAATCAAAAGTTTGAGGCAGCTGAGGTTGTTTCCAGCGCCTCATATATTATAACAATTATTGTCTGAATAAGATGATTCCTATCTAATCAACTAAGACAAGTTGAGATGAAATGTTGGAAAGATGCCAAGATATTCTGAGTCAGACCCAAGTGACTGAAGCTGTTTCCAGCACATTATTATCAACTTGAAGGTTAAATCCAAATTTGATGTTTATTTATATTAATCAATTATATGGATCACCGGTGACCTAAGGCCAAGGATGAGTCAAAACTAAAAACTTGGACTTTGGGAAGGATGGGGCGAGAGGGTCGATGCCAGGGAATAGAATAGTGCAGTGGCAGGATAAGATGAGTGGTTGGCTGGAAGAAACAGTGGAAGATCTAATAGGTTAGCGGTGGGCGCAGTAGCCCTTTTGTAGATAGTATAAATAACTGGCGCTTCCCTTTCAATAAATATCTCCCTTTGCCTAATCTACCTTTTTTTATAAGTTTATATTTATTTGTTGGTTAGGGTTTAGGCTGGGGATCCCCAAATGGCGCGGGTGATACGCCAAGGGGTCAGCCAGCGCTGCTGGCCCTGTGCCTAGGGCAAAACTGTAAGGGCTGACCATTCTTCATAATGTTGTCCTGCCAACTATCATAGCTTTAGATAATTTTCTGACAATTAAATTTGGTCCACCCTATGGAAACAGTGGATCAAATGTGCAAGGCTGTATCTTCCATTAATGCCTCTCTCCGCCACCATCCCCACCCTCAAGTTGGAAACTTTATGTTTGGGTTGCCCATTGAGGTTTTGGACCTTGAACCTGTTGTTGAATCATTATCAGTATTGGTTCCAGGATCAGCCGCTGCATACGCGCCTGAGTTGATTAATCCTGGTTCATCTGTCAATGAGTCACTGAAAGCCCAGATTGAAGAAGCTGGTTCTCAACCCCTTGCTTTTTCTAACTTTGATCCCAAACAGGGCCCAATATTCCCCCTTATTTATAGCTATCTCTTCAGTGTCAGCAGAAACAACTTAATATGCTAATTAACAGAATTCAGCCTATTTTATTGCAAATGAAAATTAGTATTGGAGTTCACCATGTGTCTTTTGAGGCCTTGGTGGACACTGAAGCAGCGGGTAATTTTATGAGCTTAGAGATGGCCCACAGCTGGATCTTGATCTGAACTTGGGTCCTAAGGTGATGGTTGCTTCTCCGGCGGCTCCATCCCTCATACATAGTGTGACGCCCGGTACCTTTTTCAGTCCTTAACTTAGCTTTTGCTATCAGTTCTCCACAATGACAAACCTGGTGTTTCTGGTAATTTCTGGGGGTGGGTTGGTGGCGTCAGCAGCATGTTATAATACACCTAAAGTCTAATATGTTATCATTTGTATTTGGCCAGATGGAAGGCGAGTTTCCCCTACTGGATACACTTACAAAAACCCAGGGTCATAATTTGATTATTTCCTTTGTTCCCCTGTGGACCTCCCATCAGATTTCCAAAAGCATTGATGGGATATCAAAGTATTTTCAACTATAAGAAGGCGGACCGCCTCTTCCACATACAAACTTTGAATTGGGATTTAGGATGACAGTGCAGGTATTGAATACTAGCTTCCCTTTATACCCACATACAGTGGTGGAGGAGGCTGCTCTTAATTCATGGCTGGATGATTTGCTTAAGAAAGAGTGGTTGTTCAAAGAAACGTCCCCAGTTGCTTATCCCATCATCTTTGCCAAGAAGGCTGATGGCTCACTTCATCCCTACGTGGATTAAAATCACCTAAATAAGATCACAGTCCATGATCCTCCCATTGCCATTGGAGCAGACAATTGGCCAAGAGATTGAAAAGTTGAGTGTGTTCTCTAAACTCGATCTTGTTAGTGTCTCTAATCAGATTTGGGTGATGGAAGGTCAGGAATGGCTTACTTCTATCTAAGCGGTAAGGGGCATCTTCCAATTTTTAAGTGATGCCTTTCAAGCTAAAAAATGCACCAGACATGTTACAGAGAATGATTAAAAGTGTGCTGAATGTTCTCTAAATCTCCTGCACAGTCTCATATATCAACAATACTTTAGTACACTCCTTGACTCCCAAAAAACACGCAAAGGACTTGGAAGCGGTAATGGCTGCCTTATACAAGGTGAGCCTTTTCATAAAGCTAAATACTAGAGTTTTACAGGGAGGAGATCACTTTTTTGGGCAATATCATCTTAAAAGATAGGTACGTCATTCCCCCAACAAGTTGGATGCCATCTGCGAATGGCTAAATCTAATGACCCAAAAGCAATTGAGAAGCTTTTTGGCACTACCATTTTCTTAAAGAAATTCTCCCCAGCCCTATCCCAGTTAGCCGCCCCACTTCATCCGTTCACAAGTAGGAATATTCCCTTTTGTTGGACGCCTGAGTGCCAGCAGGCATTTGAGTCGTTCAAAGAAGTGTTCTTATCACCCCATCTTAAAAATATACAGACCCCTCCAAACCCTAAGTCATAACATGTGATGCCTCATCTTTTGCAGCAGGGGCTGTCTTGCTTCAAGAGCATGATGGGTTGGAGCATCCTGTCGCATATTTTTCCTGCAAGTTAACTCCTACTAACAGTATTGGGCCATCTATGATAAGGAGTTGGCAGCCATAGCATGGCCTTGACCCATTGATGGTATACCTTACAAGGCGCTTAGCATGAGTTAACAGTGCGCACGGATCACCAAGCCCTACTTTATTTTTTCAAGCCGCAGAAGTTGGCACATTGGCAGTACCAAACCTACTGGGAACTGTGTAGTTTCAACTTCAATTTTGAGTTTGTTAAAGGAGTGTTAAACGTACTTCCCAACTTCCTAAGTCATAACCCTGCACATTGCCCTGCTGACTCTGATGAGGCGGATCTGTTCACAGTAATTCCATCCACTCAAAACTTATCCATTGTACCTCCCGTCATCTTAACAGTAGACTTAGCTCCTGATGCGCCACTTATTTCATGGGTCTTAGCAGCTCAAATGGCCTGTGAAGAAGGTGTGGAGCTTCTGGAGCAGTTGATCCTACTGGCTTCAAAACATTCCTTATATTCCTTGGCCAAGACCTCATTCATTTTTTGTCATGGTTTGAAATCCACCTTCTTTGCGCTGAAGTGTTTCAGGCTCATCATGAACCCAAACAGTTGGCCATCCTGGAAATAAGAAGTGTATTGACTTAATTAAGCATACTATAATTAGGCAGGTTTGTCAGAGGATGTTCCATACTGGATCACAGACTGTGTAACTTGCACGCGGGCCAAGTTGGACCAGTCAGGAATAAATGGTCTCCTTCACCCTTTACAACAGGCAGAGGGTCCATGGACATTGGGGTCCCTGAGTTTTTTTTTGTTAACTCCCTAATCTAATGGGTTCACTGCAGTGATGGTGGTGATCAATTGTTTTATGAAATTCTCCTTATTCATTTTCTGCTTTTCCACTATCACTTCTGAGGAAACTGCACAACTATTTTGCACCATGTGTTTTCTATGTTTGGTCACCTACAGGAGATTTTCAATGACTGTGGGCCCCAATTTATGGCACAATTCTGGAATGAGCTTCTGTCAATCTTGAAAATTATGCCATGTTGTTCTACGGTATATCATCCCCAGTCTGATGGACAAACTGAATTGATTATTAAGATACAGGAAGTACTTGCGTTGTTATGCTGCGGCCACACAAAATACCTGGGCTAATGACCTTCCCCTCACTCAGTTTGCATATAATAACGGGATGCATGCCTCCATAGGATTTTCTTATATAAAGCAACCTTGGGGTACAACCCCTCATTTTCAATCAGGCTGTGTCTTCGCACAGAGGTATCAGCTACCGCTGACCATGCTGAGCATATTCAGGATACACAGTCCTTGGTTTAGGAGCATCTAACTAAGGCTATAAGTGATTACAAACAGTTTACAGATTGGAAGCAGCTTCCAGCTCATTAAAAAGCAGTTGGATCATATGTCATGTTTGATATGCATCATTTGAGGATGCAGGTGCCCTATCAGAAGTTTAAAAGTCAGCATTTGGGTCCCCACTAGGTGGAGGAAGATTTGGGCAATGGCGCTTTCCGTTTGAAGCTGCCATCACACTGCAAAAAACATCCAGTCTTCCATGTGTCTCAACTTCCACCGTTCAAGGGGGCAATTCCATTAGATTCAGAGATGATTGCGATTGAGGGTGCAGAGGAAGTTTAAGTGAAGGGCATTTAGGAACCCGCATACCTTGGAGGTCTGTACAATATTTTGTCGCTTAGAAGGGCTATCCATCTTATATGAACAGTTGGGTCAGAGCCCAAGATTGAGTAAACTGTTTGGAGCTGGTTGAGTCTTTACACGCCACCTGCCCAGAAGCCCCTCACCCATCCCCCAAAAATTGCTACTTTAATGGTGATCAAGCTGCCAAAGGCCCACAAGAATGTGGCCCTCACACAGTTCCCCGGTGGTGGTGCAACCATCTCTTAAAAAAAGGGAAGGGTAATCTAAATTGGGGGGAATGTCCCCTCTGCCCAGACCAAGCGGTGTTCCCATACCCCACCAAAAAGTGTCCAAGGTGGGCAGCTGTCCTTCTAATATAACAGGGTAATCTCGCCCATGTGGTAGACGAGCGTTGTATAACAGCCCTCTTCATGAAGATCCCTCCACCTATCTTCATGTGGGCCTCAGATAAATTTGTATAGCAATTTGAGGAATTTGCACCAAAACAGATTAGCATCACCCCATGGGCCAAATGGCTCTTATGAAGTCACTAGCATTGAGCCCTCAAAATCAAGGTTTAAAAGCCGTAAACCCTTAGTAACAAAGCCTGATGGGTCTACAATTTAGTGAATGTGGTATATAGTATTGAATCCTCAGAAAAGCTTGCCAATGGCATCAGGCTTTTTCATAATTGTTGTCAGATCAAAAGTGGCTTTAAAACCTTTAGGGACAAAGCCCAACGGGCATGTAACTCTTAATAAGAATGTGTCCAGTGACAAGCCTTGGTCAAAATTGCCAATTGCATAAGGACATTGGCTAGTATTGGTAAATCATAACTCCCCTTGAAAACATTATGGACAAAGCCTGACAGGCATTTACTCCAATATTGAATGTTGCCAATAGCTTGAAAACCTCTTCTCAAAAATCAGGATCATCGTTTGATGCATCTCACATGGCCAAACAGATGCCATAGCAACTGGGTGTGGGCGGGTTGGGAATCCCAAACTCATTTCTGACCATTTGGAACTGCCCCTATGTGAGGTGGCCTTGGGAGATTCCCATTGCCCGTTGGACGAGATGCCGTTGCACTACTGTCAGAAATGCAGTGAAACTGCAAGTCAGGCATCTGAGGTCAGATCAACATTTACTTAGTCCACCGCTGACTCCTTCAAAGTCTGTTCAAATCAAATTCGTTTTTTACCTCCCTTTAAAGTTTGCCAGGTTAGGTCAAATCGTGAGGGCACCAAATCTGTGCTTTTATAAGTTTTCCCTAAATAAACCATCTATTTAAGAAGTCATAACGCACTGAGAATTTTGATGGTCTATTTTCTTAAATTTACTACCTAGTAAAAATTTCACCAAATTCCAAATTTTTGATTTTATTTCAAATTTCCTTGTTGAGCTCCCTATGATATTAACCCTGTGGCCCGTTGGTCCCTACATTGGCCGGGCAATACCAGTCATGATAGTAATGATAGTTCCCTCCATAGACAACTGGGCATACCATGTAAGAATCTTCTGGGATTTCACCCCAATTGTTATAGCCATCTTCCAGCAGGACATCAGGATCCTGTGGGCTCATCTATCTCCACTTCACGTGAGGTTTTTCCCCTTGCCTCTGTTTTTTCCAAACCCTCCTATGGAATATCCTGAAAAATCTAGTCCAATCGTACAACTCCCTGCAGCAAGGCCCACTGGGTCTGAAGTTGCTACAGCCTGATTCATTGCCAGGTTCCTTTTTATGCTTGCAACGCACCAGCACTCACTCGTCACAAATCTCCCTGCGCAATATAATGTCATTTGAGTGGCAATGTTATCTGGCATTATGGTTTACCATTTGGGTGCTTTTGCATCCTAACTGGATAGGCAGTCTAAACTTCATATGCCGTTTCTGACAGTTAGTAGGTTAAGTTCTGTTATTATACAGAAGTTGCAACTTCATAAGAGAAGTTGAAGGGAGAGGAATCCTCTTGTTGTCTGTAGAGTTTTTCAGTCCCTTCACCAGTGGGTTGAAGGAGGAAAATCTTTGTTACTATTATAAGGGAAATCTTGAACAGGAGAAATATTTGGTTGTGAAATGCTCAACAAGATAATAGTATTCATACTAATATCAAACAACCACTTTATTTTATCAGTAATTTTCACCAAATATAATTGCATATATAAAGGACCTGTTCAAGAGTATTGAGGGAACAGAAAGAGCTATATTCAAGGAAGAAATAGCTTTAGAGTTTAGTAGTGGCGCTCTACCCAGAAGAGGACGTGAGTGCCAAAGCTCTTCAAATATACAGCAGAAAAGATTCTAATTGTATTCTTTGCTCATAGCTCAATTTAAAATTTTCTACATGAGTACAATTCACTAGATTAATGGTGCCTTTGGTTTTGGGTGATAAGGCATAGACAGGACCCCTCTTATACCATTAAATTAAAACTTAGAGATCATATAGGACGTGAAATTAGTTTCATTGTATGTCAACAGAAACTGAAGGGAATCCATGCCACTGATAACAACTTTATAAAATAAATTATATCCATAGTCATGACCCCAAAGTCTCTGACTTCTTTGAACTCCACCAATTTGGTGAGGTAATTTATGGCCATGATATTATAATAAACTGACCTGAAGCATTAGAAAGATCCTCATAACGTCCATACAGATGGTACCAGGTAGAATTGGGTTTAATCAACTGATATGAAATGGCTTTTTGTAGAACACTTCAGATTGTCATTTGTGGCAGCGGCTGAGAGTCTTGTGAATATTTTAAGACATGGAATCCCATTAATAATAAAATTATAATAGTTCAAGAATTTTCTTATACAACTGTTCCTGTCACCTTATGAGAGGCGATAATCAAATCTGTCTCTTGGTAGACCTAAGGAACAAAAAAGTTCTTTAATATCGTTTACAGTTTCCATTCTCCTTAAATTATTCTGATCATTTTGTTTAAAGTGCAATGAACCTCACCAGGTCCATTACCATAATGGCGAGCCATCATTTTATCATACAATTCATCATCTTGTTATGCTAATAATGCTCCGGTGGGAATATGGGAGATTCTATCCACATTTTGGTGCTTGACGCCAGGTAATTGCTAAATTTAAAGCCTTACTCTTATAATTTTAAAGCTCAGTGAGCCAACCATCCTTCAACCCCTTTAAGGTCTTGTAACCACCGCTAAGAGGCATGGTCAGTTATTACGCTAAAATCCACTCTGTAAATTTAAACCTTAAATGCTTACAAGATTAAATGACAGCTAGACGCTCTTTTTTCACTAATGATAAAATTCTGTTCATGTATATCCAGAGTCTAGCTACATCATGTGAGGGACAGTTCTACCCCCATTATCAAACTGAGATAACACCGCCAAAAAGCAGTGAAGATTTCACCCTTCTAAATAAAAAATGGTTTATCAATATTCAAGTACATCAGTAACAGCGCTTGACTTAGGAAAAGACTTAGCAGGTCAAAGGCTAGCTGGCAGCATTTCATCCAATCAAACGGAACCCCAATCTTGAGAAAGTGAATTAAAGGATCCCCCTATCTTGTTAAAGTTCTTTAAACTGGTGATAGCTGATCATTTCAAAAATATAAATTATTATAACACTTGCTACTTGGCCATGGAGTTTTTTGATAGCCTCAACCTTAGCGAGGTGAGGGCCATAAGCCAACTTTTGTCAATGAAAACCTTGATACTCAGGTTGTTCATGTAAGAATTTGTACTTACAGGGTCTAATTCTTAGTTTGGCCTTGGCCAGGCGGTGGAAAAATTCCATTAAATGCTGTAATTGCTCCATAATGGCTCAAGAAAACATTGATATCATCTAAATACACTAACACACAAAAGTTTGTTAATTCCCCTTAAATTTTATTTCTGGTCCATTATATTGTCACTAGGGCGTTGTATAGTATCTGTAGCCTCCTAGTGGAATGATATAGACCCTGAGCAGTTAATCATAGCGCACTTCTTCTTTCCCTCTTTTGGTAGCTCAATATTCCAATATTCAAATATTAAGTTCATAGAGGAAAAATACTATGCGCCGCTCAAGTATCTAGTGCATTGTCAATAGAGGGTAAATGATAGGAAACATTTTTGGAAATATTGTTGAGTGTACATTATTATATTATCACTCGATTTGATCCATCTTTTTTGTAACCAACACTAGGGCGGCCCAAGGACTCTTAAAGGGCACTAACATCCCCTGATGCGCAAGTTGGTTGATTTCGTGATTAATGACTTCTTCTGGTGCCTTTAAACGCCAAATAGGATGGAGGCAAATCAGTGAATAATAATAGTACTAATTTGGGGTAACACATCATTTGCACGTCCCAAATCATAGTTGTCTTTAGTAAAATAATCTATACTTTTTAAACAGGGCCAGCGCTTAGTTCTTCTTATCTTGCATAAAGCCAGAAAGGCGTTCTCAAGTTATCAGAGAATATAATGATTGGAACTCATTGCCTTATGCCCAAATTCATCCAGATTTTAAAATCATGGATATCATATATATCTTTGATGGGTAATATATGAACAAAAGTAAATATATAGTGTTTCTTAATTTGCGCAGAATGCTGATATAGGTTGGCTTAAAGCACCTGAATTTTGCCACGGATTTGGTATAATAACCTGGGTGCGGTGACTGGGTCCACATGTTATTGGCCTAATGGGATGACTATCATAAATATAGTCCCTGAGGGATTTTAGGTTATTTTCTACCCCCATTATGACCTGATGGCCCGCCGGAATAGTTTGGTTACAAGTAGTGCTTACACAAATAACCTTAGATTCTACAATCTGTTCTGATAACTGTCAGGTATGGCACATAGCTACTGATAACCAATTGGCACTACAACATCTTTAAATTTATGGTTACAAACCCCTGATTTCAAACCTTCATGGTCTCATCCTTCTATTTATAAAAAAGAGATAAGCTTAGATAAAAACTCCAACAAATTTTTGTTAAATAAGCTTTGTATTTATAATCCTTATAAATGAGGTCTCAATTACAAAGTCATAATTTTGATTAAGGTAAACAAGAGCAGGTGCGGAGATCACTAAGGAGCTGAAAAGCAACAGTTATGCGATGTACGCTCCTTATGAGGTTGTGGTCTGAGGCCTGGAAGTATCTTAAATTTTTGATGATCTATGTCCAGATCAAGCATCAGTTTTTTCACCCAGATGGGTGAACACAATATTAATTTTTCCTCACTGGATATAGTAGATCAGACATTTAGCTCATTCACAGTTATATCATTATAAATACCATCAGAAAGGTAATCATATGTAGGATCTATTGTAAGGACATCCAATTTGTCCTCTTAACCTAGAAATTCTGAAGTTATTCACATAGTTGAGGGCTATATTCTTTCAAGGCCGCAATAGGCAAAGCCACTTGGACCCCAGTCAACTTGATGGTCTCACTTATAGGGATTGAAGTTCAAGTGGTTTAATTGTTGAACATACAGCTTTGAGACTACTTCTTCCATCAACTATGCAGAGCGTTTTTCTTGCAAGTGGAGTCACCACTACGCTGTCATTCATAGTAACTTTAACCGCTGACAGCGGCTTGGTATCATCACCCTTCTGTTTCACTTAAAAATGGTTTTGGAGATAAATTTTACCTGGGATTTTATTAGAGGATGTTGACGTAGAGCTCAAAATTCATCTCCGCCCTTCTTTTCACAATTCTCCATCATCCATAGAATTCACAGTATGAGCCTTGGTTTAGAACTTAGATTAGGTCATCAGATGATATGATGGCTCAGTTTTTGCAATAATTGCAAGTAATCCGACTAAAATCAGGCTTATCCCAACCAGGGCCATATGGAGGAGGTAAATTCTTCTTTGGTGAGAAGCCCCAAGGCCGAGGTTTAAAAGGTTCTTAGTAGCTCTTGTTGGGCGCCTCAAAAGTGAAAGCGCAACATCAGAGATAATTTACCATACGGTTGATATTGTAATACTATTTAAACGGGATTTGTAACCTGATACAAATCCTTGTAGGGCTTGCAGGCATGACTAGAGCAATTTGTGCATTAAAAATTATTAATAACAATAGATTAGACTGCTCTGTGCTCCAAATAAAAGCGCTCTACAATGCTTCCTAAGTTTTATCTTTTTTTAGAAAGGATGTTGGAACTCTGTAATCTAGGTGATCATTCGTTCTGCCCCACTAAACTATTTGTTGAGAAGCTCCTTGGCTTTTTGGTAGGTCATGCTGACCTTCTGTAACTTAGCCAAAACTAAATTATGGCTTTCAGAGTCCAGCGTTCTCATTACTGTTGCCAACTTGTCGTTCCTGGACGCCATAGTCATACTAGTCTTAAAGAGACTAACTTTTTGTGCACATTCACATTCTTATAAGCTTTTAATAAGCTAATAGGGTTGACATGAGTTTTGGGTTTAAGACTGCAGGGCCAAAGGGCCAGAATTGCTCCTAGATGGCTTCCCAAATGACGAAGATGAGATGTGGGGTTAAACTGACCTTAAACTGCTGGATTGGCCTGCGTCAAAGAGCTCAATAGAACCTGCATTGGATCACATCTGTATTGCATGAAGGTTGACTCGAGTTTCACAAATGATGAGTTTAAATGCATAAAGGGAGGAGTCACTGGCATGTCTGGATGAGAAGAAGCTAACGCCCATAGTGGAAGTAAACTCATAGGCAATTCATGCATAGTAGTGCCTCATCACCCTCAAGACATGATTCCAATGGAAGAGGTTCTTTCTCATTGTTAATAATAAACTTTGAGTTGTGCACTAAATTGACCGTTAAAATAGTAAAACATAATGGAAACACAGCGGTGTTCCACCTGCAACAGGATTTACTTGTTATCAACTTTTTAGGAAGTAGCCAGAAAATCTGCTTTCATGTTGATGTTCTCATTCATCAGGAATCTTACCTTCTGGTCCTAGATTTTTCACTTCAAGACGCAAGGCTCAATGGCCTGATACAAGTCAGTATTAGAGAGAAAAACTCGTTCATATCTGCATATAAACCACAGAGGAAGCATTAATGATTTTCAGTAATTTTGATAATTCTTTTAATTGACAGTTATGGCCATATAATATCAGAGAGATTACCAACATGGGCATATAATCAGCATTTAGATAGCAACTATCATAAAAATTGGTCTGCTATACAGCAGGAAGCGATCATATCAATTTTAACAATTTGCACTACTTATGCTGAAAGAAAGCCTTCAATAGAGTCAATGGGATCCACACTTAGTTTGGTGAACTACAGGAAAAAAGATGTGAGCCCCCTGTAGTGATTAACGCAATGTTGAAATTGGTGCTTAAGCCTGTTTTTAAGTGCACAGGCCAACTTGATCAAAACTATAAAGTACTATTAGATGACAGTAATCTTAGAAAACTTAGAAAGAACACTTATTCAGCAAAAGTAATGTTATAAAAATTAATCAAGTGCATAGTGTAGTATCTACTATTCCCAAAGTTTCTGCAGCTCGCTCTAGATGTCCTTTCTTCATGCTAGATTTTCTATGACGTGGAAAAAAACCCCTTACCATTGGAATCCTCCCAAAATATGCCTTTTCTGATACTGTTACTATTTGATGTAAATTATGTATACTAAACATCACTCAAAAGTGGTAGATTAGAGAAGCGTTAATCTAAATAAGACCAAGGGAGTAAATCACTAGGCTTGGATTATATTCATTATAGTCACAATCAACTAATTGCAATTGGGGTACTGTCAGATGGCCATAATAACACAGAAATCCTCATATTAATTATTTTACGCTGGCGTGGGGAAAAGATATATTTATAAATCATAGTAAAATTGTAGCAGATATGAACTACCAGGCCATGAGCCATGGCGATTGTTGAGACTCCTTCCTGAATCAGAGATTCTCATGAATCAAATAATGGGAATTGAACTTGATCTGATAAAAATAGATTACACCATTATTGGGGAATATCCCTGACAAAATTCAAGTTCGTCAATAACGTGGATAAACCCCAACTTGGGCGATCATATGGTACTTACTTGAAACTACCTGATATTGAGGTTCAAACCCAATCTATGCGGCAATTGAATCCTATCTAACAGAAATGAACAACCTGTCGCAGTATCCCTGATTGGTGAATGAGTTTAGATCTTAGCTTTATATGCTTATATTTTTATAAGAAAAACTCCCTGATCTCCTATATAATCATGTTCTAAGCAAATAAACTTTACTCTCATTTCGCCATTTATATTATTTGTCTACCTCTATTCATTTAAGGACGGAAAATATTTAAGATTTACCACTCAAGGAACTTTATACTGAGTAAAGACTTTCCAGCCAAGGAAAGTAAATGCTTATAATCCAGCACCCAGGAACTTTGGGTTTCCTGACCTTAAAAATAAAAGGACAAGTGGTCTAAACCCCTTAGAACTAATAAAAACTAGTGCTCCCTGCCAAATTACCCTGAACTCATGGTGAAAAATTATCAATGCAATGAGCAATAATGATTCAGCATCAGATCCCTCTCTGGATCAGGAACACCTTAACATAGTGGCGAATTTACCCGCTGTGATATGTAGATGGAGCAAAGAATCTTCACTATTGATCAACACCAAATTGAACTTTGAGATGCAACTACCAAGCTAAAAAGCGAAATTTAGAATTAACCCCGAAGTTGCCACCAAATTGGCCCTTCATGCCGCCCATGATCGTTTAGATTCAATAATTGAAGATACCAACGACTTACAAACTCAGTGAATGCTCTCTGCCCTCATTAATCTTCCAGTGATAGTAGTTCCTCTTCAGGTAAAACCGCACCCCAGTGTCAATTTATGTCATTCAACCGTTAACCCCCCATGACATTTTCAAATTGTCATTCAAAGAGAAGTGCTTTTCAGGTGAAGGGAGTATCTTCTCTTTCCTATTTTGTTATAAAAGTGCTATGGAAGAAGCACCAACACTCAATGGCTCAATAATCTAACTGACTGTCTTAGTCAAGTCGCTCAAGACATTGTGGTACCTTATCTAATGCATTGCCTTAACTGGAATGATGCCAATACTGCCTTTCTTCTTTAATTGGGAGCGAGATAACTTTATCCGATCAAAAGCAGGCTTTTATGGGCATAAGCCTTAATTGGGAAGAAATTGTCACTGAGTTTGACCATTACTTTACCTTGAGGCTCAAACGTTGGTCGCAGGAAATTGTCTTGCTTTGGATGACGCTATCACTGCCTCATTTTTGGCGTTTAAAATATGCCTAATATCTTATTTTATAATTAATTGGTGAAGTCTAATTTGACTTCTCTCCTCCATATCAAAGAAGCCATTTTTTAAGGATTCCTTCCAACCTACTCGAACCCACTGGGCCCACTCGTTTTTAAATATAAAGCTCTGTCCTCAAATGTTAGCGGTTACTCCTCCTGATTCGCCTAACACTTAACTATTCTGCACTTTTTGCAAGAGAAACAACCATACTGTAGACTTATGTCACATCTTCTAACGTAGGTCAGCAAAATATCAGTCAGTATTGGGCAGGAAACTTTCTATGCTGACAACAATCAAAAGCCTCAGGGCCCTTGTACAAGTCCTAGTTCTATGTCCAGCACCTTGGGTTGCTTTGAGTTGGCAGCACCTACAGAAGTCAACGTACCCCTTGTTGGGATTTTGATATGATTGGACGATACACTACCCATATCAGCGGATCACAGGGGAATTTAGATGAGTCTCAAGATTTATGAAAAGGGGATACACAAATTATAATCAAGCAAAATGAGAACATTTGGCGAATTAAGAGGAATCACACTGAGATTTGATACGAATGAGAGCAACTTGAAAAAGGAAGAAGAATAGAAGATACCAAGCGGAGGATGCATCTGGCCAGGAATTGAGGTATAAAGAGCCTGATGGAAGATTAAAAGGGAATAGTCTTTTATGAGAAAGAGAAGCGCAGAAAAGTCTGCGAAACATCTAAAAATAAAGGAAGAAATAAGTAGCAATAGTGGGACCATCTAGTACTAAAAAAAAAAAAAAAAATAGTAGCAATAGCTCCATATATATTTTATTTAGTTTTATTACAAGAATCGGCAATCCTCATATCATTCAATTGGGTTGCTCAGTGGCTATACCCTGTGCAAATCCAACTCGGTGACAGCTTCAAACGCCAAGAATTTAATAGTGGTGCTCACTACAGTGGGCCACTTAGTAACTATAACAGGGAAAATACAATGAAAAAGCTCATTCATTCCAACCTAACCTGATTGGGTTCTGAGCATGGCATGCTGAAGAAGCTCTGAGGACACCTAACTCAGAACCAACATTGTTTACTGTTACAGAACCAGGGGATGATGAAATTATGATTACTGTGAAATTTGAGAATTGCCCAGATCTGACGACTAACCAACATGGACGCTCCACTAATGTGACTCCACAACAATTAAGAATTATTATGGAATGGTTGTTGCTTGGGTATTGCCTATATGAGGATGAGAGTGGGGAAAATGCCATGAGTTTGTTTTATAACCAACGCGATCAAGAAAATTGATATGCACTGTACATGTCTTACATGGATGCCACTACTATGGGGTTAACTCGCCGCCCTGGTACTCATGGAATTGAGGAATACTTAGTCAATTATGTGCAACCTTCGATTCGCCAGCTACTATGTGTCCTGTATCGCCATAACATTGAAATTGGAGATGTGTAGCAGTTCGCTCAAGCACAACAGCACAATACTCACCTCCTGCTAGACCGCCTTGATCGTTTGTTCTTGGAAATACATGGGGCACTGGCACAGATGGATCATTGTGTTTGGGATGTTCCCCATTGATTGGACCTTCTAGTACCACAGTTAAACTCAGAATTACCTCGAGTAATAAGAGAACTACTGGAACAGCATGGCCTATCCGCGGAGTGGATTCAGGATGTGACAACCTTGGGGAATAATACCAAGCGCTCTATGATGGAGCTAGCTGAATGGCCAGAAGCTCTTGAAGCCATGATAGCTCAGCTCAAGGAAAGAATGACCCTGATGGAACTGCAATTGGCGGCCCAAGTCAGCTCTCTATTGACAGAACTAGATAAGCTCCATATTGAATGGGATACCCAGCGAATGTCTGATAACGCGCTTAATCTTAGGTCAATGTCCACCGAGTATCTCCAACTCATTCATCAAGTTACACAACTGGAAGTCATTAGTCAGGTGGAACGCCAACGAGCCTCCCCTCTTTCTATTGGTGAGAAAAGTGATTATGTGGACATGAAAGACTGCATTAATACCCTTTGATGGGCCAATGAGGAATCAGTGCAGGAATGATCTTTCCTTGTTAACCAAATAAATAACGCCAACCAGCAAGCAGAAAACTCAAGACAACAAACCCATCTGCATAATAGGATCAAGGAAGTTCTTTAATGATTACAAACTATGGAACAAACACTGAATGAGGAAAAGGAATCCCACCAAGAATTACAATGGCAATATAACATGCTGCAACAAGAATGGCAGGATGGACGGTGTAGATGTGCTTTGGTCAAAATAGAACAGCTGATTAGCAAGCAGTTCATGGGGTGTACTGGAGATGGGGGAAATAGGGAAGTTAGTGGCGACTTGGGGGAAGAATGTTATGGATCAGCAAATAATTATCCATTGAGTGGTACGACGGATCCCCCACATGATGACACTTCTTCTGATTCTGCTTTGACGAGCTCAAGCTCATCCGGACGGCGGCATGATAACACACCAAATGATGGTTCCCATAGTCGCTCTGAATCAAGTTCGCCTGCCCCTTGCAGCAGAACCTAAGAGCTGAGTGAATTCGTCCATATTGAAAAGTTACCTCCTTTCAGTCATAATGGAAATCTACATGGGTATTTTAAACGTTTCAAATTTGCTGTGGAAGGGGCTATCAATCAACAGAAATTGAAGTTGTTACTTCCACTTTAGATGTGGAATGCGCTGACCAAGTGACCTGCTATCTTCCAAATAGCTCGGTGTCTTACACACAAGTAAAAGCAATAGTTATATGGCTGTTTGGAGGCACTAATAAGATGTCTCAATGGAAAGCTGAATTAAGACTATACCGTTTAACCAAAATGAGACTTTGTTGCAATTCGCCAAGCAGTTTTTAGTGGAAGCTCACATTTTACTTGGGTCTAATATTTTAACCACTGAGGATGTAGGTATAGAGATGATGGCGGTGGTCAAACTATATTGGGAACTATACAAAGCTATGTTCCATTTGTTGGACGGGGATACCGGCCTCATTCAAATTGTGAACACCTTACATCGAATCTCTGCCATGAATGGCGCCCCCAATGTAACCCAAAAACCCTCCATTGCCTCCGCTCCATCCTTTTCCAAATATTGGGCGCAGCGACTGAGTTATCAGCTGCTGGAACATAACTGTTGCTAATATGAGTCATTAGACCCTTTTCATCCCATGTACGCTTCACCAGTTTGACTGTGACCATGGAACCTTACTGGCAATTCTCAACCTGGTCCTTCCAGCCCAAATTATATATGTGCGCCTTTTATGAACACTTGCTTCCGGTGCGGACAAAGAGGGCATTATGCAGCCAATTGCCCTAGCAAACCACAAGTGTATGCAAAGCCAACTATGAAAACTGAGCAGGGAAAATCTTGAGTGGAGTAGAGACGGGACGCTCTAACTCTGCTAAGCTCGATTCACTTGTCCCTAATACCTACTAAACAACTTTACGAGTAGAAATCAAATCTCAATCAGAAGAATTTTTATACCAGAAGCTTTTGCTGGATACTCCTACTTCTGCTTCTGAGAGTAATAGTTCACCCAATTGGGCTGAGCTCCGCCAAGATGTGCAGAAACCATATGCATGGCAGATACTGGAACAGACTGGCACTAGCAATGCGGATTCTTTGCTGAACGTCGCTCCTTTAATAGGGGTTAACATAGCTATTCCAGTGGAAAAAATCGCTAGTGAGTATCCTCAGGTCGTCAAGGACACTTCCTTTTAAGTAACACAAGGCCCTTAAATGTACAAGTAATAAACTCTGATGATTGTTTTTACTTAGAATGTACTTATTGTGACATATCCATTAAAAACACAAAAATTCGCGCGATCATAGACATGGGAGCACCTGTGAAAATAGTCTCCACCTGGTTAGTGGCTAAACTTATGTTGAAACTGGATGTGGACCATCGAGTAGTATATGGGACATCAGGAACGCATAGCACTGTGTTGGAAGGAGTATATAGCGCGTTGCCCCTATGATTCAGGTCAGTCAGGTGTCTGCTCTGGCGGTGGTCTTGCCAAATGACCACTACAATATGTTAATCGGCGTGGCTTTCATGAGGAAATTTGGTGTTGTAATAGATATGGTGGAAGAAACCCTTACTATGTGCAGCCAACATATTCCAGTATATTTTTCCTCTGGTGGAATCCCAACGGATCCAGTCCACTCCGGTCAGGTCAATATAGTATACAGTGATGGAGTGATCCCTGTTCGCTATCAGTGACTGAGTCAGCAGACCAAGATCCTCCCCAACCAGATATATGAGTATAAAGGAATCCCGCTTCAAGCAACGCGCCCTTTAAATTTACCATCTGGACACCAGGGCATAATAGGGACTGGGCTCAAAATCGAAGTCCTTAAGGGACTGTATGGAGAAATCTGGCGCCTCATCAGCACTCGTAGCTAGAATCACATGTGGCTCCGGAGCTATTGTTTTCAGGGAATGGGGAGGTGAAGGTGTTGCTCGCGAACCTACAAAAAGAGACAATAATGATCAGGTGGCACCAAGTGGAGGCTTAACTACACTTCATCCCTATTAGGGAAGTTTGACATATTCATGACTTTGGCTCATGGGAAGATCTTGGACTACTGGCTCGCGCCTCATTCAGCATACTGATTTGGTTCCACAAGAAGCACTCACGGGACTATTGGCAGATCAGCAAGATAAAGCTATGGCAAATTTTGAAAAGATACGGGATATTTTTGCAAATAACGATTATGAATTAGGGTGCTCTCAAGGAGTGGTGCATCAGATTGATTTGGGGGATCACCCTCCCATTTGTTTGCATCCTATTAAACGTTCTAGAGCAGTGGAAGAGGTTGTCTCCAATGAAGTGGATAAAATTATTGATCAAGGGATGCTAGAGCCATCAAACAGTCCCTGGGCATCACCTGTGCTCATCATAAAGAAGAAGGATGGCTCGAATTGGGTGGTTATTGACTATCATAAACTCAATAATGTCATGAAGAAGGATTCTTACCCTCTTCCACGGATTGACAAAGCATTAGACCAATTGGGTGGGGCAAACTATTTTTCCACCATGGATCTGATGTTGGGGTACTGGCGGATTGAATTGCCACCAATGGAATGGGAGAAATGTGCGATCATCACCTCAAGAGGGTTGTTCCAGCTAACGTGCATGCCACAAGGATTGTGTAATGCTCCGGCTACATTCCAGCATGCTATGGATACAATTTTAGGTGATTTAAAGCTGTCCTGCATCTTAGTCTACCTTGATGACATCATGTGTTTTTGCAAATGTTCACAGAGTATCTGGCCCACTTGGAGCAAGTGTTTCAGTGCCTCACTGCCGCCAATATCAAAATTAAGCCTTGGAAGTGCCATTTCTTTAAAGAGCAATTGGAATACCTCGGTTTTGTTGTGGATTCAAGTGGGCTTAAACTGCAGCCAGATAAGGTGGAAGTGATAGGCAAGATGACTTGGCCAGAAGATAAGCGGGATATTCAGGTGTTTCTAGGAATGGTTGGGTATTATTGATGGTTCATTCTCAATTTCATTTGTATCAGGGCACCACTTTTCAAGATATTAAAGAAAAAGCTCCTTTTGATTGGATGAAATGATGCTAGAATGATTTTGATGTATTGTGTATTGCATTAGCAAGCGCACCCATATTGTAATACCTCAACTTCAATAAGCCATTCATAGTACAAATTGATGCATTCTTAGCTGCTATTGGGGCAGTATTATCCCAGAAGGATGATGATGGTGCAGAACATCCTGTAGCCTTCTGTAGTCAGAGCTTGAATTGTCATGAATAAAACTACAGTGTAACCAAGCGGGAGTGTTTAGCTGTGATCTACGCATATAAACAATTTTGGGTATATTTGCATGGGCTAAAATTTCAAGTAGTGACAGATCACGCTTCCTTGCGCTGGCTACAGAATCTGTGTGAACCGGAAGGACAGCTCGCACGTTGGGCTCTGAAGCTGCAGGCTTACAATTTTGAGATCTTACATGGACCTGGGGCAAAAAATCAAAATGAGGATTATCTGTCTCAATTGCCCACAGTCACTATCACAGCAGATCTGGCTGATATAATGTATAAAAAAGATGGTTTACAAATACCAGGATGAGCCGCCACAAGTGATCAAGGTGTTAGACGGACTCAGAGAGGGCACCTTCATGCAAGGGGGAGAATTATACAAGCAGATTAGAGACTTGACGCTGAATTTTCCTGTGCCTTCAAATAGACCCTTGATAATTATGGATGCTCATTGGGCTGTAGGCCAGGGTGGTTTGCAAAAGATGCTGGAGTTATTGCAACCCCAATACTTCTGGGAAAGCATGCATTATGACATACTGGAAACTATTAGCTGTTGCCATTAATGTCAAGTTGAAAAACCTTTCCTTAAGAAAACCACCTATCAATTAGTGAAGCCCCAGTGCGCATGGCACACTGTTTCCAATGATATAGTGGGACCTCTGCTGACTAGTGCCAATCGATCCAAGTATATAATTGTCACCATCAATCATTTGACCCAATGGGTGGAGGCCAGGGCTATTAGCAACTTAAACGCGGTCACCACTGCCAAGTTTATTATGGAATGTGTTATACAGCGGCATGGCTGTCCGCAGTTCATCCTGATGGACAACAGAACCAACTTTACTTCATATATCCTAAACCAAAGTTAAACGAGTTGATGGCAATTTGTGGAGTTTTGACCACCCCCTATCATCCAGAATCAAATGGGATGGAAGAGCGAGTTAACGGAACCCTAGTAAACATACTCTGAAAATTGATAACGGACTGGTCCTCAGAATGGAGTGCTCTTCTACCTACTGCCTTGTTCGCTTATAATATCAGCTATCATTCTGCCACTGATAAGAGTCCCTTTCAACTGCTGTATGTTTGACATCTGGCTCTGCCTGCCTTGCTATATTCCTGTGTAGAGGACACTGGTGTTGTGAATCCTCAGCGATATCTGAGGCAGCTCATGGACACATTGATCAAGTTGCAAACTGAAGCCTATTCCACCAGTTTGGCTAAGAAAATTTGTGACCAGGTGGCCAACCAGAAGCGCCAGAGCAGACTTCCGTTGTTCGCTGAAGGGGATTATGTTTTATTCCATGACCAGCATGGATTCAGATAAAAGAATAAGCTCTCCAACATTTGGGTCAGCCCATTTGAGATTATTGAGAAGACTGGTATGGATGTCTACATAATGAAGGAACCTTCTGGGGGTTGGATTATCAACTGAGTCCATGCTAAGTTCCTTAGAGCGTACAAACAGTAAGAGCCTATCATCCAGTCAAAGGGGGGGTAATGTCAGGAAGTTGATATGACTGGACGATATGCTACACATATTGGCAGATCACTAGGGGATTTGAGATGAGCCTCGAGATTTACTAAAAGGGGATACACGAATTATAATTGAGCAAAATGAGAGCATTTAGCAAATCGAGAGGAATCACACTGAGATTCAATACAAATGAGAGCAGCTCGAAAAAGGAAGAATAGAAGATACCAAGCCAAGGATGCATCCAGCTGGGGAATCGAGTTAAAAGAGCCTGATGGAAGATTAAAAGGGGATAGTCTTTTATGAGAAAAGAGAAGCGCAGAACAGTCTGCGAGACATCTAAAAATAAAGAAAGAAATAAGGGGCAATAGCTCCATATATATTTTATTTATTTCTATTACAAATATTGGCGATCCTCATATTGTTTGATTGGGTTGCTCAGTTGCTATAGCCTGTGAAAATCCAACTTGGTGACAGCAGACCTAAACGATGAGAATTTAACACAGTGCTTTTGTATGGAATGTTGAATGTATTAAACAGTCCAAACACATCATTGCAGAATTCTAAGTCTCCTTCTTCCAAAAAGTATGGAATAAAAACTTTTTCTCTGTACCTGAACCAGGAAAACAAAGCGCCAGCTGCGAGCAAATTCTTATCTTTAAGTCATGAACCATGCAATTCTGAAGCCTCTTTGGTCAGATGTAAGTCGTAAATCAAATCGTTCAGTTCAGTTTTTGTAAATGGTTGAGGAGAAGAATTGCCAGGTTCATACTCCTCTTTTTTATCTTCAGTTTCATCATTTGATTCAATTTCTGAACCATCAACTTCAGGTAAATATTCTGGTTGCATAGGCACTGGTACATCTGGACCATGAGGGACAGGACGTAAAGCTAATGGCAGATTTGGATAGACAATGTTCTTTTTATTCTTTACATTGAAACTGTGAACACCAGTTGAACAAAAGTAACAATCATCACTATGATTTTGTAGCTCTCACCAGACCATCAGAACGCCAAATCTGAAAGCATGTTGTTCACCCTTTGACCACCGTCTCAGTCTTTCAACACATGTATAGCAAACATAGTGGGATGCTCAAGTTTTGTCTTGATCTCCAAGTTTTACACCAAAAAATGTGAGATACACTTGATGCACGAACAATGTTATATGTCTTTTTTGCCTTGACACCATTAACTCACCACAAATGTAACAAAAGGAATCTGCAGACATTTTACAGCCTCTTGACGCCATTTTGAACACTGTATGTTTGCTTTTTAGCATATATCCGCTGACACAAACACTTTTAATCGCGGAGGATACGTACCAAAAGTTGCTCCAACACTGACGGTTGAGATGTACAACAAAATTAATGACAAAAGTGCTGCCATCTGCCAGTTTATGATGTCAACGATTCATTTTCATCATAAACAGACAGATGGCAGCATTTTCTATGTATTTAAATCTGTCAGTACATCTTATATTTGTGATTTTTTTAGATATATAACACATTTGGCTGGTCCAAAAACATGTCAACACAACGACTAAAATTGCGAGTTTTTTTATTTTCTATATTTCTATATTCTATTATATTATGTCTATTATAAGCCGCAAAGTAATATGTTTTAAATGAAACAAACCTATTTCACTCTGTCATTAAGTCTCATATTTGTATTCTTTTTCGACATATACTACATTTGGCAAATTGCAATTTGCAAAAATTCTGACGTTATGGAAAAAAACTAAGGTCATTTTTGGATTTAGCGCACAAACATAAATAGGAATCCATCATCAAAACTTGAAAAACATGATGCAACCGAAAAATGCAGGCTTATGTAACTTGGACAACTAAGGCAATTGGGGTTTAGTTTGCCTTACCTCTCAATTTGGAAAACTTCAAATTATTTCCCTTGATATCATGTTAAAAACGATAATTACAAGCTGCTTATTGGAGTCCAATTGATGCGTGAGTTCAACTGCTTCATCAACCACAAAGAAAAATATCTGTCCCTACTAGGGTATCAATTTAATAATATCTACATCCAGTTAAAATAAAGGAGCCCCCAAAATGGACATGCTTTCCCAGATATCCCTCCTCCATATGTAAAATCAAATATCAAGTCTTAGGAGAAGAATTAAGTTACCTCCTGAGGCTATGGATGCTGATTATAGGATCCCTATATATGCCCCCACCATATCACAATACCCTCCAGCTCAAAAGTTATTGTGGATACGGGGTTCAGAGTTCTCACCCTTCCTAATCAAGTTTTAGAGCTAATTGGACAACGGAACCCTTCTATCAAAGATGTGTTGACCTGCCTGGGATTTTTGGATCCTGCCTACGGGAAATCTATCTCTATCTTATTAGGAAATCTAGCAAATCAAACCCTCCAAATCCCTCAGCATACCCCTATCACTTATTTTAAAATTATGTCCCATTGAGAATATTGCCATCATGAGTTGCTTTAGCTCTTTAAAAGATTTAGGATATGATCCCCTACCCACCATAACTCTGGTTAACAGTAGAATTTAAGACATTATCGCCCCTAATGAACACCAGAATGCTGAAGATCTATTTAAGGATTATTGGATTTTTTTCCTTGGGACCAAATGACTATAGAAAAATGTCTGAGTAAATTTACCAAATTGAGACTGAGGCTCACAATCCGTTCTAATCTTAACCATTAAGAAAATCTAAAGTTGAGGAAGCTCAAGTGGCCTTAGAGTTACAGCAATTGTTGGAGACTGGGTTACTTGTGCCTTCTAAAAGCCCATGGGCTTCCCCGCTCCTATTAATTCAGGTAAAGTTTTGAGCCACTGGGTTGTCATGGATTATCACCTCCTCAATTCAATCACAAGAAAAGATAGCTATCCATTGCCATGTATGGATGATTCCTTATGCTTGATGTCAGGGTCTTAATATTTTTTGGCTATGGATCTTTCCAGGGTTACCAGAAAATTGATTTTTTTTTGCTGGAGGATTGTGAAAAATGTGCCCTAGTTTCATGTGAAGACTATTAAAGCCCACTTGAGTGTTGCAGGGGTTATGTAATGCCGCTGCTACCTTCCAACGTACCATGGGCAGACTTTTAGGTGACTTAAAATGTTTGTGTGTGCTAGTCTATCATAAAGATATATCCATTTCTTTAAGACTTTTACTAACTCATATATCATCTCAAGAAAGATTTCCAGAAGTTATGGCAAGCATCGTTAAAACTGAAGCTGACAAAATGCTTCTTATTTCAAAGCGATTTAGAATTTTTGGGTCATAAGGTAAGTAAAGCTGGAATATCCCTATGGACAACAAGGTTATGGCCATTTCTAAGATGTCTCCCTCAAAATCCCTGTGAGATGTACAGGTTTTTTGGTGATGATGAAATATTATTGCCAATTTATTCACCATTTTGCTGACACTTCTGAGCATCTAGTATATTTGTTGATTATGAGGATACCCTTCCAATGGAAAAAAGAGCAACAGCAAGCCTTTAAATTTAATTATGCACAGCTTTCTCTTATTCACTAGTACTTATACATCCTAACTTTAATAAACCTTTTTCTGCTTTTTACTAATGCAAAGATATTGATATCAGAGCTAGATTATATCAGCACAATGAAAACTTAATGGACCATCCCATCGCCTACTATAGCAAGACTTAACCAGAGCTGAACGCAACTATAGCATTAAGGAACATGAATGCTTGGAAGTACTAATGGCTATTAAGCATTTTTGACCTTATTTGTATGGGAATAATTTTACTTTAATTACAGATCATTCTTCCTTGTGATGGCTACAATAAATAAAGGATCCTGATGGGAGATTAGCCTGATGGGAGTTAAAACTTCAAAATTACGTTTTTCATTATTCATTGACCAGGGCCCATCCATCAAAATGCAGATTTCTTATCCAGGATCACCATTTTTAATTCTAACTGACCCTAAGGAGAATCGACTTTACAAACTCTCTTAACCCATTTAAACTTAGGGAAAAAGAATCTTCGACCCTTCAAAAAGAATTATCAAAAAATTGGCAATCCTTCAGGTTAAAAATGGCAAACTGTACAAACTTGTATCTAAAAAATGGTTGCCCTACATACGCTTATCAGTAATAACTGACATCATATTGGAGGGACATCTGCAAGTTGGCCACAGGAGAATTTGGAAAACCTACCAGTGGCTTAAGACTTAATGTTAGTGGTAAGAAATGCTTGTCTCAATCCAAGATGTATTAGATTACTACCTGGTATGTAAAAGGTAAACTGGACCTAAAACTCTGACCTCAACATCCCATGGTTCCGCCCTGTGATCATTCCATACTATCAGCATTGATGTTGTTGGACCTCTCCCTCAAACCTCCAATGGTCATTGGTTACTCCTCTTAGTCGTGGATCACTTAACTAAGTGGATTGAAGCGATATCTCTACCTTGGCTTCAACAAAATCTACCGCCATGCTTTTATATAATCAGATTATCACCCAGCATGGGTACCCTAACATGATTCTCTCCAATAATGGGAAAAAAGTTTCAATCGTTGCTGATGATTAATTTAGCCAAACTGATGGGATCCACTCAGGTTTTTCCACTCCATACCATCCTGCATCCAATGGAATGGTAGAGCGGGCAAATGGTACTTTAACTATAACTCTCCAAAAGATGGCCACAAATGACCTCCTTCACTGGCCCTAATATTTGCCTAGTGCAATTCTGGTCTATAGAATTAGCTATCATCAAAAAAAATTAAGATGTCGCCCTTCTAAGCATTGTACGGAAGAAATCTCCAGCTGACTCCTAAAGTGCAGGCTATGCTCGACACAGCCTCCCCAAAGCCCATGAAGTCTCTATGTAAAGCATTGCTAATGAGATTACCCGACTTCAGGCCCTGGCTTCCAAAAATTTGTCTGCCACCACTAATAGAGAAACTAGTTGGTTTAATGACATGAATAAACCTCTTACTCAACTTCCAACTGGGTGATTTAGTCCTTTTCAATCATCATTGGCATGGAGGTTGCAATAAAAAATTAAGAACCAACTGGCCAGGTCCCTAAAATTTATTTATAAGTGAGGTAACGAACACTCAATTGTAGAAGTTGCTCAGGGCACCAAGGTAGATTGTGTACAAAGTTAATTTCTCCAGCCCTTTTACCCCTGCGCCAAGATCTAGAGGGGGCGTTGTTGAGATTCCTGCCCTAAACAAGAGATTTTCATGAGTCAGAAGATGGGAATCGAACCCAAAACAATAAAAAAGACAACAACATTATTGGGAAAATCCTGACAATATTTAAGGTTTGTCAATATTGAGGGTAAACCCCAACTTGGGCGAACAAATAGTACTTACCCAAAATCCCCTAACATTGGGGTTCAAACCTAGTCTATGCAGTGATAAATCCCATCTGACAGAAATGAACAACCTTCTTTGCAGAATTCCCAATTGGTGAATAAATTTATATCTTAGCTCATAACGCTTTGAAATTTACCAAAAACTCCTTGATCTCCCATATAATCATTTTTTAAGCAAATAAGCTTTACTCTCCTTTTTCATCAAAATTATTTGGCCTACCTCCATTCATTTAGAGACGAAAAGATAGTTAAGACTTACCACTCAAAGAACTTTAGCTTGAGTGAAGATTTTTTGGCTAAGGAAAATAAAAACTTAGAATCCAGCACCCAGAGACTTTGGGTTTCCTGGCTTTAATATAGAAGGACAAGGGGTCTAATCCCCTGAGTCTGACAGCGATCATAAATCAAGTCAGTTAAAATTGCACTGGCGAAGTTAAGGAACTAATCCGCTGTAATATTATGTATAACTAAGGCGCTATGGCTAAATCACCAAAAATGATTTAATATAACACTGAAACTCCTTATAATGTCAAGGGGCCAAATTCTAGAGTACTCAATAAACAAAGTCCTATGTCTAATATTAGATAAAATGTAATCATTAAATATTATATAAGCTTTGGTTTTTGGACCAGTTGCAACAGGTATGCTACTGAAGAATATGTTGGGTATGTCCCATAAGTCATAATAGTGGTGAACTGTCACACCTCTTTTTGATATTAAACACATACTTGTGGAATTAATATGACTGAGCTAACGTTAATACTAAATTGTTTGCATTGTCTAAATTATTTTGTAAGAATGTACTGGATATTTTATGTTTTCTTCTATTCTTTCTTCCCCTTATGGTAAGTTAAGACAACTATTTGGTATTGGGACCATCTAGTACTAAAAAAGACACCTACGTGATGGATAAAGGTCATCTGGATACTTTATTGATCAAGACCTAGCTGACTACCTTGAGTTATGCTAATTACCTAGTGGTATGATTAGATCAGGTGCCTCTCAGGGTATTCCCACACTGAAATTTTAGATGCTAATTGATTACCATGATGGTAAGCATCACTTGGCTGACCATTTCTTAGCAGTTAAAAACCTGCTTACCAACTATCTTGGTAGTAAGTGGTGGGGTAAACTCGTTACTGAAGCCAACTCAAAGACCAATACCTTGACTTTGCCCTTGGAGAGTAGAAAGGAATTTATAATCCCATTGTTTGGTATAGAAACTGTAAGAATTTTGCCTCAATTGCTAATGTACACAAACTCAGTATTGCACCTTTGCTGAATCTTATTTTAGAAATTCCCTTACCTTCCAATTTGAAAGGGCAAGAGTCTTCATTTAACACGGCTTCAGATAATGTATTATAGATCAGTCTGAGCCTTTTCTTGATTAGAAACTAGCACTTTCCTGGTTCTCATTTCCTCTCAATCTCCCTTTTGACTTTATGGGATGAGGTAGTGATTGACGTTTGGGTTATAGAGAAACTTGCTATAAGATCCATCTTTCAGCATATCTCTAGTATGCTCACCACTTCTCTTTGTGGAAAAAGCGTACACTACTCTACGCCATTGTGTAGATTATGGTAATTTGAATAATGTCATTATACTAATCACATCCCATTCCTATAAAGGCACAAATTGCCTTTTATGTTGAGAAAGCCAAAGTATACTCAAAGCTGGTTTGCTCAAACGCCTTTAATCAGATCCACATCAAAAAAGGGAAGGAATGGTTTATTGCATGCCATTCCACTGAAGGAATTTTCCAATTCTGGGGCATAATGTTTAGTCTTTAAAATGCGCCTAAATTATTTAATGTTGTAATATTGCGACATTAGGATAGTTGTTAAGTGTATTTTTTGTTCCTATATGAACAGAAACCTGGTTTCCTCCGCTGATTACACATATCATGAAATCTGTCTATGACAAGTGGTAGAGCATTTGAGATAAGAAAACTTGACGCTGGAGATCATTAAGTGAAATTTTTAAATATCAGATTACCTTCATAAGCAACGTCATTTTTTACAAAGGCCATATGATTTCTCCAAAAAGAGAAGGCTATTCGTAACTAGCTCACGCCAATTTCAGTTAAAGCTTTGAGAAGCTTTAGGGACATGTACCTTCCTTTAGAAATTCACTTCAAATCTCTCAGAGGTTGTATCACCCCTTATAAAAACCAGTGAAAAAAAACTCTTTAGTGGTCAATTGCCCAGGATGGCGTTTCAGGTTTTGAAGTACATCTTACTCTACACATCAGTTCTCCATCACATGGACTCTGATATGTAGTTTATAGTGGCTTATGACGCTTTTAATTTTCCTAATGCTGCTGCTCTGTTATAAGTGGGCAAAACAGAGTTTAGAATCCTGTAGAATATTTTCTAAAAAAATTCTTTAACTGAGTTAATTTATGCTGTATATGACAAGGAACTTTGGGCAGTAGTGGAATCATTAACTCATCAGCACCATAATCTCCATGGTTATTCCAAACCATTTAGCGGTTGGAATGACCATTGGGCATTTCTGTACTGGGCCCCTCATGTATTTCTCTACGGCAAGCCTGCTGGCATGAGATCCTGAACATTTTGTGTTCTCTTACAGTTCCTGAAAGGCAAGGAGAATGGATCAGCTGATGCTTTGAGCTGAAACTCTGATTAAAATCTTGATCCTAAGGAAATAGCGCTGCTTAACACCCATCTGGTGATCCCTGTTGGACATTTGCCTCCTAGGCTTTAAAATAAGAATTTTTTAGGTAGAAACAGCTGAATAGATGAAATGTTGGACATTTATGAGTCAACAATAAGGAGAAAGTCAATAAAAACATAACAATTAATTAGTCAGCCAAAAGACCCTGTCCAATTCTTGTTGGAACCACAGAAATCAAATAACATGATTTTGACTCCTCTCCAGGCAACAAAATCAAAAACCAATAGTCAGATTACTCCAACCACAAAGGGGACCATGGAGCACCATTGGACGATGCTTCCTCAACCATGCTCAAATCCATTCAAGCACCTACACGGGGGCCACCCCCTTTTATAGGTGTGGCGGGGGTCCCCCAAGGTGAAGTAATTTTCTCAGATGATATTGGCTGAAATACATCAAGTCATTACCTCATGGGTACGTTTTGTCCAATAATGATTCCCCATCCATCATTCAGTTAAAGAGATGAAAGTTTGTCAAGCCTCAATAAAATAAAATTGCATAATACCAAATATGGAAATTTCCCAAGCCATATGAACACCGAGACTTGACATTTTAAATACCTTTTTTGATTCATTTGATACATACTCTCTTTTACCCCCATGTAGCGCTCAATAAAAAATTAAAAGTTTAAATTTTTTCATATTTATTTATTTCAATTACTTTTATACAAGTGGTGCGAGAAGCCAATCCTCTGATATTGTTGGATTAGAGGTAAATAAGCACCAGCGAGCCTTTTACCAACCCAAAAATAAAAATCCCTCCAAGTAAGATTGTATCTAAGTTCCCTCTACTAATGCATGAATTCAGGTATTTGTATCTCAAAAAATCTAGAGAATATGTTATATTCAAAAAGGTGCACCATTATCAGTCAATATCCACTAAATAAACCCTAGTTCTCACAAAATGCAATTTTAATCAGGAGGATATGACAAAGGGGTACCATATAAAGAATGATATAAATATTTTTATGGATTCTTATAGGTTCGCAGGACCACTTCGCCTATAATCAAGGAACATCATGATGATATAATTGTAGAGTATCTGAAAAGCAAAAAATTAGAGATTTTCCGCTGTATGTATAACTGGAAGGGAATTTTTCATAGTTTGCTCAGTATACAAATGAGTGCTATGTTTCAATAAGATATAATCAAATTCTTCAGCCCCTGGCTGGTCTGTTAGTAACAGTTCAGAGGCAGAGGAACCCTGTAATTTACTCTAAGTTGGTTATTTTGGAAAACCTCCTCTTTGATGCGTACTATGCTATCTTGTTGGAGGTGGACCAGTTCACTAATTTTGCACATCTTATAACATGTCACACTAAAGTAAAAGTGGCTCAGATGGTCAAATTATTTGGTTTCCACGCTTTCTCCACCCATGGCGTACCCAGGAGATTACTAGTGAATGTGGACCTCAGTTTATGTCCATGTTTTATAAGAGTTGCTAAAGACTTTTCAATTTTTTATCAAGTAGTTCTACTGCATTCCAACCACAATAAGATGGGCACACAGAAAGAGTGAACCAATGTATGGTATGATTATTGCGGTGTTACATGGCAACTGAGCATTCAGATTGGGCCTCACACCTTCCCTTAGCGCAATTCAGATACAGAAAATCCCAATATTCTTACATTGGATGTTATCCTTCTTTGATTATCATGGCTTTAACCACATGTTTAACCTGGAACCCAGTTGTTGGTCCAAAATGGAAGAAATGGTGGAATTTACTAAAAAATCAGAAAAAAGTACACCAGGAGGTAAATATAAACTTGGAGGCTGTCAAGAAGGTCTACAAGGAGAACACTAGTGATAAGAGAAAGGTAGGGCCTGTTTATAAAAATGGAGATTTTGTGATTCTTGATGCCAAGAATATCCCTATTAAGCTGTCAGCAAGAAGCTGATCCAAAGAGGACAAATTATTACCACATTGTCAGAAAGGCAATCATGCCTCCTAAAAGATGGGTATTCCGCCAAAGGTTTAAATGTTTGCAACATATCATGAAAGCAAACTGACTCCATTTGAGGATCCCCATCCCAAAACCCTCAGAGCAATATCTTATGGATGGGGCATCTGAGAGGAATGTGGAGGAGAATGTAGCCTCCTGTTATATTAGAAGAAGGCCTAAAATATATGCATCATAGAAAGGTTTTGACACTGCAAGAAACAGCTGGGCTCCATCCTACAATTCTCGCCATGTGCAAGACGTTATTGATATTTTACACAAACGCCTTTACTGATGCAGTAGATCCTAAGGATAACCCTGAAGTCTCCGTCAGGAATCTTGATCCATCTCATAAGAACGTTTCTTTAGCTGAAACCCCTGTAGGAGTGGGGAAATTAAAATACAGAGAGTATTATCATGTTTAATGGCATAATTTTAATTTTATATTTTTAATATTTTAATTTTTATCTGGGAGTATGCAACTGGAGATTATGCACTAGAGGAATGGGATAGGTAAGTAAATGGGAATATTTTGAAACGGGTTATAAATGGATTGGTTTGATGCTATCCACACAACCTTGGCATCGCGCTTTGCTGTGGGTTGCTGTTGGGGGAAACCTCGGTTGCCTCAGGTTAATGGGCTCTCCATGAACATGTTCGTTGCACCATGGAATTTTTGACCTTGTGTGAAATGGCCTTAGATGCTACTTGCACACGCTTTTTCAGTGAGATGGCAACCCAAACAGCCAGTAGCCAAAGTTTTTGTTTAGACGAAGTGAAAGTTATTGATGGCCCTAGCTGGGTCAGACCCTTGTGGGCTTGCAGTGGCGGCAGCCTTGTTACTATGGATTACCCATAACGCTAAAACAAAAATTAACTTGCTGCGATCAAGTTCTTGATGCCTTGACCCAGCCTGGAAGAGTCAGTCCTCAGCTATATGGTTGGGATTTGTGGATTGTAGCTGTGCTAAGTGCACCGGTCCTTCCCAGACTCTTACCACTGTTTTACATGAAACATTCCTGTGGTGCAATGAATCTTCTTCGCTGCACACTGTGCCCTGTCTATGCGTAGTGTTTGAGCGCTCCCCTGTCCAAAAAAGTCGTTTGGTAACTCTCAAATGAAGGTTTGTAAATTTAGGGTGGAATAGTGGCTCACTTGTTATTCTCCAAGTAGTATTACGGAGTTAGGGAGAGTAAAAATTTGCCAGAAATCCAGCGCTGGGATTGACTGGATGCTTAAGCCATCAGGATTTGCATTGGCTGGTGGCACTGGGTGCCAAAAAGTTTTAGAATTTTCCTCTTTTACCCACAGCATGTTTTATGAGGTTTGAGTTCAATTATTGGTCTTTTTTTATTGTTTTAAAATAACAGAGCATTGCTTTAACCTCAGGCGTCGCGTCCCATGGCCCTAATAACCCTGAGCGTGAACCTAGATAATTGAATAGGGTGGTTGGAAATCCCGGGTTCCTGAGAGCTAGGTTTCTGGCTATTTGGGTCCTTGCTGCAGAAGCCATGGAGGTGGACTCCCTTCTTGTGAGGTTGCATCACTGATCCATTTCATGAATATGTTTGTGGCGTTGCGTTCACAATCTAAAAAACCCCATCCCGCCTTCAGAGGTTGGCCCCCTTAGTATGGTGATCCTGGCTGGGGGAGAATAAGCCCCAAAACCAAGGTTGTAGAATTGATGTGAGTTTTTTTAAAAATTTACTAAAGGTGATAGCATGTGCAGTGTACCAAATTTTTGATAAGATCATAGTGTTGGCAAGGTGACTTTTTCCAGCCAGAGATGTCTTCCCAAACTTCTACCTTGCCACTGTCCTTTGGATATCCTGAAGTAGCTATTCTTCTACCTCTTGAGTAGCTATACCTGCACTTGTGATGGGGATCCCTAAGTGTTTGATTGGTTCCTTTAGGAAAGGCATCTGGAAGGGAGGTTTGATAAAGCTAGATTTTTTACACTTCTTCACTTTGCTTTTGTTCGCGACCTTTCTCTTTGTCCTTTTGTTTTTAGGGCCTGGGCGCTTAGCATCTGATAGTACCAAGGCTTGTTATTTCGTTTTGTTGAGTTTGGCTTATGAGCTTTTTCACATAGGCTGATTATCTCAATTTTTTGGAATCCGCCTTGGAGGAGACCCATACCACACAGTCATCTTTAAAGGCCAAAACCTTGAGTGGTTTTTGCCCCTTGCATACAATGCATGCTAACTGTTTCTTCATCACCTGTAGGAGGGGGTCAATTGTGAGGTTGTAAAAGATAAGGCTAAGTGGGCCCCCCTTGACGGAGGCTTCTTTCTGGTGTGACAGGAGGTGAAATAAATGCAGACCCTAGAACTGAGAAGGAGGATGACAGACGATGGTTTGCTATTCATGAGATAAAGGGTTTGGGAAGCCCTGTTTTTAAAGTATCGCAGCCAAGTATTTCTAGTCAACTTTGTCATATGCCTTAGCTTGGTATAGAAAGCATAGTGTACCCTTGGTTCTGCACCTCCCAGTGTGTTTGTTACTTGGTGGATGTTATCCCAAATGCTCTTCCCTGGGGTTAAACCATGCTGTTGTGGGACAATGCACTCCTTGCTTTTTCTGAGAGACGCTTACTATTATCTTTCCCATTATCTTCAAATCCGCGTTGATTAGAGATTTTTGGCACCAGTTGTTCAGGTCAGTACAGACCCATTTTTGTGGAGCACTATGGTTAAGGATTTTGCGCCTCCTGTTATTACCCTCCCCTCTTGATGACTTGAGTTGAAGTGAGATAGCATGTGCTTTTTTATTACTTCATAGTATGTTTTATATGTACTCATAGGGGATGCCATCTTATCCTAGTGACTTGTTAGTAGGGAGCCTCCGTAGAATCTGTGCTAGATTATCCTCCGTTATGGGGTCAACAAGGTTGGTTAGATGCTTGGCGTGGTTAAGAAAAGCATTGATGAAGTAGTTCTTAACAGCTTCCTCTATTAGGGCTGCTTTGTACAGTTCTGAGTAGTAAGAGTGGGTGATGAGTGCTACCTCTTCTGGGTTGCTAATGGTTTGGACTTCGCATGTTTGGAGTTCAGTGAGACTGGCATTTTTTGACCTCATTTTGTAAGTTTGATAGTAAAATTTGGATGGTTGGTCCTCCTGAACAACCCATCTGGCACCTGCTTGGAGGGCTCTATGTGCATTTTGAGATGTTTGTGTTTCTTGACAATTAGTTTCTGTTTCACCTAATATCTAGCTCACTGTGGTGAGTAGCCGATATGGGGTGGGTATCTTTCCAGATGGTTTAATGTTCTCTGAGATTTGGAAAGTTATGCTATTTCCTTCCTTGTGTGACGAGATGCTGCATGGGCTTGGGCGGTTAGAATTTCCTTTTTTAACCTTTGCTACAACTTCCATAAGGTATCAGAGTCAGTAAATTTGGCTAGTTAATCTACATGTCTTTATATCTGATCTTCTACTTGGACCAGATTCACGTTCTTTGGCAGCATCATTTTCCAACGTTGGTTCTTGAGTGGTTCTTCCTTTGATTGGATACTAATTTTCACCATTCTGTGGTCTGATAGGTGTAGGTCAATTGGTGCAAAATCTTCAGCTTATGATTCCAATGACACAGGTATGAGTATCCAATCCAGTCTAGTGGTGCTAATTAGTTATTTACCTACAATATTTGGCTGCTTCAGATTTGGAAAGTATGATTATGAGAATGGTTTGGCATCTAGAAGACATTTTGATGTCATTAATTGCTGTATTGGTTCGATCCTATTGGTGGGGTTGTGACATTTGGCCATCTGTAACAAGTTCCTTCCAGCCAGCAATTGAAGTCCCCTAGGTAAATCGTTTCTTCTGGGAGATTCAAGTCTATTAAGTTGCTCAAAAACTCTTCCCTTTTGTACGCTTCAACAGGGGCATATACTGAAGTGGATTGTTACGATTGGTTCTCCCATTTGAAGGCCAGAACTAAAACCCTTCCTTCCAAATGAGAGTAGTAGTTGATGATTGTGATGGCAGCTGTTGCTTTGACTACAAATCCAAAAAGCTGGTCCAGAATGTTCGCGAAGGGAGAAAGAGCCTGTACCACTCTTCCTCCTTTCCAGTGGTGCACTTGCTCTCCTACAAGGCAAGCACATCCACCGGTGGGTTTAGCAGGAGCCCTCGTTTCTTATCCAGGGACCTATTAGATGAGAGTCCTGCTATGTTGAGAGTCCCAATCGTTAGTGAGCCCAGCACGCCTTCTATGACTGCATGGGGCCAGATTGGCCCTGTGCAGCTGCGGTGGCATGCTTGTGTCTGGTCCTAGATATAGGACCCTCATATATGGTTTGGGCTGGTGGTGTACTTGATTGCCATTCTGGTGGCCCAGAGTTCCGATTTAAGTTCTCCATACAGTGAGCACTATATTCCTCCATCCCGTTGAGGGTTGAGAAACTGTTAACTTGTAAAATGGGTTTGTTGACTGGTACTTGAATGGGTTGGGCTCCATTGTGTATAAGTAGGAAGTGTGCCTCATCCATTCTGATTGCAATGTCCATTACTCATAAGCTTGCAGCTTTTGGGCTGTCTTAGGGGCTGTCATACTAGAGAGGTGCTTTAATTGTTGCTCAAGGTTGCGCAGAACTGCTTTTTCCGAGCTGCTGCTTCCTTCTCCTCCTTCTGCTTCTTCTGCTTGGCCTTCTCCGCCTCCTTTCTGGCCATCTTCGCTTATTTACGTTGCTCTGGAGAGACTAGTTGGACCACCTCATAGTTTGCCTGTAATCCCCAGAGGTGGGCTGTTGATGCGTCCCCCTGATCTATATCCTTCAGACTTTCTTCACACTCAATAAACTTTATTCTCTTTCATGTAGCCAGACAGGCATTGTTTTTATGCCCTACTTTGTTGCAGCTCGTGCATTTAGGCGGGCTCGTTTCTGGGCGGAGTGATAAAGGGCAAGACTGATTCCCCTTTGGGTCCAAGATGTACGCTTTGCGTGGTATTGTATTGATGTCGCCATCAGCATCCATGCTCAGGCGTATCATTGCTACATACTTGTCTGTATCCAGGTGGGGCAGGAGGCGGTTTTTCTCCATTTCAAAATAGACTAGCTCTCTATATGCGCTCAGGCCTCTTGTAAGCGCTGCCTCCAGGTAGTCCTGCTTTTCAGTGGTTGGGAGTCCTTCTAGTACCACAAACAAGTTTTCATCATCCCAAAAACGTGTGCATATGATTGGGATATTAGCTGTAATTTGTTCGGGCTCCTTGCCTACTCTCAGCTTAGTGTAGATGACTACAAATTGGGCAGCTATGGCTTCATCCGCGGCCTCAGAAGAAGCAAAGCCAAGACCTAATGATCCCATTGTGAGATTTTCAGTTAAGCTTACAGCTTCTGGAAAGGTCCTAGGTAGCCTAAAAAACTGTTTCATATCATAGTTGTTCATCCACCAAAGTTAATGCGCACACCAAATTCACAAGAGGACTTGGGAAATGTGTGGCTGATGTTGCCAGGTTCAGTAAAAATCTAGAACCATCTTGAGATAGTCACTGTTTGAGACATATGGTCTCTTTTTTGCACTACAGTTAAAGTTGAGCAGCTGGTCCTTCTGGCCCATACTGTTCCCCTTCATCGCTACTTCATAGGTGTTAATTTCAGTGGATTCAGTCGCTTTATTATCCTATAATTGGATGGCACAATTAAGACAAGTTAAATTTGGCTGAATGAATTTAATCACCTGTAAACAAAAGTAATACTTATGGGAAAGAAAAGCTTCTAATGGCATAATTGTGATAATAGATTGCAACTATAAGGAAGAACTCATTAAGGCCAAAGGCATCAATTTGGACACCCTCTTCTGATCTAAAGCATACCTTAGACCAACGTTGGGTAAGGGCAAAGTGTGCCAGATTTGATCTAGGGTTTGCGTGATGGGGTGGCTGGTGTTACATCAAGATCAATGAAGTTTAATAGTTGTTTAGTCAAAAAATATCATTGTATTTACTTGGAAAATGGAGATTTAAGACCTATTCTAAATATAATATAGTCTTATTTGATAATAGTCATCTGAAATCTTAAAGTCAAGTTTGATCTTACTAGGGGTGGAAGGTGAGATGGTAGGGCATATGGCTATCAACCTGAAGGTTGCAGGTTTGATTCCCACCCTTCGCACATTGATCAGGGTGCCAGCCAAAGAAAGCTATTGGCGGTTAGTAGGTCTAATAACACGAAAACCTTACCCATGATGTAACCAGAAAAATCTGAGTCCTAATCTGGAGGTGGAAAAAACTTTCTTTGACGGAGTTGACCCTATTCAGGTTCATGTCATTTCTTTCTTTCTTTTGGTAATGCCTGTCCCCTGGTCAGCTTGCCTCAGTTACATAAAAAGTTTGATCTTACTCAAGGTACAGTACTAAGCTAATTGGAATTCTGATCCTATTGGCCATAATAAGATCAATAATATCCCAAATTGATTAATGCTCACATCCCCCAATTTCAATATAGTCTTTAGTTAGACCAAAATCCTTGTTTGTCACTCCGTCTATTAAAACTAGATTAATATTGTTTCAATTAGGTTTAACCATCCATATAATTACAAATATAACAATAATAAAATTTGATTTACATTTCTCACCATAACCCCATCCGCATCTCCCATGAATATGGGTACTACCTATACTACCTTGCCCCGTTGCCTGTGTCTCTTTCCAAAACAAACCATCAATCCTTTGTCAGATATCCCAGTAATAAATATCATATAAACTTTGAGATATTACAATTTACATCGCCACATCAACTCTAATTCTTAATAGATCATTTACTATTAATTCATTGATGTAAATCTAATACAACATTTCAGTTCTGTTACCTCCAAAAATAATTATCCAAATTTCTTAGCTGATTCCATTGTAAAAAGTTATACTAATTAATATCCGTCATACCATTAGGAAGATGTACCTGACCTTCGGCCTAATGAACACCAAACCCTTGAAACGGCGTCAAAAGCCTATAAACGGGCTAAAAATAAGAAACTCTATAATGTTCAGGCACCAAGCATAGGGCCAATACTTGGAATATCTTTCAAAGGCCTCAGTGTATATTAGGGTTCACTATTAAGAATGGCAGATGCAGTAAAGCAAAACAACAGAAAGTTTATTCAGATTCCACTACTTTAAGAGGAGCTATGAGATCTTCACAATGGAAGTTTAAAGCTGAAAGTACAAAACAAGACTACAAAAAAATTTAAAACTTACACCTAATAAAGAGCTTTTATCTTTCCCTAATACATGTTTGCTTTGGAGTATTCTGTCTCCATACAGTAGTACCTAATTTAGTGTTATTCTACCTTGCATATTATTTTTTTGTCATTCATAAGCAACATATATTAATCATATTCTTTGTCTGGCCTCGCTGAAGACCTCCTAGAGAAGGACTCAATGCATATGGGTCATTTTATATACAAAAAATTTCTATTTCCTTTTGTGCTAGTGGTCTGTTCCCTGGGGGTATGAATATCCTTAGCCCAATAAACCTCCAGGAATTTGAGAGTTACAGACATTTCTGATATTTATGATATCCACTTAGGACTTTTCTTTCTCGTTGCAAACACTTTTGCAACCCATTCAATTCAAGACTAAATCTAGTTTGATAATCTCATAGAGGGGATTAGTCTGCGCCCATGTCTGGGAGCAGTTGGGCAAGCAAGGCAAGAGGAGCAGGCGGAAGGCCCGCGGCCTCTAACATTCAAAAACGCCCCGGAGAATCCAGCGGAATAGAAAAAAATCTAAAAAAACTGGCGGTCACAATTTCCCCGGAGATGCTCACATGGCAAGCACAATGCAACCAGTACATCAACACGCCACATTCCTAGCCACTTTTGTTGGTGGAATTCGGAGTCCGTGTGTATCTGGACATCCAAAAAATGGCCCTATGGGAAAAATTTTGTGAAGATGTACACAAAATTTTCCCGACTGCGGTGTACGTTGCACCTCACTCCATGTCGCGTGGTTGGCTGGACCTAGGTTTCAAAAGCAAAATAGCAGCAGATGAGGCTGTAGCGGTGCGCGTAGTGGTCAACCTCCCTGAAGGGTAATGGGTCATCGAAACTAAACGCACCAGATGGACAAAAAAAGAAATTTTCCTCACGTTTGACTTTTTGCCTACTACAGTAAAACGTGACATTTTGGAGCAACACCTGAAAGAAGGTCTCGCCATATATGGTGAAATACAATCTTTCAAAATGTAACGTTTCACGCTGATGCCACACCTGTGCAATGGCAAAGCCATCGCAGTTCTGACCCCAACTGAGGAGATCGCGAAGGACCTAACCCAGATCCCGCACTCCTCCTTTATTGATATCACAGGGCACACCACCCACCCATTCCGGGTAGCCGTGGACAGCGCGCCCCACATTTGCACCCACTGTGATGCGTTTGGCCATAAGGCGCATGCATGCCTCATCAAAGAGGGCGTCACATTCCAAGAGCACCCCTTGGCAGCCATGGCCAGCGGAGAGGCGCACTACAAACCAACTGCAAGCACCAAGGAGGCTTTCCCATGAGGAGCACAAGGCTGCTACCTATTGGTAAAGCCCATCTCCCCACAGGAGCGGAAGAAGGCCAAGCAGGCCCATAGGACTGCAGCCAAGGAAGCGGCCAAGGCCACCACCACCATCCCACACTCACAACGCCAGGAGGACATGGAGACCTTCGCAGCAGAAGCAACTTGGGAATCCATCACCCAATCAGATTGGGAGGCCCATGCCAAATGGGCCACTCAATCCAAGGATCCAATGGGAGATTCAATCTCACCCAATTGCTGCACCCAAGCCCCGGTCAAAACTGACTTGGGACCTATCCCAACCAAAAAAATTTTTTGCCCCACTTGATGGTGCACCAAACTTATCCGCACCGCAAAAAATTTGTCCGACGTCAGGAAAACAAAAAGCGAAGGCCAAAGCCAACGCGACTCTTTCCACAAAAATTAACAAAAACCCCGATAGTGTTGCTTCTAATACCCGTGCTGCTGTGAAAGCCCGTGGGGACCTGGAAGAGGCTGGTGGGCCTGGGGGCCCACCCCCTCACACCTAAGGTGCAATGGGGGAAACCTTCACTCTAGGGATGCTGAATATTGCCGGACTCAAGGCCTCCCCATCCTGGGCTAGGAAACTGAGTTTTTTACAAAACAATTTACCTGAGGATATCCTGGCCATCCAGGAGTCCCACTGTCCATGAGGTTCTGAGGAAGCTTGGAAAACAATGCTCCAACCATCCCTATCCTTTTGGTCAAAGCACTGTGGGGTGCTAATTCAGAAAAACAATTTTTTCAAATTTATATCTTCAGAAACATTCCTAAATGGCCAAGTGCTCGTTGTCACCTTCTCATGGGCCAATGTTGCACACACAATTGTCAACATTTACGCCCCAAACGGTGCACATGAGCGTTGGGAATTTTTCTTGTCAGTCAAATCCCTCCCGCTACCCCCCAATTCTTTCCTAATTGGTGACATGAACTGTTGGCTAACCTCACCAACGGACCGGTGGCCGCCCTCACCCCACGCCCCACAGGGTCATGTAGAACTACGCGTTCTAAAAGCCACCCTTGGGTTAATGGATGCGCTGCCATGACATGCCCCACTGCTCGAAAACATGACGCGTCCCCACATCCACAATGGCCAATTAAGGTCCATGACCCGCATTGACCTTATTCTAGCACTGGCGAAATTCCAACCCCACATCTCCCACTTCAAAACAATGAAAATGGAATTCTCTGACCACCGACTGGTCTCGAACATACCACTTACCCGTCACAGTTGCAAAGGCCCCACATTGGTGCAAAATCCGCCCCCCAGAGCTCGCGTCGCCAGGATTTTCCACGTGAGTGGAAGAGGCAACTTTGGAAAAATCATTTGTTGCACCATTTTGTGTGGACCCCATTTCCACATGGGCAACTTTCAAAGAAGACACCATCCGCCACTATTGCCATCTCTCATCCAGACGCTCACGAGCCACATTGGCGGTTATATCGCGCGCGCTGGTGGAATTGGCCCACTTGGAGTCCAACATTCCAGCATCAGGATATAGCCCTGCATGGGGCCAGAAGTGGGCGGAGGCAGCCGCCCACCTCAACGCACTTGAAAGGCAACACAAACATCGGGTTTGTGTCCAATAAAGGGCCACACGCATCACTAAAGGTGACAAGTGCACTGCATACTTCTTCAAAAAAAATTTTGCACCACGCCAGAGCGTGGCCTGCACACAAGTGCGAAGATCGGATAATTCTATTGTGGACACACCAGCTAAAGTGGCAATTGAAACGCAAAGATATTACTCTGAGTTATACTGAGCCGAACCAGTTCAGCTGGCCAAAATGGCAGAATTTCTCAACTGAGCTCATATCCACACCATTTTCTGATACCCGGAAATAATGAATTTAATTACTCCAAATGAATTATGGACTACCATTCGTGGTGCGCCAAACCGAAAATGCCCAGGCCCAGATGGCATTCCATATGAGTTCTACAAAAAATATTTTAAATATATATCCCCATTGCTGCTAGCCTCACTCAACCAAAGCCTGTTGGAAACGCGCCTCCTACCAGGAGGACATGAGGCCTTTACGGTCACACTCTTCAAGAAAGGGGATAAGCTTGACTTAGCCAACTGGCGCCCCATTTCTCTAACAAACACAGACACCAAAATTTTAACCAAAATCATGGCTAACCGTTTAGGGACTGTAGCATCTGCCACCATCTCCCCAGAACAATTCAGTTTCATCCCCAGAAGGTCGATTTGGGATAACGTGCACTCTGTGGCTAATGTGTGTCAGTCCACAGCCTCTGGGGCACTTGTATTCTTGGACCAACAAAAGGCCTATGATAGAGTAAACTGGGAATACTTTAGGGCCTGCCTCCAACAATTCCGCCTACCTCCCCCTCACGGAATCTGCAACAATGGCAGTGCGCAGCCCAGGTTTCCTAACGGAAGTAGTCCGTCCTCAAAGGGGCCTGTGACAAGGGGACCCCCTTAGCCCACTCTTATACAACTTCAGCCTTGACCCACTACTGCGAAATGTGAATGCCCAACTCACTGGGTCCATGTGCCAGGCCAAACCCCAGTCAAGATGATGGCATTTGCAGATGATTGCGTGGTGGGGGTATCTAATAACAAAGATGCACGCGCGCTTGAAGCCCTCATCCAGGAATATTCCCAGGTAAGCAACGCGGCACTGAACGCCTCCAAAACCGAAATCATCCTCCTTGGTCAGTTTCAGAACTGCTGGGCCCCAGCAAGTAGTTCCCAACCCGGCCCATCTGCTCGCCCACGTCCACGCCTTACTAACTCAAAACACACCGCTCCACTGGTGCTCCCCTTTGTGCCACGACCTACCATAAGACCGGTACGCCATCTGGGCGTGTGGTTGGAGGCAGGTGGATATGCGTCAGCAGTAATGGAGTGCCATATACTGGACAACGTGACGAAGCGAATCGCCTCTCTCAGAGCCCACCCTACTACCCTCACTGGCAGGGTTGTTCTTGCCAACTCTATGCTCCTATCCAAAGTCTGGTTTGGAGCCCACGCCATCCCCTTCTCCCCAAGCTTCTTCAAATCCCTGTATGCTTTGCTACAAGGTTGGCTTTGGTCAGGCCGCCCTCCACCAGTACGGCTAGAGGTCATGTTTGGCCCTCATCATCATGGTGGCATGGGCCTACTTGACTTCAAAGCCCATGCCGCCAAGATCCTGGGCACCTGGATTGCGGCCATCACTGCTCCTACACTCCCATCCCAACACTGGTCCCGCGCGGCCCGCTCCAACTTCTCCTGAGCCTTGGGCCTCAACAATCCATCAAACCCCACTCCCTGATGAAATACCTCGCATCACACACATCAGCCACAGGTCCTCACGGGACCAAAACCCACTACAAACGAATCCTACTCTCCATGCGAAGCGCAGAGTGGAGAATTCGTATTAATGGACATACAACCTGAAGAGGCCGCCCCTCTCCTCAGTTCACACAAGAGGTACAGGGGCTACCCATCCATGATGGCGTGATCCCCATTCGACCCCATGTCCTATCCAGGGTGGACTACCTGGACATGATGGACATCCCTTATTCCACTGAGACCCAAAAGACTATCTGGAAATACGCACACCATCCTCTGTTGCAGCCTCAAGTCCGCTCCCATGTGTGGCGCTGCCTGAGGCGGGTGTATCATACAGCTGAGCGCTCTAATGCTTTACACTCATCCTGTGTCGTGTGTGGCCAGTATGGAACGCTGTTTCACCGCCTGGAGAAGTGCCCCACCTCTAAAGTAATATGGCGCGAAGTCCAACGTCTGCTAGGCCAGGATCAAACACATCCCTTCAGTCTGTCAAGAGATATGTTTGCTTCATCAATGGCCTCCCCCCTCCCACCCTCCCTCCGTGCTCTGGTGGTTGCAATCGCCATGTGGACTATCCACACGATTGTCTTGGATGCCATCGCTGGATCCATCCCCACCCTCCTGAAGCTGTCCACAGATTCCAGTCTCATTTGGTGGATCACTTTCAAGTGTGGATGTTTGGATATCTCCCACTGCGTCGCTGACAGCTGGTCTCCTCCTGGTTCCCAGTCTGGTTCATCAAATCAGACCCCTTCCTCCACACGTGCTCAATAGTGGCTACTTCCCCTACACACGTTCCCTCCCCCTTCCCATAAGTGGCGTTCCCGCTGGCAACAAGAGATAGCATCGCTTCTCTGGGGTGCCTCACCTGGTACTAAGTTTTGTCTCGTCTGAGTCATATTCAGAAGTGTCCGTCCCATGGTCGGCCTTCCCCGCAATAAATTTAAATGCTGGCACTTTTTAAGCCAAATACCATTCCGCAAAGTTTAAAAGTTTCCATAACAAGTCTGGATAGCAGTTAGCCATACATGAACAAACTTCATTCTCACTTGGTGAAGCACATTAACAGGTCGATTTTAGAGAAAAGCTTTGATTTAAAAGGCTTAGCCAATGGCTGCTTCTAAGGAAAGTAATATGGATCTGGGACCGTGATAGTGTTATAGTGACCGTAGTCCGCATAGAATCTCATAGTGCAATCAGTTTTCTGTGCAAAAACTAATAGTGATGACATGGGTGAGGTTTTCTTAGTAATCAACACCTTCTCTATAATGTCGTCAATCCATGTTTTTAAAAGTTTAATTTTTCTCACCTGATTAGAGTTATAGGGGCAATCAATAATGTTGATGTCAAGTATCAGACAAAAACTCAGATCAAATTCAGAGTGTCTGAGCAGGTGATTCACGCCTCTTGAATCAAAAATTGAATTAAAGGAAGCGAGAATTTGAAGCAAAGTAGGTGCTCATGCACAATATTGGTGAAAGGGTATTTCACTTTTTCTGCCACAACATTCCCTGTTATCAATTTTAAGAGAATGAAAATTGCACCCAAAGAAGAATTTAATATAAAGGCTAGCTTGCTTTGCTTAAAATCAATAATCAATGACTGGCGGCGCCACCAACTACATCTAAAATTACAGGGTCTAATTGTTGCAACTGGTTAACCAACCATCATTTATATGTTTACTTGACTTTATAATGAACTAAGAATAAGAGAAAAGGTTTATAAAAATACTGCAATCCTTGACCTCAATTTATATGTAGTTACTGAAGTTGTAGAAGATTACTGTCACAACTATGGCCGCTTCCATTTGATTTATTAATAATACAAGAGAAAAGGGAATCCTCAATACCTGCTGGTGCAACTCTCTTCCCTAAATTTTGATTACCCTGTGCCGCAGCTCTGGTTTTTGAATCGCCCATAATTTATGATTTACTATTCATTATTTTTCCCATACTGGCATAAAAACTTTCTATTAATTAGGATTAAAGTTATCCTCCTTGGCATTTCTTCCAGAGTCTTAATTCTAATAGAGTACCTTTTTATCATGAAATTTATCCTGAAGTCACTGTCTAAATGGCCTGTATTTTCTCATTATAATTACACAATGTTCTTAGTGCTCTTTTACTGTAAAATATTTGCACCAGCAGGAATGAGGGATGAGATGAGCATATCTGAAGGAGACTACCATTTTGAGGTGGAACTTTGACATGCTAACTTCTGATATAGTCTATCACTAGAAGGAGACTATTCCTTGTGAAACCCAAAGCCGTTGTCAGTAATAAAGATATGGTGTGCTTACTCTTTAAATTTTTAATAAAAACCAATTTGCAACTAATAGGGGTTTCCCTCTTTAACTTTTAAGGACTCTGTCCTCATACAATGCCTTGTATTAGTGTTTTTGTTATCCTGCGCACTTAGAATATGACGCCCCCTGCGCCAATTTCAACATTTGGTGCTCACTACAGGAGGCAATTTAATTGTTAAATGTATCTTTATTATATAAGTAATAGTAGGCATAATTCTCTTGCTACTATAGTACAATGCATGGACACTAACGCAGCTGTTTTTAAGGTCCAGCGTAAGGATGATCAGCTTTCCAATTCCGCATAGAGATTAAATGGTTAGTTTAAGGGCTGAGACATGGATACTTTATTAATTCATGATCACAGATTTTCCACTCTAGTATTTATCCCTTATGATATTTAACACTTCCTGGACGGCCTTGAGCAAAGCTTATTTTAGAGCTACTTGCTCTTTATCCGCCCATGATAGGGAAATTAACTCTCTGCATGCTTTAGTCCACTTCCAAGGACAGGACATCAAAGAATTAAAGAATTACCTTTTAGCAAGCGACCAGAAACTTGAACCAGGTAACAAAAATTTATGGTGGGACGCCACCTTTTTTGGGGTTGATAAATTAATTCCACTGTAATCTCACATCTAGCTGTGTTGATTCATGAGTTCATTCTATATTGGTGATTAAGTTAAGGGAGCTGAGGCCCTTCATGCGCTCTCAAACTCTACCAATATAAATATGTTATCAACTCCAGGCATTTATGGCCATAACAATACCCGGTAGTTACTTATAGTGAATCACTTTCAATGGCATTTTCCCGTCATTAATGGCTCCCTTGATGGCCTCTGCTCACCTGATGCAACATCCTATAGACCCATGCTAATGGTTCAAAGTCGCTTTATTCTTGCCCTTAGTTATATAACACTGAGGTTCAATCAATATTTTTAGTACTAGTGGTGCCTAACCCAAGAGGGTGTCCTCCACGTATCTTTATTTATGGGTCCTAAACAAAGGGATGAATAGATAAAAAACCTAACATGGTGCTGTGGCGTTAGCCTTAGCATCCATTCTAGAAGGGGAAGAGAGGGTGGGGGATTTTCATTTTGGCGTTGGCTTCAGTTGGTAGGTGAAGGCAGATAAAAGAGTTGAACACAATATCAGCAATTGGCAGAAGGAGAAAGAGATGAGGGTTCTCCTTAATTATAAGGCCAGCAGTGTGCATCGCCTCAACATATTGAGCAAATTGAAATCTAGAATAGGTAACTATTTCAGGCACACAAGTGAAGGCTTTAATAATTGCAGGTTTGGGGGTAGTTATTTTCATAGAGTGTTATCTCGCTGTGTTGACGCATGCGCAGACAGCTGCAAAAGCTAGTACTTCAATGTCAAATTTTGGCATCCTCAGGGAAATTAATAGGGAAGTTAAGAATAGGGAAGCTGCACTAAGTGGCTCAATTGCTGTATATTAGGCTTGGCAGAGGAGGGAGCTTGTGGGGGTAGCGGCTGCTTCAACAGCTTTTTGTTGAATTGTTTTGTAAATTGGGAAACTATTTTGTGGATGAAAATGGTGGCGGGGAGTAGAATCAGGTGTTTGGGAGAAAATTTTGACCAGTCAAAGTTGAAATTAATTCTGTAGGGCAATCTGAGTTGTCAATCCATTTGAGAACCTCAAAAGGATTCGAAGTTATCAGCGCTGTGTAAGCAACAGGAGTTGATAGGGTGGCAGCTGCTGATTTTCCGCACACAGTGGGTCATTGTAATTCCACCGGTGCATGAGCTGTCATCTGCTCATAGTGGGTCAGTGGTCAGAATTTGGCAGGGCGGAGCGATAAGCAGTTCAATTATTATCTTCTTAGTCTTAGTGACTCTGTGAAGCGTGGTACTATGTTCCATATAATACAACTAATTTACCTAAAACGTGACAAAAGTTGGAATGTAAACAACTTTACTTCTTCATTAAACTTAGTATGGGTTTGCCTCCAAGGCCAATAAATGGCCCCGTTAATGATTTCCCTGGACTCTGCAAGTCAGGAGTCAGTAATGACATATTGCAGGAAGTTATGTTGAGTTACTGGCGATGTCATAGAACTCCTCAAGAAAGATTTTTGGTGGGGCGGAATAAATGAAAATGTGGAAACAGTTGTTCCTTTAACCTTTCCTTTAATAAAAAGTTTTTGTTACAGCTCTTACTAAACAGTTTTTATTACAAGGTTTAAGCCTTATATGGAGTCAAGTTATTAAAAAACTTTGACACTTAGATCATACTTCATCAGGCCTGAGAGCTCTGCAAAGAATTGTATTGGGTTATGATCTCTTTTTTTCAATGAGGAGAGTGATATTACCCATATGATGAGATATCTCCATAGATGTGCCACCACCTTTGAGGCGCCTAACCCAGGTCATTGGGAGTTTTGAGACATGATCATTCATGCATCTCCCTGAAGATAGAATTACTCATCTCTTCATATCTCACTTTGATAGGCTTGATGCTTATAAGATAACCTATCATTGTTGTAATAAACTGGGAATTATGCAAATAACTACCCTAATTTGGGTTCTAAATCCAAGGTTCATTTTGTGAACCCTGTAATTGAGGAAAGCTTGTAAAGGAAAGGGCGGTTTAGAACTGGAAATAATATACATCTGCTCATTTTAATAAAACACAAGTAAGAAATTACCCCAGAACTATGTCCCATAAGCAATTGTCCAAAAATGACGCCTCGCCTTTGATGCTTTACCATGTTATAGTGGATGATATGGTAGAAATTATCATCCACACCCAGAATAAATGCAAGGTCATGTTGCCATAGAAACTAGTGAAGCCATATGTCTAAAAACTGGAACAACAAAAGCTCTGGTTACTTCTGGTGATACCCTAACTTAGATGATGACCAGTTGGCCATACCTTTTGGAACCTTAAAAATTGAGTCCGCATTTATGTGCTGACCTACTATCTTAATGAAGCAAACTGATACTCAAGATGTAATTTAGTTATTGCAGCTGATGCTCATTCTTCTAAATGCATGTATGTCAATATTACAGTTAATAAGCTTAAAGTAAGAGCTATCGTGGACAGTGGGGCACCAGTTAACATTGTATCATCAAAATAGTTAAAGAAACTTGGTCTGACACTGGAACTGACCATTGTAAAGTATATGGTACTTTGGGGCCCCCAATGACCACTTCTCTAGAAGCATATAGTTCACTGCCGCTGAGGTTCAACACTAGTGATATCAGCTCCAAATATTGTTATTAAGTCAAGGTTATGATTTTCTCATTGGAACTTTTTATGAGAATTAAAGGTTTAAGGCTGATTTTGAAAAGAATACTTTGTAAATACTTGTACAACACCTTCCGCTGTAATACAATTGGAACAATGAGGGCTTTGTGCCTCAAAATCAGGTGTTGTTAACCTCATGTATAATGATTGCATAGTGCCAATAGGGTTTTTTTTAAATATTAGCTGCACTTTGTGATTGCCTATTTAAATTATTACATCTAAGTGCATTGCACATATGGCTTATATTAATCTAAACACTCTTTTGGGCAACATACTTTTTAGTGGGGACTAAGTTTAACTTGGAAATTCCTCAAGCGTTATAAGCTAATATTTGTGCTATATTGTCACTCTAATCTGGAACCTGTCACCATGCCAAGGATCCCTACTAGACTATGGAAAGATTTAAGTACTACTGGCTAATCTATATTCATTCACTTATTAATTAAAACGAATTTAAACTGTAACCTTTGTGAATTTTTACAAGTCAAAGAAATACAGACTACTCATGATTTTGGGAACTTTGATGAACTGGTCTTTATGGCAATAACAATTAATTTTTTTTGTTGTTTATTATCTTTGGATTGCCTAAAGGTTTAATGGAGAAGTAAAGGACACAGCCTCAGTCCTTTTAAAATATAGTACTATTTTTTCCAGACAGTGTTGATTTAATTTGTGCATATGGTGTGTTAGACCAGATTGGTACCAGAAATTATCTGCTTATTTGCCTCCATTCTATTAGGCACTCAAGAGCAGCGGATGAATATATAAGTAAAAGGATTAATTAATTGTTACAACTGGTGATGTTAATGCACTCCAAGATTTTCTGATTTTCCTGGTGCTGATTATGCAAAAGGATAGATCTAATCGTGTGGTAATAGGCTACTAAATTCTTAACAGTATTTCAAAAAAGGATCTTATCCTTTATCAAAGATTGACAAAGAATTAGACCGCTTGGGCGTCGCACAATACTTTTCAGCCAAAATTAATTTCTGGCTATTATAATATTGAGCTGCTTAAAGAGGAGTATGTTAAATGCGCTATGATAAGTGCTCAGGGTCTGTATCAACTCACCCAGATGCTGAAAGGGCTATGAATTGCCCCCACAACCTTTAAACGGACTTTGGACAGTATAATTGGAAAATTAAAGATCACCTGTGTCCCAGTGTATATAAATTATATAAAAGTTTTCTCCAGAATAAATAATAAAAAGCTACAATTCTTGGCAAAATTTTTCCGCTGCCTCTCCAAGGCTGATCTTAAGATAATTCCACTAAGTCTAAATTCTTTCAAATGTTGCACGAATAACTGGTGTTCATCAATAACAAACGTGGCCTACAGCCCCAGATGGAAAAAATGAAGTCATAAAATGAATGATTCGGCAAAGAAGTAAGCGTGACATCCAAGTGTTTCTTGGAGTGATTAGCTACTATTACAGTTTGTGGAGAATTTCAGCAAATTAGGTGTACCTTATCATACCTTACCAAAAATGTGATACAACTTTAAGTGGGCGGGAGACTTCCATCTGGCCTTTAACAAGCTAAGGCTGTGCCTTACTCAAGCGTCAATACTTATGTACCCCGACTTTAATAAGACATTAATTAATCAGAAATATGCATCCCTCACCGCCATAGGGGCAGTGTTATCCCAGTTCAATTTTGAGGGAATTTGAACATCACATTGTTTATTGCAACTGGACGCTGGATATACATTAACAGAATCGTATCATTACCAAAAAGGAGTATTTAGCAGTTATTTACACTTGTAAACAATTTTCGGTTTACATCCACGGAGTACATTTTAATGTGGTGATTACCATGACTCTTTGCGCTGGTTACAAGATCTAAAGAACTTAAATGATGTCTGGCTCTCTGGGCTTTAGATATTACAAGCCTATGGCTTTGAAATTCAACACTTCCCCAACATTAGGCATTAAAACGCAGTTTGTTTCTATCAAATGCCTACAGTAGCTTAATTCTGTTTCAGCTGACTAATTGCTTGATAAGATGGTAACTTAGCTAGATGGCAATGAACCTGAAGAGGTTCAATGCACTTTGGAAAAGCTGAGGCGGATTAACTTTGTATATAAGAAGAGACTAAACAAGGATATTGATTTACTACCCATTGGCTACTAGGTCTACTTTGTGGGCTGACTTTGTTACTGCCGCCCATAAAAAGATGGGTCATAGGTAATATAATAAACACTTGAACAATTAATGTCACATTACTACTTCTACTACATTTCTTTTGATATTCACAAGACTTTCAGCTGTTGCAAAGAATGCCAATATGAAGTGTTATACTGAAAAGCCACTCATATAGATTGGTTAAACCCAATTATGCCTGAAACACCATCTCTATTGACATTGTGGGCCCCTTGACCAGTAGTTGTGGGCAATCCATATATATATAAAGTTGTGGACATCAATCACTTCACTAAATGGGAGGTGTCTGGAAAACAGCAAGTTTTTTAGACTGAACTGCCAATTTAAGTGCCAAAGCACCTAAACGCCAAGCCTGAATGCCAGTGGCACTGCTGCTGGTATGACTATTATGAAACTAAGAAGGGATTTTGCCACTAAGTGCCCATGAGCCATTTGTCATGTATAATCACCTAGCCATGAACCAGGTAAACATGGAAATAGTCACATGGGTTGTTGAAATATTTTTTGGGAGGGATTATTTAAATTTGAACATAATAAAAACTGGAGTTGGGTATAGGGATTTTTATTAAAAAGTAAAATAGAGAAAATTAACCAACATTTTCCTCAGTGTGATGCAACTGAACATATGGTGTTTGATTAGGTAGTTTTGTCAAAGCAGGCATTAGGACCCCTAATTTGACCTAAACCGGCATATTTTTGAGGCAGGGGGGAATATTGACTTCAATCTGAACTAGCATTATATAATTGGTGGCAGGCTAAGTTGCTATTGATTTTGCCCACCAATAATGATCTGAGACTTTACGTGTTTATGGCGGTTAGTGTGACGGCATTTGTCCTGACTGGCAACATGTATCCCCCCGGGGTCACCCCACATAGGTATGTCCCTATGGGTCTGAAATGGGGTTGGGATGACCAACTCGCCCATGCCCAGTCACTGAGATGTTCGTTCAGCCAAGTGGGATTCCTTGAGCAATGATCCTGATCTTTGAGAAGAGGGTTCTGAATTATTGACAATCATCCCCAATGGTGATACATGACCATTGAGAACAAGGCCTGACGATTTTGTGAGGAATTTAGGATTGGCAACCATACTGCTCAATGGCTCATTGCCATTGGCAGTTTCTATGAAGGATTAGATGCTTGTCCCCTTCTGACTATTAGTTGCCCGCCTGTTGGACCTTAGTTTCATAGATTTCAGACATTTTGGCTTCAATTAATTAAATCCCACACAGATTATCTCAATTCTAAATTTAAATAAGTAGTTGCAAGCGCTGGAACTTGGGGAGGAATCTTCAGAGGGAGCGCTGTTACCCAATGCTCATCTATCACATGGGCGAGGTCGCCCTGTGTGATGAGGGGTACAGCTGCCCTCTTCAGACCCTTTTGTTAGGAAATGGGAAAATCGCCTGATCCAGTCAGTGGGGACGTTCCCCTGGACTTACATTACCCTTTCCTTTTTCCAGAGGAGAGGCGCCAACGCCAGGAAACTGCATGAGGGCTACATTTTTGTGAGCCTTGGGCAACTTGATTGCCATCAAAGCTCCAACCTTTTTTGGGGGATGGGGAGCATCGGGATGGGACACATGTGCTGAGTAATTGACTAGACCTAATTGTCGGATATTTGATAGGGACATAATAATGTTAGCATGCTTAAACTTATTATGGATCATATCAGATATCATCGAATATGGATCAGGTATATCTTAAGCTTATGAAAAACTTAGGATCCGCGGCCTAGCGATTTCACTTAATAATATTTAACTATGATGACATGGGCTTGAGGGCTTTGTTGGTTAGGTCAGAATTAAATTAAGTTTTGACTTAATGACTCAGGCACATGGGCTTTGTTGGTCTATTTTCTATTAGTTTTTAATGTTAGTCGAGTTTTTGATTGAATTATACTAATTAGTGATATGAATTGCCTTGGTATGTGCTGCCAATTGCATGTGAAAGAGAATTGGTTCAACTATTTTGCAGATGCATCTGAAACGCCACCTTGAGAATTATGATGATGTTTACACTGACCCTGAGGCTGAGCATTATGCCCTGAGTCAAAGTATTTGTAGACGCTACAAACATTTTACGTGTTCCTTTGGCCAAGTGCCATTGAAAATGAGACGTCATGGGTAAGATGTGGCGAACATCAAACCATATAAATTACCTTCAAGTTGATGCTAATAAAAAACATCCAACTACTATGACTAGTTTTTAGCTTAATTTATAAACTTTTTGTGTTTAATACTTTAATTTGTATTAGTCAATAATTTACTTGGGATCAGTAAGATTAGGGCGGCGTGCTATTGTCCAAGTAATGACATGGGAATACGAATTTAGAGTACTATAACCAAGGAGTTATATCTAAATTATAGTCACCATCTAGTCTATTGTCATCATAAAATAGATGTACAAAACTCCATACCACTGCAAAAGAAGAACCAGCCATCTGTGGAGGACCAAAGTTCAACAACGTGGAAAGCCTCAAACAGGTCCATGCAGTTCACGCATTCATGGTCTTTTAACCAGCTGTTTTATAGGCTGTAAAACTCTTACATGCAACTAGATACTGAACTGACCCCTGAGATTTGCAAGATGCTAAAATGCTCTCCACTTCGGCCTCCTCCACATCCTCTATCACTATCAACTCAGGATATGAGGGGATAGTCCCCTTGAACGATGAAAGCTGAGATGCGTGAAAAACTGGAAGTTGTTTCCAGTAGGATGTCAACTTTAACTGATAAGCATTATTCCTCAAATCCTCCTCCACAAAGTGGGGGCCTGAATGTTTACTTGCAAACTTCTGGGAGGGTACCTGTATCTGCAACTGGTGCGTATCAAGCATGACATATGAACCCACCATAATGTCATGAGTGGAAAGACGTTTCCAATCCTCAGAACACTTATAGTCGCCAATAGCCTTAATGATATGTTCCCACAGCAAGGACTAAGTAAACAGAATATGCTATGTATGATCCGCGGCAGTGGGACCTCTGGCCGCAGACAAGGATTGATTAAAAATTAGGGGTTATAACCCAAAGTCGCTTTATAAGGGAAAAACTAAATAGAGCATGTGTCCATTACTATAAGTGAATTGAGAAAGAGGAAGGTCGTTAGCGCAGGTATTTTTCACGGCTGAAGCATAGCAGCGCAAGTAATGTTCTAAGATCTGATTAAGCCGCTCAGTGTGTCCATTAGCTGAGTATGATACTCTGTGTATTGGCAAGGTGTAATTTTAAAACTGATAAAAGCTCATTCCAGAAATGTGCTGTAAACTAGGGCCCATGAACATTAATAGTCTCCTGCGGAGGACCAAACATAGAAATCACATGGCGCACAAAGAGATGAGCAGTTTCTAAATATAAATTTCAGACAAAAAGTGATAAATAGGGCAAATTTTTAAGCTGAACAACCACCATCATCACAAAGTAAACCCGCTTGAACAGGGAAGTTTGACAATAAAATCCATGGATAATAATCTCCATGGACCCTCAGCCTGTTGTAAAAGATGACGGAGACCTTTTATGCCTGATCGATCAGACTTGTCCTGTGCACAGGTAACACAATTGACAATCCAGGATGGTACATCTTTTGATAGGCCCGCCCAAATATAGGTCACTCAATCAAATTAATACACTTTTTAATTCCATGGATGACCATTTGTGGGGTGGTTTGATGATCCTGAAAAACTTCAGCTCTAACAAGAGGAGTAACCCACACCTACAGCTAAAAATGAATATAACCCTTCACCAATAAATAAAAATAATGTTTAAGATCTGGGAGAGACATTTGTTCCAACATCTCCACTCCTTTAGGACAGGTCAATTGGGCCGCTAAAACCCGTGAAAAAAGTGGCGAATTGGGAGCCATGACAACCGATGAGACCACAGGAGGGATGATGGATAAGATTTGGGTTGGATGGATAATGGTACCAAAATCCACCTCATCTGAATCTACAGGGCAATGTGTGGGGTTACAACTAAAGAAGTTGGGAGGAACATTCAACGCTACTTTCACAAACTCATATTTGATCTTAAAGCCACAAAAATTCTGATAGGTTCAAGCTTGCATGTTGCCAACTTCTGTGGTTTGCGGAAGTAGAGAAAAGCTTGATGATTCATTTGCACTGTTAACTCATGTTGAGCACCCTGCAAAAGGTACTGCCAGTGGGTCAGGCCCATGCCACAGCTGCCAGCTCCTTGTCATAAATGGCACAAGACTGCTACGTAGGAGAGAACTTGTGGGAAAAATAGATGACAAGGTGCTATAACCCCTCATGCTCCTGAACCAATACAGCCCTCACCACAGCAGATGATGCATCGCAGGCTATGATATAAGGCTTAAAGGGTTCCGCATTATTCAGATTTGGGGGAGACAAACATACCTTTTTAATTGACATAAATGCCTTCTGGTACTCAGGCGTCCAATGAAAGGGAAAATCTTACCTGTAAATGGATGGAGTGGGGCGGCTAACTGGGATAGGTAGGGGAAAGTTTAAGAAAATTATAGTGCCCAAGAAGCTTCTTAATTGCTTAGGGTCGTTGGAGTGGCCACCCTTGGATGGTGTCCAACTTGTTAGGGGGATGGCATACCCATCTTTTAAGACAAGATTGCCAAAAAATGTGACTTCCTCCCAGTAAAATTCGCATTTAGAAGTATCAACAAGAAGCCCGACTTATGTAAGGCTGCCACAACTGTTTCCAAACTTTTGCATGTTTTTGGAGTTAAGGAGGTTACTAAGATATTGTAAATATAATCTACCGCACAAGTAAACTAGTGATCACCCAACAAAATATCAATCATTCTTTGTAATGTGGCTGGTGCATTCTTCAACATGAAGGTCATTAATCGAAATTGGAAAATACTCCTCTTTATTTGGATAGCAGTAAGCCATTCCTGGCTTTCCATCACCTGAATTTGGTCTAAGCATTAACAAGGTCAAGTTCTGAGAACACACGGGACTTAGCAATTGCTTGACTGATAGTTTTCTCAAGTGGTAAAGGGTAGGGATTATAAACTGTTCTTTTATATAGGTGATCATAATCCACGCAGGGACAAAGGAAACCATCAGCTTTCTTAGAAAAAACGATGGGTGAAGCAACTGGTGATGTTTCTTTGAATAATCACCCTTTATTAAGCATTTCATCTAACCATACATTAAGAGCAGCCTCATCCACTGTGTGCGGGTACAAAGGGCAGTTAATATCTACCACCTGCACTGCAATTCTGAACCCTAGATCGAATTTGGTGTGGGGGAATATGGGCCGCATTCTCAGAATTATAGGTACTTTAATACACTATTAGTGCCTAAGGAAAATCCGATGGAAGGCCCGCAGGGGAAACAAGGGAAGTAATGGAAATGTGGTCTTGAGTTTTTGTAATATTATCCCCTAAAGGAAACTCACTTTTCATCTGGTCATTAGCAAATAACAACATGTTAGAATCCAGGTGAATTCTAACTTGCTGTTGACATCACCAACCCACCCCTAAGATTACCAGAAACACCATGTTTGGCATTGCGGTGAACCAGTCGCAAAAGCTGAACTTTCGGACAGAGAAAGGTGTTAAGCGTCTAAATAGGTATGAGGGCTGTGAAGCTGATGAAGCGACCATCACCGTAGGACCCAAGTCCAGGTCAAATTTCAACTGGTGAGCTAGTTCTACACTCATAAAATTCCCCACTGCTCCAGTGACACCAAGGCCTCAAAGGACATGTGGTGAGCTCTGATACTTAATTTCATGGGCAATAGAAAAAATAAAAGAAATTCTCTTTATTGGTAATATAGTTGAGTCTGTAGATAACGAAGAGATAGCACTAGAATTGGGGGAAACCACTAGGTTCACTACAGGAGTAGACACTTCATAAGTCGGAATACTAGAATATACTGACATGGGCACGAGGGCCAGAGCAGCTATTGAATGTGATTTGGACAATAATTTAGAGTTGGGATTTGACATCAAAGGCCACCTCGGCGGCTCCTAGTATGAAGATTCCATTTTGGAGGGTGGGTTTAGACAATTCAAGAGGTACTAGGCTATTGTGACCATAGTAGAACTTCTTCAAAACCTTATTCAGTTAAGAGAAAAGGGCCATTTCTACGCCCATCTCAACGAGAAGGGCGGAAATGGTTAAGAATGATGGATGGTCGATTATGTCAGGAAAACATCAAGTTATTTTTAGACTAGACTGCCAATTTATGTGCCAAAGCACCCAAACGCCAAGCCTAAATGCCAGTGGTACTGCTGATGGTACAACTATTATTAAACTAAGAGAAAATTTCGCCTTAAGTGCCCATGAGCCATTTTCATGAATAAGCATCTAGCTATGAACCAGGTAAACATGGCCATGGGTCTCCTGGGTTGTTAAAATATGTTTGAGAGGGGTGGTTTAAATTTGAACATAATAAAAACTGGAGTTTAGTATAGGAATTTTTTATTGGAAAGTAAAATAGAGAAAATTGACCAACAATTTCCTCAATGCGATGAAAATGATTAAATAGTGACTAATTTGGTAGTTTTAAGGACTTCTTTTCCTGAATCTTTCTTCAAAGTGTAGTTTTATAAATAGTGTGTTTTCTTTTTCTGCTTGGTGTAGCTTTCTGAGCAATTTATACAGTTAATAAAAAGTAAAACTTAGTCGCCCACCGTAGTTTTGCACTATTGTCATCAGATTCCTGCCGGCTGCCCCAGTGTGGGGCAGCTGCAAAACTACCCCCACCGTTTTCCATCCAACAGGAAAATGCGCTTGGACTGGCTCGCCCAGTCATACCAAATCCCTGGGACAATTTGTTCATCCCAAGGATCTCAACGCCCACATCGCTCAATCCCAAGCAGTGCCCTGCTGCCCCCTGGTGCTCCCTTGGAGCAACATGCATTTTGGCCTTAGGGTCAAATATGGGAAAATTTCCTATACATCGACCAAGCCATTATTGAAATAGCTCAGGCAGTGATGACACCCGCCTGTTTATTGACTTCCGCCCCTATGGGGGGTATTTTGATCTCAGCTTCACTTGTAAAGCCAATTCCGCCAATGCGGCAATAGTGCCCCTTGTCTTCCAGGATACACCTCTCCCAACAACATGGACCTGACTCCCAGGCGGACACCACCTTGGTGGTTCAGTTCGCTGGTTTGCCTACCCACCTCCACCCTGAGGTGTTCCACTAGGAGCTGATAGAAGGTTTGACAGTCTATGGCTCCAACCCCATCTTGCAATTTGTGGTCCCAAATGGGGCCACACGCCTCACTAGGCCCCAGGCGTATGCCACAATCAGCCCTGAAATGAACAAGATTGCCCCATTGATTCCTCCTCTCGCCACTATTCTCTCTACCCCTGACTATCCGTTCTGGGCCCACATCAATGGCGGATGGATGGTTTTTCCATCCTTATTCAAGTTAGACCACTCAAAACGCAAGTGCCCATATCTAGCAGCTTCTGACAGCGCTGATAGTTCATGCAACGGCCACCAATCCGCCACCCACCCTGCGCCAATTCCAGCATGAGGTACAATCCTACCTCCCCCTCTCCCAAAGCCTGTTGCTGCAGCTGCACCTGCAGCCACAAATCAGACCTCACCTTGCCCAGTTCACATATAATTCCTCAAATCAAGCTCAGGATTGGACCTCAGTTTGATCCCATTTAACACCCAACAAATCAACTAATCCTCAACCATACGCTGATTCCCCAATTCAATTTTGCCAGAACCCATGAGAGTTTTTGGATGAAATTGACAGATAAATTAATATCATTTAAGAATTATTGCTGCAAGTTGATCAGTTCTAGGATGCAAAATGGGATGCAGAATTCCCCTCTCGTTTATATGCCCCAAAGCCAAACGCCAAACCATTCTACAGCGACCACCAGCTTGCAGTAGAAGCAGATGCCACACCAGATTGCTGTCCCCTCCGCAAAGCCGCCGCTTAATCAGTGGCAGTGCTTGCAGGAGTAATTTCACCTCTTGTATCCCCAAAAATCTTACTACAAAAATTAAGATTAACGTAAAACAACTACACAAAAATGTCACTGACGCTATCCAGAATGTGGTAACTGTAGCACGAAATCCAAAAGCTAAGATCACCTGAACCAACATTGCAACATTCGTTAAGATACCAGATGCCCAAATTAAAGCCAAAAAGGCTTTAGCCAAATATATTACTGCCATTTTTATGGTTGGCAATTACTCAGAAGTACCAATAATCAGTGATATTGAACCACATGCTGACATTGCCCTGACACCCTTGCTATCTGCCTTGACACACACCCTACTCTGGGAAGAGTTAGCTGCTGCCAAAGATGAGCCCTCTGATCCCCTTCCCCTTCCGCCATGTAGAGATAAGCAGTTTTCGCTGCCTACCTAATTGGTTGTTTTGTTTGGTGTGATTCATTCAATTGCTCATTTGGACGTTTTGTTTGAATCAATTAGTTACGTTATTTTTAGCTTAAGTTTTTAGTTTAGTAATGTCCGTCCCCTGGTCAGCCTACCTTGGTTAAATAAAAATTTTAGTAGTTTTGTCAAAGCAGGGATTGGGGACCTCAAATTTGACCTAACCCAGCAATTTTTTGAGGTAAGGGGAAAATATTGACTTCAAGCTGAACCAACGTTAAAAGAATCAGTGGCAGGCTGAGTCACTATCAGTTCAACTACAAACACATGTCCCAAAGCTTTACTGCATTTATGGCAGTTAGCACAATGGTGTTTGGACCAATGGGCAACTTGATCCCCCAGGGCCACCCCATATAGGGACAGTACCGACTGATCGTAAATGGGTTCAGGATGACCAACCACCCATGCTCAGTCGCTGAGGAGTTCATTCAGCCATGTGGGATTCCTTAAGCGATGATCCCAGTTTTTGATATGAGGGTTTCAAATTATCAGCAATCATCCCTGATGGTGATACATGCCTGTTGGGAAAAAGCCCATTGATTTTAAGAGTAATTTAGGTTTGGCAACCATACTTTTTAATGGCTCAATGCCATTAGCAATTTTGACTGAGGATTTGGTGCTTGTCCCCTTCTGAATATTAGTTGCTCACCCATAAGACCTTATTTTTGTAGATTTCAGACATTTCTGATTCATTTAATGATTTCTGCAAAGATTTCCTCAATTTGTCAAGCTAATTTAGCAGTGGCAAGCACTGGAACTGGGTGAGGAATATTCAGAGAATTTGTTGTTACCTAATGCTCATCTACCTTATGGACAAGGTCGCCCTGTGTGATGAGGGGTACAGCTGCCCTCTTGGGACCCTTTTTGCTAGGAAATGGAGAAATTGCCTGATCCATGCAGAGGGGACTTTCCCTGGACTTACAGGAGGAGTCCAAAACTGGTAAAAATCTGGTGGCCACAACATATTTAAGTTTAATTTGGAAATCATAGTTACAGCATGGCCGAACTAGTTTATTTTAATGGATAACAGGACTAATTTATTATCCGAAAATTATTTCTTAATTTAATGAAATTGGGGTAAAGGTGACATTGTCTACGCCACATCACCCTGAGACCAACAGCACCATTGAACAAGTGAACAGTACTCTCAATGAGATTTAAGTAAGCTGATTACAGACAAAGCATCCAGATGGAACCTTTTCTTGCCTTCCACCATTCTTACATACACCATCAGATATCACTTGACCATGGGACACTCCCATTTTGTACTACTTTATTGGAAGCAAAAAAGCTACCCCCACTCATATAATCATGTTATAAAGAATAAAATATGTGTTCACAATATACTTGAAAAGGCTCAATCAGAACTTTATCTGGCTACAAAGAGCTGCCTACTCCAACGCACTGGCTTGAAAAGCCAGGTCTAGAACACATGATAATGAAGACCACCAAGCCTTAACTACCTTTGACGTAGGGATATTGGACTGGTAATATAATAACCATAGCTTTAGAAGTACTAGAATTAAGCACATTTAGAAATGCCCCTTTAAGATTATAGAGAGAGTATCTACTTATGCCTACATTTTTAAAAGATCCATTGAGTGCTAACTTAACAATAAGGTGCATGTAGGGTTCCTTAAGCAGTACTATCAGCCTTCTAGCCTTACGGCAGTGGGCTATAAATAGCTCATTAGACCCCACTTATCTTTATCTCCTTATGCTTGGTCAATTGGGGGAATGTGGTAATTGGTCTAAACAACCATAAGTTTTTAGTTTAAATAAATCTATAATAAATTAATTCTTTAATAAAAAGTTCAATATAAATTATTTCTCCCCACAGCCCATGATTTATAAATAGTTGCTGAATCATATCATATTACTATCAGCAACTTTGTCCGCGTTTATCAGATATTAATAACTACAGAAGAAGATCAAATCCTTTTTCCCTGTTGGTTTAATTTGATCTGTTTGTTTATTTATTTATTGCGGAGAAGGCCAACCAGGGGACAGACACTTCTGATAAGACATCAAAGAAAACGAAACTCATGTAATAGGAGGGCACCCCAGAGAAGCTAATTGTCAGGTTAAAGCCTGACATTAGAGGAATTTCTGAGATTTCAGATACAATTCTTCATATCAAGAGGATTTGTGCTGAAGTTAGATCGATTATTTGCATATCAAATTATTATTGCAATGAGTTTTGTTTGATTAATCGCACCAAAACGAATTTACAATGAGACTGAGACGATTCCCACTGCTTTCAAAATCACATGCAAGGCGCAATCCCATAAGCTCAAGAGAGTTATAGTGCTCCATTCAAATAACCAATTAAGCTTAGGAAATTCCAGGAAGTTGGATGGGATATAAAACTAGACTATTCAGATGGTTAGTCTTTGTGGTCAATAAAATATTAAAATATGCTAAACCCTTTAAGTACATATTTTCATTAAAACAGTTCCATATACCGTATAGTAAACAAGCTATACAGTCTAACCAATTATTTTATAAAACGTATAACCATGGGTGCAGAAACACCTATACCTGAACAAATCCCTCTTCCATTACTTCCACATCCAAACATAGCTGGTGTACTGGCTTTAACAGGAATGGGAGTGGTTGAAGCAATCCTTCCTTCTTTAGGGCTAAACCGCCCAATTGCCCTTGCCATTCTCTATATGGTACGCACTATCCTTTGTTATACTGGACCTTTAGCTCAGGGTTAGCAGGTTCACGGCTTGCTTCTACAAACTGGGGCAAAGTATTACCAGTCCCTGACACTAGTGCTGTCTCCTGTTGCCAGCGGGAACGCCACTACTGGGAGGGGGGGCATGTGTATAGGGGCAGGCGCCACTATTGAGCACGTGTGTAAAAGGAGTCAGAGTTGATGAACCAAACTGGGAACCAGGAGGAGACCACTGGTGGCGACGTGGAGGGAGGTATTCAAACATCCACGCTTGAAAGTGGTCCACTAAATGTGACCAGAACTGACGGACAGCTTCTTGAAGGGTGGGGGTGGAGCCTGAGATGGAATCCAAGACAATCAGGTGGATAGTCCACATGGCGATTGCGACCACTAAATTATGGTGGGAGGGTGGAAGGGGGAGGCCATTGATAAAGCAAACATATCCCTAGACAAACTGAAGGGCTGTGCCAGATCCTGGCAAAGCAGACGTTGTACCTCACGCCATATCGCTTTAGATGGAGGGCACTTTTCCAGGCGGTGAAACAGCGTTCCATACTGGCCACACATGACACAGGATGATTGAAAAGCGTTTGAGAGTTTGGCAGTATGGTACACCCGCCTCAATCAGAGCCACACATGGGAGCGGACATGAGGCTGCAGAAGAGGGTGGTGGGCGTACTTCCAAATGGCTTTCTGGGTATCAAGGGGATAGGGGATGTCCATCATGTCCAGGTAGTCCACCCTGGACAAGGTATGGGGCCTCGCGGGTATCAAACCATTCAGATTGGGTAGTCCCTAAACCTCCATGATGAACCGAGGAGAGGGGCGCCCCCTCTGGGCTGTGTGCCCACAAATATGAATCCTCCACTCAGCGCTCCGCATGGAGAGGAGGATCCTTTTGAAGTGGGGTTTTTCCCATGTGGACCTGCGGCCGAAGGATGGGAAGCCAGATATTTCAACAAAGAGTGTGGGTGGGATGGGTTGGTGAGGCCCAGGGCGCGGGAGAAGTTGGAGCGGGCCATGCGGGACCAGTGTTAGGCTGAAACTGTAGGGTTGGTAACGGCAACGATCCAGGTGCCCAGGATCTTGGCAGCATGGGCCTCAAAGTTGAGCAGTCTCATACCTCCACTATGGCGAGGGCCAAACATGACCTCCAGTCGCACTGGCGGTGGGCTGCCTGACCAAAGCCACCCTTGCAGAAGGGCATACAGTGATTTGAAGAAACTTGGGGAGAAAGTGTAGGCGTGGACCCCAAACCAAACTTTGGAGAGGAGCATAGAGTTGTCTAGTACAACCATGCCGGTAAGGGAAATAGGACGAGCTTTGAGGAAGGCAATGCGTTTTGTCACGTTGTCCAGAATATGGTTTTCCATCACCATTGAGGCATACCCGCCTGCCTCCAACCACACCACCAAATGGCGGACTGGCCCAACGGTGGGGCTTGGCACAAGGGGAGCACAAGTGGGGCGGTGTGGGTTGGGCAAGGTATTCAAGTGCGTGTGCTAGCAGATGAGGTGTATTGGAAAAAGGGCGCTGAGGCCCAGCGGGCTTGATACCGACCAAAAAATGATTTCAGTTTTGGAGGCGTTGAGTGCATCATTACTTACCCTGGACTAAACCTGGATAAGAGCTTCAAGCGCTCGTGCATTATGATTGTTAGACACCCCGACCACACAGTCATCAGCAAATGCCAAAATTTTGACTGGGGCTTGGCCTTGCACATGGACCCCAGTAAGGCGGGTATTCACGTTTTGAAGAAGTGGGTCAAGGCTGAAGTTATATAAGAGTGGGCTAAGAGAGTCCCCTTGGCGAAGGCCCCTTTGAGGGCGGACTACATCCGTGAGAAAGCCAGGGTCACGAACAGCCATTGTGGCGGATTCCATCAGCAGCATCACCCAATTGATGAAGCGAGGGGGTAGGCGAAAATTGGTGAATGCAGGCCCTGAGGTAATACCATTTAACTCTATCATAGGCCTTCTGTTGGTCTAAAAATACTAGTGCACCAGAGGCCGTGGACTGACAGGCGTTTGCCACAGTGTGCACGTCATCACAAATTGACCTTCTGGGTATGAAACCAAATTGTTCCGGGGAGATGATGGCAGAGGCAACAATCCCTAGACGGTTAGTCATGATTTTAGTAAAATTTTAGTATCAGTGTTGGTTAGAGAAATGGGGCGCCAGTTGGCCAAGTCTAGCTTATCCCCTTTTTTGAATAGCGTAATGGTGTAGTCCTCTTGCCCTCCTGGGAGAAGGCGCGTTTCCAAAAGGCACTAGAAAAAGAGAGGCTATCAACAGTGGGGATAAATACTTGAAATACTTCTTTTTAGAACTCATAAAGAATGCCATCAGGGCCTGGGAATTTCCTATATGGCACACCGCGGATGGTGGACCCGAGTTCATCTGGAGTAATTAAATTCATCAACTCCAGGAAATGGGAAATGGTGCGGATGTGTGCACTATCAAGAAAATTTACCAGTTTGGCCAGCAGAATTGGGTCAGATTGGTACAATCTGGAGTAATAGTATTATCTCGATCGCCACTTTGTCCAGCATATCCACTACGGAATTGCCTGGCCTTTGCACCTGTGTAAAGGCCAAGATCTGGCGTGGTGCAGAGATTTTTGAAAAAGTAAGTGGAGCACATGTCGCTGCCGTGATGTGTTTGGCTCTTACTGAACACAAACCCGATGCTTGTGCTGTCTCTCAAGAGCATTAAGGTGGGCAGCTACTTCCGCCCACTTGTGGCCCCAAGCAGGGCTGTAGCCCATGGCCGGAACATGGGACTCCAGGTGGTTAAACTCTGCCAGAGCGTGCAAGATGACTGCTGAGGTGGATCGTGAGCGTTGGGAGGAAAGGTGGCAAGCCTGGTGGATTGTGTCTGCTTTAAAGGCAGACCAAGTGGAAATTGGATCAGTGCAAAATGGTGCAATAAACTCCAGAGCCATGGTTGTGGATTCCATCCATATGGAAAATCTCGGCGACGTGATTTCAGCTGGGTGAAGTTTGTACCAACTTGGAGCCCGAGCTGCTGGGTTGGATAGGTGGAAGGATATCGAAATCATCCTATAATCAGAGAAATTGATCTTCATTGTGGTGAAATGGGAAATCCAGGTACAAAATTGCAACTTCACGAGGATAGGTTGATGTGGGACATGGACCTTAACTGGCCATTGTGGATGTGGGGGCACAACATGTTTTTGAGAAGTGGAGCATGATGTGGCAGAGTATAGACCAACCCTAGGGTGGCCTTGAGGACACGTAGTTCAATGTGTCCCTGTTGTGTGGAAGATGAGGAAGGCCAGCGGTCAGTGGATGGGTTCACCCAACAGTTCATGTTGCCAACATCAAAAGGGTCAGATGGCAATGGAATGGAATTGTTCAATGAGAAAAAGTCCCGATGTTCTCATGCACAGGTCAGGGCATAAATGTTGACATTAGTGTGCACTTCGTCAGCCCACAAAAAATTGACAATGAGGATGCATTCTCTAAGGAAGGATTCAGACAATAAAAATTTAAAATTAGTGTTCTTTTAAATTAGCACCCCACAGTGCTTGGACCAGAAGGAGAGGTAAGGGAGGAGCATGATTTTCCATGTTTCCTCAGAACTTCGTGGACAGTGGGGCTCCTGAATGGCCAGGATGTCCGTGGGTTTATTATTTTGTAAAAAAATCAGTTTCCTAGCCCAAGACGGCGAGGCCTTAAGTCCAGCAATGTTCAATGTCCTTAAAGTAAAGGCTCCCCCCATTGCACCTTAGGTGCAAGGGGAAGGGCGCCCAGGTCCTTCAGCCTTCTCTTGTTCTTCACGGCGCTTGTTGGCACCTCAGGTATGTGATGCAACGTAGTTGGTGGTATAGATAGCCTTAGCAGTTGGGTTTGCATTGGCTTTTGCCTTCGCTTTTTTCCCCACTGCAGGATGAGATTTTTGTGGTGTGTGCATTTTTGGTACACCAACGCTTGATTTCATATTGTCAGAAGGAAGGTTGGAGACCAATTCAGTTTCAATTGATGCTTGGGCGCATTGGTCGGATGAAACTGACTCGCCCATCAGGTTTCAGCTTGGGCTGCCCAATCAGCTTGGGTATCCTAATCTGTTTGGTTGAGAGATTTGTGAGCTGCTTCTGCCAGAAAAGTCTCGATGTCCTCCTGGAGCTGGGAGAGCGAGAGAGAGAGCGGAAGTGGTCTTGGCTGCCTCCTTGGCCGCCACTTTGTGGGCCTGTTTTGCCTTCTTCCACTCTTGAGGGGATATTGGCTTTACTAGTAAGTAGCAGCCCTGCGCTCCCCATGGGAAGGCTGACTTTGTATCAGCGGTCAGTTCATAGTGGGCCTCACCGCCGCACATTGAATCCAAGGGAATTTCTTAAAATGTGATGCCCTCCTTGGAGGGGCAGGTGTGTGCCTTGTGGCCAAATGTGTTACAAAAGGCGCAGATGGGAGGTGCGCTGTCCACAGTGACCCTGAAAGGGTGGGTGGCATGCCCCTCAATGTTGACAAAAGTGGTGTGTAGGATTTGGGCTAGATCCTTTGCTATCCCCTCAGCTGGGGTTAGGATTGCAATTGCTTTGCCGGTGCACAGGTTTGGCATCAGCGTAAAGCGCTACATTTTGAAGGATTGTAATTTGCCATATATGGTAAGCCCTGCCTTCAGGTGTTATTCGAGTATGGCGCGTTTGACTGTAGTGGGCAAAAAGTCAAAAGTTACAGAAATTTGAGTTGATTTTGTCCATCTAGTGCGCTTAGTTTTGACGACCTGCTGCCCATCTGGGTGGTATACTACAACGCGCACCATTGCAGCTTCGTCCGCCGCTTCCTTGCTTTCAAAACCAAGATCAGCCAACCGCGTGACATGGAGTGGGGTGCTATTTACACTGCGTTCAGGAAATGAGTGTGTACATTCCCCACAAAACTTTTCTCAAAGCGCCGTTTGCTAAATATCCAGGAATACCTGTACTCTGTGTTCCACTGATGAGAGTGGTTGATAGTGTGGCGTATTGATGTACTGGTTGCATCGCGCTTGCCAAGCTAAAATTTCTGGGGAAATGGTTACCGCCAGTTTTTTGTTGATTTTGTCTGTCCCTCCGGGTTCACCAGGGCGTTTGCAAACTTTAGATGTCGCGGGCCAACACCTGTGCCCTTGACCTTACTTGCCCAACTGCTCCCCAAAATGGGCGTCAAATAATCTCCTCGGTGAGATTATCAAATTTTTACCAGACTCGAATTCAATAAATGTTGCAAAATTGATTTCAACGAGAGAGAAAGATTTTTCTAACTTGATCCATTGAGATCTTAAAACTTGAAATGCATCCTGGTTTTTATCACACATCATTAATGTATTAGTCCTTTCATTTCTACTCAATCTCATTTCAAGCAAATTCTATTAGAAAAGCGTTTAATAACCACTGCCATATGGCCACGCCCATTTCCAAAATGACCGCGGTTCCACCACCTGCTGCTCCCATGTGAGATAGCGGTGCTCCACCGCCTAGCGTTTTCTAACCTGTGGGCAAACATGTTTGCATGGGGTCTAATAGCCCACCATCTTCTTAAGCCTGTTTTGTCCCCCCACGGAAATTAGCACTCCACTTGGCGCGCATCCAACCTTCTCGCCCCCATCCTCTCGCCCTCCCTCATTCCAATTTCTGATTTTGCTTAAGAATTGACTATGGTCGTGTGTTCCCATATGATACCAAGGCAATTATTGATGTATCCATGGCTGCATTTGCACCGGCTGGCTTTATCAATTTCTGCCCATTTAAGGCTATTTCATTATTGGCTTCAAAAAGGAGGAGGATGCTGCAGCAGCAGCTTCAACTCCCTTAATCTAAAAGAATACTCCTATCCCTAACACCTAAACTCGCCTTCTTTCAGACACCACATTGGTGGTGTCCTTTGAATCCCTACCAGCTCACCTACCACCCCAGATGTTATATAGCCAGTTGATGGTGGGGTTCTGGCTTATGAGACACAGCCCAAACTTGTCTTCGCCGTTCCTTCTGGAGCAGAGCTCCTTGCTGCACCTCGTGCCACTGCCATCATATCCCACACCACTCTGCCTTAACCCAACAGTTTCCCCCCATGCTTGTATCACCATGGTGTCTGAGCATTTCATTTGGGCTTGGGTGGATAACGGTCGCCAATTCATGTCCCCTCTATTTCAGACTCTACCATTACAAAAAACCTGCCCCTGCGTCACTTCCTCTGGTGTGTCCTCTAAGCCATATTCAGAAGATTTTGAATGGGGCGTTTTGTTGCCCCTCCCACTCAACGTTCTCAGTCAATGGGCCAGGTGAAAAATTGGTATCCACCAAACCCACCCACACTATTTCACCCAATTTCAACCACACCAATTAGAAACAGGCCTAGAACACCATTTAAACCCAAGCATCCCAATTGACTTATTCTTACCTAAATTCTTCATCCACTATTCCTGTGAACCAAAATGCATGGAACTTATTGGCTGATATTGATGAATAATGTAACGTTGTCACCAATGAGGACTCCTGTGAATCTCTCAGCCCACTTGATTGTGTTTGAGTCAAATTCTAAAATTTTGTTTTGATAAATACCCATTTCCTAAGCGAGTCACTCCTAAATCTAATGCCGTCCTCTACCAAAGTGACCATCAGCTCGCCTTAGCAACGGTGGCCTCACCCCATTGCTAATCCTACACAAAGTGGTGGCCAAATCCATTTCTCAATTCCACCAAGGGCTGAGCACAATCAATTTCCCCCTGATTTCCCCAAAGCAGCACAGGAGGAAATAACTAAATTGACCACTGAAACCAGTGATTTGGTCATGCATGTGGCCCAATTAGCAGATTTTGACCCATCTGCAAAAATCTCCTGACAAAGTCTCACCAAATTTTCCAGGCTTCCCAAAGCCTGAATTTAAGCTGAACACCAAGTAGCGGAATTTGTTGAAGCTATCTACCAAGCTGATCTTGACGAAGGTAACCAAATTTATATCCACATTTACCCCCACCATGCTGATGCCCCAACACCCTGACTCTCCACATTTTCCGTTTCTACAATGAATATGGTGACTCTGACCAGCCGAATATGTCTGTTGAAGCGCCGCCTGACCCCCCCTCACCCTCTGCCATGGTGGGTTAGCGGTATTCCACTCCCCGCCTGGTTGGATTTTAATTTTAGTTTTTATCTTGGTTGGTGTTTTTGTCCGTTCATTTTCTTTGTTCAGTTCTTTTGCTCATTAAGCATTGGTAATGTCCGTCCCCTGGTCAGCCTGCTAAGTTTATATAAATTATTTATTTATTAGTCATTATTTTTTCCTGTACCATTGTAAGAATTGTCATTGAATTAGTCACACAATACATCTACTTAGCCTTTCTGCGACAATCATAGCTCTAGTAGCTGAATTCTGCTACTATGTACATTATCCCAATGTTACTGTTAGTGGCCTTGTTTATATTCAATATGTGATTTCCCCAGAATTCCTTACTGCTGTTTCGCTTTCAAATAATTGTACCTATGGAATTAAGGCAAAAGCAAGCACTTGAGAAGGAAACTACCATTGTAGAGGGATTTTTTGAGATTAGCTGGTGATTAAGCCTACCACTAGAGGTAGACTTTACCCTGAAAAGCTCCAAAGCCTCTGTCAGTAGTTAACACTATGGTGTGCTTCTTCCTTAAAGTTTTTAATAGCCTATTTGTGACAATAAAGGTCTTTTTCCTTTGTGTTTTCTAAGGACGCTGTCGTTATACAATTTCTTGTACTTGGGTGTTAGTTAACCTGTGCCCTTAGAATATGACGCCTGGTGTAAATGAGGCTTTGAGTAGTTCAGCAGATCATCCCTTGACCAGTGGAATGTGTAGCAGTTTTTCCCAGACTGGCGGTGGTGCAGGCAACCAATATCTCCACAGGTGGGGATGAACAGCCTTTTTATAGATGTGGTCAAACCAATAAATTTTCCTCAGCACAGAGTGACGTTTGCAAAATATTTTGAGACCTGAAGAGTCAATGGATTTATTTAATAAAGATGACGACGTCACCCAAGATTAGTAAGTATATTGACTCACTTTTATACCTTTTAGGGGCTGAATTAACTTGCATTCTGCTGATGATGTGGTAATGACTTGGCCAAATTACCTCGATAAAAGCAATTTTAGGCATAATATGAATATTACAAAATTCAGGAAATCACCCAATTTTGAGAGTCATTAAAACTACAATGTGAGGTGCATTGTAGGGGCGCCATCACCTGAACCTGAAGTCAAGAAGCATATTACCAGATTTGGTAATAAAACTTTATCAGATGAAGATGCAACTGCACAAAACCCAAAAGCGGAGATGAATTAAAGGGCTCCTAGCCATCCAGGTCCAGGGATAACTAATGTGAGAAGGATCTTGTGGCTACATGGTTGGCTCAAATGGATGGAGACACTAAAGCATTTAGACGCTGTTTGACTAAGGGATCTTGATAATCCCATATTAAAATCCATATTCCAACTTATTTTGACATAAATTTTCTATTTTTTATCCCTTGAAGTATAAAATACTTTGTTTTTATATAAATAAAAACCTTTCCACAGAATTTCAGTTTTATCTTTTTTAATTTTCACTTATAGTGGTTTAAGTGAACTAATATCCAGTATCCAGTCTAGGTTTAGCCAAACACGCAGAGTATAGTAACCATACTGAGATCTGTCTGTTTAAACAAGGACACTCTCTATCTCGAATACCTTATTCTGAGCTTCCAAGGGAATGTTGTATTGGCTTTAATGAATCCCAAGGGCCAACGTACAATGAGCATGTCTTAGAGTGTCAACAAGAGATTCTCCATGGGCGTTAACTGTTTATAAAGAGATTGATGCTATAAGGGGTAACATCAGAAAAGAATTTACTTTGTGAGGATAATTGTGTTCTAAGAAAAGGTTGTCTGGTGCCTAATCTGCGCGTAGTAGACCCCCTGAGCAGTGAGTTGGCCTCACATTTTAAGTGAGCTAAGGTCGTCGAGCTGACTGTGGTGTACACTACAGTATTGGCATTATAAAGTTTAGTGAAATCATGAGAGTTCATATGAGCAGTTTGAAAATTCAGGTATGGAAGATATCACAGAGAGAATTGCTCTGAGCTCCTGGTGAGGGATGAGAATAAATACGGTTAAGGCTCCATATTCTGGAATTAGAAGTGCATGATATATGCAACAATCTTGAGAGTATTAAGGAGACTTCAAGAAGAGCACGAATTGCCTCTCTACCAATTGTGAGAAGACCATCACCTGTTATAGAACTGGAATCTACACTAAAAAATATAAAGGAATGACTCATATGTCTCAACAAAGAGAACGGGAAAACCTTAACCGCTTTGAATAAATATAGAATGCATAGAAGAGCATGTTAATATGCTGTTTTCTATGGACAAGAGTATAGACGATTTTATAGCAGAAATGCATACTATACCAGAACCTACCTCTACTCAACACATATCCTAATTAAAGGTACTTAATGGGTCTCTTAACAGAATGTCACACAACTGGTCAGAACTTCTATACAGATTACCATGATGCACGCTAACCCTGTTGAAGAGGATCCTAAATTTAAGTCATACTTTAGGATCATGTACACACCTTGAGAAGGAACAATTGCGGGCTTCCTCTAGATGTATGAGAGCAGCATGGGTGGCGCGAGTGATCACCAAAGGCTCAACATGTGCAAGGGTGTATGAGTCATGAGGCTCAGGGGATCCTTACCGTGAGCCTATGACCTGGACTATCTTTATCCAAATGAAGAATGTCCTAATTTCTGAGTTTTTTAGTGAAGAAGACGTCCAAAAATATATGTCAAGAGTTTCTCATGATGAAAATGGTCAAGAATGTGAAAGCCACAAACTACACCTCTCTCTACTATCTCTAAAAGCAATTGTCCACTAAAGCAACTATGGATTTTTCTTCTGCAAAAACCGTTTTGCTGAGTTCATTGTAGATGCAATCTAATTTAATGATGCATATGACTCTAGCGGTTAAGAGAGCGACATCTCTCAAGGTGTTCAAATAAGTGCTACTTGACGTAAAAGGGACATATAAAGCTGAATACTAGGCCATTGGAACAACATCACTTCCAACGAGTTACAAGGCTATCTATGTCGCTGACAATAAGGGCGACAAACCAAAGGAAAAGAGTTCCAAATCACCTTAGCACTTGCCTCATTGAGATTTAACTTGCACTAAGTACTGTCCACCTGGGCACTTTATTGATCTCGTCCATTACTTTCCACTGAAAATAAGGACACCCCCTTAAAGAATACTCCAACGCTGTAAACTGAGTGGATCTCCACTATGAGGATATAGATAGTCATGAGAAATTACAATTTGGCTAGTGAAGGATACAATGTGTTAGGGGCATCTAGCACGGTGGCTGCACCTGATAGTTTAAGACTCCATGGCTCTGACATATTTAAACTGAGCAATACCTACCTTATGAAAGTAAATCAGCCTACTTAGGTCATCTATTCAGTTGAGGAAGGAGAGCAGAAAGTTATGATTACTTTTGAGAATTTGGCACTAGATGGCGAAGATACTGTAAAAGCTACTAAAAGTTTTGGTGCATTTAGTTTAAGTAATCTGCTACTGACATGTTGACCACTATAACCACTTTTTTGAAGTGCAACAAAAGTAGAAGTGATTATCCAGAAGATGCGCGTTTTGGTATCACTGGACACTGGGGCTCCAGTTAACATAATATCATTTATGATCATGAAGAAGCTGAAGTTCAACTTTCCTTTCTTGTTGCAAACACTTTTGCTACCTATTCAAATTAAGACTAAATCTAGTTTGATAATCTCACAGAGGAGATTAGTCTGCGCCCATGTCTGGGAGCAGTTGGGCAAGCAAGGCAAGAGGAGCAGGCGGAAGGCCTGCGGCCTCTAACGTTCAAAAACGCCCTGGAGAATCTGGCGGAATAGAAAAAAATCTTAAAAAACTGGCGGTCACAATATCCCCGGAGATACTCGCGTGGCAAGCACGATGCAACCAGTACATCAACACGCCACACTCCCAGCCACTTTCATCGGTGGAATTTGGAGTCCGTGTGTATCTGGACATCCAAAAAACGGCCTTATGAGAAAAATTTTGTGAAGATGTACAAAAAAATTTTCCTGACCGTGGTGTACTATGCACTTCACTCCATGTCATGCGGTTGGCTGGACCTAGGTTTTGAAAGCAAAATAGCAGCAGATGAGGCTGCAGCGGTGCGCATAGTGGTCAACCTCCCCAAAGGGCTACGGGTCATCAAAACCAAATGCACCAGATGGACAAAATCAAACAAATTTTCCTCACGTTTGACTTTTTGCCTACTTTAGTAAAACGTGACATTTTGGAGCAACACCTGAAAGATGGTCTCGCCATATATGGCAAAATACAATCTTTCGAAATGCAACGTTTCACGCTGATGCCACACCTGTGCACTGGCAAAGCCATTGCAGTTCTGACCCCAACTGAGGAGATCGTGAAGGACCTAATCCAGATCCCACACTTCACCTTTATTGACATCACAGGTCATACCACCCACCCATTCTGGGTAACTGTGGACAGCGCGCCCCCATTTGCACCCACTGTGACGCATTCAGCCATAAGGCGCACGCATGCCTCATCAAGGAGGGCGTCACATTCCAAGGGCACCCCTCGGCAGCCATGGCCAGCTGAGAGGCGCACTATGAACCAACTGCAAGCACCAAGGAGGCTTTCCCGTGGGGAGCACAAGGCTGCTACCTATTGGTAAAGCCCATCTCCCCGCAGGAGCGGAAGAAGGCCAAGCAGGCCCATAGGGCCACGGCCAAGGAAGCGGCCAAGCCCACCACCACCATCCCACACTCACAACGCCAGGAGGACATGGAGACCTTCGCGGCAGAAGTGACTCAGGAATCCATCACCTAATCAGATTGGGAAGCTCATGCCAAATGGGCCACTCAATCCGAGGATCCAATGGGAGATTCAATCTCACCCAATCGCTGCACCCAAGCTCCGGTCAAAACTGACTTGGGACCTATCCCAACTGAAAAAAAATTTGCACGCTTGATGGTGCACTGAACTTATCCGCACCGCAAAAAATTCGTCTGACATCGGGAAAACAAAAAGTGAAGGCCAAAGCTAACGCGACTCTTTCTGAAAAAATTAACAACAACCCTGATAGCGTTGCTGCTAACACCTGTGCTGCTGTGAAAGCCCGTGGGGACCAGGAAGAGGCTGGTGGGCCTGGGGGCCCACCCCCTCACACCTAAGGTGCAATGGGGGAAACCTTCACTCTAGGGATGCTGAATATTGCCGGACTCAAGGCCTCCCCATCCTGGGCTAGGAAACTGAGTTTTTACAAAACAATTTACCCATGGATATCCTGGCCATCCAGGAGTCCCACTGTCCATGAGGTTCTGAGGAAGCTTGGAAAACAATGCTCCTACCATCCCTATCCTTTTGGTCAAAGCACTGTGGGGTGCTAATTCAGAAAAATATTTTTTTCAAATTCACATCCTCAGAAACATTCCTAAATGGCTGAGTGCTCGTTGTCACCTTCTCATGGGCTGACGTTGCACACACAATCATCAACATCTACGCCCCAAACAGTGCACACAAGCGTCAGGAATTTTTCTCATTGGTCAAATCCCTCCCGCTACCCCCTGATTCTTTCCTAGTTGGCGACATAAACTGTTGGCTAACCTCACCAACAGACCGGTGGCCTCCCTCACCCCATGCCCCACAGGGTCACATAGAACTACGCGTTCTAAAAGCCACCCTTGGGTTAATGGATGCGCTGCTGCGACATGCCCCACTGCTCAAAAACATGACGCGTCCCCACATCCACAATGGCCAATTAAGGTCCATGACCCGCATTGACCTTATTCTAGCACTAGCGAAATTCAACCCCACATCTCCCACTTCAAAACAATGAAAATGGAATTCTCTGACCACCGACTGGTCTCAAACATACCACTTACCCGTCACAGTTGCAAAGGCCCCAAATTGGTGCAAAATCCGCCCCCCGAGCTCACGTCGCCAGGATTTTCCACGTGGGTGGAAGAGGCAACTTTGGTGAAATTGTTTGTTGCACCGTTTTGCGCGGACCCCATTTCCACATGGGCAACTTTCAAAGAGGACACCATCCGCCACTATCGCCATCTCTCCTCCAGACGCTCATGAGCCACATCGTCAGTTATCTCACGCGTGCTGGCAGAATTGGCCCACTTGGAGTCCAACATTCCAGCCACAGGATACAGCCCTGCATGGGGCTGGAAGTGGGCAGGCAGCCACCCACCTCAACGCACTTGTAAGGCAACACAAACATTGGGTTTGTGTCCAATACAGGGCCACACGCATCACTAAAGGCAACAAGTGCACCGCATACTTCTTTAAAAAAATTTTCGCACCACACCAGAGCGTGGCCTGCGCACAGGTGCAAAGATTGGATAATTCCATTGTGGACACACCAGCTGAAGTGGCAATCGAAATGCAAAGATATTACTCCAAGTTATACTGAGCCAAACCAATTCAGCCAGCTGAAATGGCAGAATTTCTCAACTGAGCTCATATCTGCACCATTTTCTGATACCGGAAATAATGAATTTAATTACTCTGAACAAATTATGGACAGCCATTCGTGGTGCGCCAAACCGAAAATGCCAAGGCCCAGATGGCATTCCATATGAGTTCTAAAAAATATTTAAAATATATATCCCCATTGCTGCTAGCCTCACTCAACCAAAGCCTGTTGGAAACGCGCCTCCTACCAGGAGGACATGAGGCCTTTACTGTCACACTCTTCAAGAAAGGGGATAAGCTTGACTTAGCCAACTGGCGCCCCATTTCTCTAACAAACACAGACACCAAAATTTTAACAAAAATCATGGCTAACCGTTAAGGGACTGTAGCATCTGCCACCAACTCCCCAGAACAATTCAGTTTCATCCCCAGAAGGTCGATTTGGGATAACGTGCACTCTGTGGCTAATGTGTGTCAGTCCACAGCCTCTGGGGCACTTGTATTCTTGGACCAACAAAAGGCCTATGATAGAGTAAACTGGGAATACCTTAGGGCCTGCCTCCATCAATTCCGCCTACCCCCCACTTCATAAACTGGGTGATGCTGCTCACGGAATCTGCGACAATGGCAGTGCATAGCCCAGGCTTCCTAACGGAAGTAGTCCGCCCTCAAAGGGGCCTGCAACAAGGGGACCCCCTCAGCCCACTCTTATACAACTTCAGCCTTGACCCACTACTGCGAAATGTGGATGCCCACCTCACTGGGGTCCATGTTCCAGGCCAAACCCCAGTCAAGATGATGGCATTTACAGATGATTGCGTGGTGGGGGTGTCTAATAACAAAGTTGCACGCGCACTTGAAGCCCTCATCCAGGAATATTCCAGGGTAAGCAACGCGGCACTGAACGCCTCCAAAACCGAAATCATCCTCCTTGGTCAGTTTCAGAACTGCTGGGCCCCAGCAAGTAGTTCCCAACCTGGCCCATCTGCTCGCCCACATCCACGCCTTACTAACTCAACACACACCGCTCCACTGGTGCTCCCCTTTGTGCCACGACCTACCATAGGACCGGTAAGCCATCTGGGCGTGTGGATGGAGGCAGGCAGATATGCGTCAGCAGTAATGGAGAGCCATATACTGGACAACGTGACGAAGCGAATCGCCTCTCTCAGAGCCCACCCTACTACCCTCACTGGCAGGGTTGTTCTTGCCAACTCTATGCTCCTATCCAAAGTCTGGTTCGGAGCCCACGCCATCCCCTTCTCCCCAAGCTTCTTCAAATCCCTGTATGCTTTGCTATAAAGGTTGGCTTTGGTCAGGCCGCCCTCAACCAGTACGGCTAGAGGTCATGTTTGGCCCTCATCATCAAGGTGGCATGGGCCTGCTTGACTTCAAAGCCCATGCTGCCAAGATCCTGGGCACCTGGATCGCGGCTGTCACCGCTCCTACACTCCCATCCCAACACTGGTCCCGCGCAGCCCGCTCCAACTTCTCCTGAGCCTTGGGCCTCAACAATCCATCAAACCCCCACTCCCTGATGAAATACCTCGCATCACACACATCGGCCACAGGTCCTCACGGGACTAAAACCCACTACAAATGAATCTTACTCTCCATGCAAAGCGCAGAGTGGAGAATTCATATTAGCGGACATACAACCTGAAGAGGCCGCCCCTCTCCTCAGTTCACACAAGAGGTACAGGGGCTACCCATCCATGATGGCGTGATCCCCATTCGACCCCAAGTCCTATCCAGGGTGGACTACCTGGACATGATGGACATCCCTTATTCCACTGAGACCCAAAAGACTATCTGAAAATACGCACACCATCCTCTGTTGCAGCCTCAAGTCCGCTCCCATGTGTGGCGCTGCCTGAGGCGGGTGTATCGTACAGCTGAGCGCTCTAACACTTTACACTCATCCTGTGTCGTGTGTGGCCAGTATGGAACGCTGTCCACCGCCTGGAGAAGTGCCCCACCTCTAAAGTGATATGGCGCGAAGTCCAACGTCTGTTAGGCCAGGATCAAACGCATCACTTCAGTCTGTCAAGAGATATGTTTGCTTCATCAATGGCCTCCCCCCTTCCACCCTCCCTCCATGCTCTGGTTGTTGCAATCGCCATGTGGACTATCCACACGATTGTCTTGGATGCCATCGCTGGCTCCATCCCCACCCTCCCAGAAGCTGTCCACAGATTCCGGTCTCATTTAGTGGACCACTTTCAAGCGTGGATGTTTGGATATCTCCCACCGCATCGCCAACAGCTGGTCTCCTCCTGGTTCCCAGTCTGGTTCATCAAATCAGACCCCTTCCTCCACACGTGCTCAATAGTGGCTACGGCCCCTTCACACGTTCCCTCCCCCTCCCCATAAGTGGCATTCCCGCTGACAACAAGAGATAGCATCGCTTCTCTGGGGTGCCCCCTGGTACTAAGTTTATCTTTCCTGAGTCATATTCGGAAGTGTCCGTCCCATGGTCGTCCTTCCCTGCAATAAATTTAAAAAGAAGCTGAAGTTCATGTCCGATAGAGAAAAATCAGGAAGTAATGTACCACATGACAAGATGTTACTCGCTCTTAGAGCCTATTCAGTGTTACCCTTACGCTTTGGGAGCATGGTATTAATAGCACCGGCAGTGGTATTGGACAATAAAACTATGATTTCTTGATTGGGACGCAGTTTCTCGTGGAGTTTGGAGCGAAGATCTTACAACCAGAACTGTGATCATCTTAGTCACCAACTTTCTCTGGTCTTTAAGGAGGAGGATGTCAAACTGTGGAAACAACATATGTGCTTGGTTTAAATGATCAATCCATCTACCACATACATTACATCCTGACAGAGAAGGGTTTAAGTAGTTACCGCCTACTGTTAGTGCAGATGAAAGGCTTCCGCTGAGCGTTAGTAAAACTATAAAATCAACCAGGGGATCAACAAAGGTGCCCTGTTGATTAGTGTGTTTAATCCTCCTGGCACCATCCTGGAAGTATACAGACATGACAGAATGCGTGAACAGGAACCTAGTGTGCTACCATGATTCTATGACACACCCTACTCTGGTTGTTTGAACATCATCTTGGGAAATCATTACCCACCCTATCAGAGCTGAAAAAGGAAAAGTTTTTCTGCTGGACCGATTAACCAGTTGCCAGGTTTTTGAATCTGTACATGCATTAGGGGATTTAAACAAGCTTGGGTTTGGGAAAGATACCTAAACTTAAGAAGGAGCATCATGAGCTGTTGGACAAGTTCAGCGAAAGATATATTACCGGTTTTGATGATTATGGATACGCAATGGCGAGGTCCACAAAACTTCTACAAGTTCTGCTATTATTTTAAATCCAAATACTTCCGCTCAAAAGCAGAGGACGCAGCTTTTGCGAAAGAGCTGAACCAACTAGCCAAAGCAGGGTAATCAGACCGTTGAAGAGTCCCTGGGCATCTCCTTTGTTGCTTGTGCTCAAAAAGGATGGACCTCTTAGAGTAATAATGGACTACTGCCACCTTAAAGAGATAACTAAGAAGGAATCATACCCTCTCACATGCATCAATGTCGCTCAGAAGCTCCTGGATGCCTTGGAGTACTTTTAGCACTGGATCTGTCTAGCAGCTACTTGAAGATGGAGCTCTCACTAGAAGAACATTAAAAATGCGCCCTAATCAGTAACCCTGGTTGTTTGACCCACGAGAATGCCGCATGGGCTCTGCAACGCCAAAGGTATCATCCAACGTGTTTTGGATCACATATTTGGCAATCTCAAGCTATCAAGTGTGCTAATATACTTATGATATCACTGTAATCATCAAGACACATCAAGAGCATATGAAGTACCTATGGGAGGTCTTTGCATGGCTGAGTGCATCTAATCTGAATTTGAAATGAAGCAAGTGCACCTTTCTCAATAAACAGTTAGAGTTCCTTGGGCATGAGATCAGCTTTAACAGAATAAGCCTTAAGATGGGAAGATGTACGCCATTGTGACTATGAAGTCACCAAGAAGCATGAGGGATATCCAAGTGTTCCTTGGAATGGTGGGATACTATTGTTAAATCCTCCATTTCATGGAATTAGTGGCGCCTTCGCAACCCTGCTCAATAAGGAAAAAGGAGTGAGTGGAGACTGTAACAGGAGCAGGCTTTTTGTAAATCCAAAGGCACAATTATTATAGGTGCTAATCTTGGCCTATCCTGACTTCAAAAATCGTTTTACCTCTATACCAGTGCAAGTGACGTTGGACTTGGTGTAATCCTGGCACAATTGGATGAATATGGGGTGCAACACCCAATTTTATAATATTTAAAGGTGTTCAACAAAGCAGAGAAGAGTTACACGGTCACCAAGAGCAAATGCTTGGTGGTTATCGGAGCAGTCAACACTTCAGACCTTAGTTTTAGGGGTACATTTTAAGGTATTAATGGATTCTACTTCGTTCTTCTGGTTGCAAATCATAAAGAATACTCTTGGAAGCCTCGCCTGCTGGGCTGTACTCCTCCAAGGCTATAGTTTTGAATTTATACATCAAACAGGAGATAAACATCTAAATGCTGATGGCCTATTGTAGTTAATGGTGTTCCACTTGTAAGCATCATAGAGTGACTCTATGACTTAATTGGGCTACCTGAAGAGGCTTGTCAGGAGATACAGAGTAAGTTAAGAGCGTCCTGAGGAGATTTTCCAAAGCTTCTGGTGTTTCAATGAAAAATTTACAGAATAAAGATACAAAACAAAGTGTACCCATATATTTGGCCTAACAACTTCACGGAGTTAGTGATGGAGGCAATAAACATGTGGGCCATGGGAGATTTCTAGAAGCGCTGGAAACCTGAAAGAGAGATTTTATTGAAAGTGCATGTCATATATAGTTCACCAGGCTCTGGAAGTTTGTATACCTTGTGCAAGTTTCTGCCCAGTGGAGAAGCAATTCAAGTCTATACCAATTTCCCCTACAGCGCCTTTTTAAATGTCTTAATTGACGTGGTAGGACATTTAGCAACTTCCCTAAGTGGATAAAAGCTAATCTTAGTAGTGATCAACCACTTCATTAAGTGGGTTGAGCCCTCCATGGTCAAGTCATATACTGTGATTTCAACCACTCGATTCCTGTAAAATAAAGTCATCACAAGGCACAGTTGTGATCATAATTTACTTTCAGATAACAGGAAGAACTTTATCTTGGCCGTGGTAAGAAAATCGATGTACACAATGGGAGTAAGCAGAAGTTCACTACCTCCTACACCTCATCCTTAAACAGAAGCGTTGAGTGAGTGAATGGAACTCTAGAAGGGATTTTTAAGAAAAAGTTTCTCAATTACAAATTAAATTATGATCAGTCGCTGCCCTCAGCATTGGTGGCTTACCAGTTGAGCCACCACCTAGTGATTAGGATGTCCCCTTTTAAAGCTCTGTATGGGCTAGAAGAAGCTCTTCAGAACCTCATGGCACAATCATCTTAGTGGACTGGAGGAACTCTCCACCTGGAAGCTAACATCAGGAGTTAGCTGATGGACTTAGAATTTAGTTCAATGCCTCGAATAACATTGAAGCAACTATCCTTCAAAGTCAAAGGAGAGTCAAAGATGAACTAGGATACTGGAGTGCAGCCTAGTAATCAAGAATTTGTTTTATCTCTGCGGGGAACACATCCAAAGAAGTTGCAGGCCATTTAAACTGGGCCTTCTACTTTTTTAACAAAGAAAGAACCTGAATACTCATCCAAAATGACGATACTAACATCAGTTAATAAAGTACATACACAGCATCTTAGGTCATTCCCCTGGTCATGTCTTGGAAGGGGAAGCGTCATAAATGAGGCTGCAAACGGTTCAGCAGATCATTTCTCAAACAGTGGAATGAGTAGCAGTCATCCTCAGACCAGCGGAGTTGTAGGCAGCCAACCTGACACAGAAGGGGATGAATAAGACCCTTTTATAGATGTGGGCGAACCAAGAAATTTTACTCAGCAGCAGAGTACGTCATGCAAAATAATTTTCGACCTGAAGAGTCAGAGGATTTATTTAATGTGGATGACGATGTCACCAAAAATTGTATAAAAAATAACCTCCTTTTATACCTTTTGGAGGCAAAAGTAATTTGTCTGCCAATGACACAATGATAACCCAACCAAATTACCCTGACAAGAGTTTTCAAGGCTCAAAAAGAATACTACCAAATCAGAAAGAAACTAGTTTTGAGAGTTGCTCAAAACCATAATGAGAGGCGCATCATAAGAGCCATTGCTTAAACCTGAAGTTGAACAGCATATTACCACATTGGCTTGAAACAATATCAGAAGAAGATGCAACCGCACAAATCAGAAGTGGGGATGAGTGAAAGGGCCCCCAGACATCCATGTTCAGGGACAACCACCGCAAAAAGGAGCTCACAGCTACAGGAATTGGCTCAAAATGGATAAAGCCACTAAAGCAGCAGTTAGACGCCATATAACTAGGTATTTTGGAAAATTCCTATATTGAAACCAAAATTACTAACCTTATTTCTTCATTATCATTGATTTTCTATCTTAAATCACCCTTTAAAGTCTGAATGCTTCATTTTTTGAATTTATAAAAAATTATTTCCACAGAATCTCAGTTTTATCCTTTTACTTTTCACTTATAGAGGTTTAGGTGTCTAATCTCCAGTATCCAGACTGGAATAAGCCAAATATGCTTAAAACAGTAATCAGTATGGATTTTGCTTTGTTTGAACGAGGACATTATCTATCAAGGATATATTGGAGCTGAGCTGCCAAGGAAGAGACTAAATGGCTTCCATTGATTCCCAAGGGCTAATGTACAACAAGCATGTCTATGAGTAAAACATGAGATTCTCCATGGGCGTTTACTGTTTATAAATAGACTGATGCTACAAAGGGTAGTATCAGAGGAGACTTTGCTCAAAGATGATGATTATGATCTAAGAGAAGGTTGTCTAGTGCCTTATGTGCGCGGATTAGAACCCCTGAGAAGCAATTTAGCCTCACATGTTAAGTGAACTGAGGTCTGCGAGCTAACTAAGCCTATGCATAAATAAAAACAAAGACATAAAGTGGTAAAGTAGAGGCAATTGTCAAGATGGACCAAACAAAATGGTTGTGAAGACGTCCAGGTCTTGTTAGGCAAGGCTGGGTCTATAAACAGTTTTTGCCTTTTTTTAGGACATCACCACATAGCTCACTCAACATTTGTTAAGGGCATGAGATTCCATAGGGGAATCACTGTAGGAACAGGCTTTCAAAGAACTTAGATTAAAAAGATGAAAGCGCAGATTCTAGTTTATCCATATATAAAAAAGAACTTTATTTGTTTATGGACGCAATTGTCATATAATGCGGTTTTGTTTAGATCAACTTTACAAAGATAGAATTAAACATCACATATATATTACTCTGATGTTTTCCATGGTAAAAAACAATACTTTACTAAGAGAGAGATTTTCAATAATACATACATCCAAACATTTTTGACCCTTTAATTATTTGTACTCTAAGGTATTGCTGATCATACTTCACTTAAATAGCTAGTAGACATGCAAGACCCATATGGACATTTGGCACAATATGCCATGTAGCTTCAAGACTATGCTTTTAATTTGTACATTTGACAGGCCACAAGCATTTGAAAGCTGATGGGTTAACAAGACTACCAGTTTTTCACTTATAAGCTCATGAGATTGACCAACCTTACGATCCTATTGAGGTATCTGAGGAGAATTAGGAAGTTGACTGAAAGAGAATTAATAATTACACAAGAAGTGCTCAAAAGGAACCCTCTAAGTAGATGACCAACTGCATAAGTTTGTGCATTGGAAATAGGTTCCTTATGTCATACATATTTAATGGATTATGTTTTTCTAGAAGCTCACTGAAAAATCTATGGAAAGTTCCAGGAAAAATATGAACACTTGAGGGATAAGTCAATATGGATTAGACGAGTACTGCTGTTAGTATCAGTTCTTGAACTATGTGTATCCTATGTATGCTTCAGACCACTGGAAAAGAAATTTGTCTTCACGCCAAAACAGTTACAAACCCTTTCAGAAATGTCTCAATATATGTTATGCTATTATTATTTAGGACTTCTAGCGGCAACTAGTTTATGATTATCGCTATAAATTATCTCACAATGTGGGAAAAAGACGTTACTTTCTGATAATACAAGGTCACTGCCACAGTTAATTTCCTATAATGCCAAGTAGTTGAAAAAACATGGGTGCGCGTAAGTCCTACTTTAAGACAACATATAAAGCTTCATCTCTGATGAAGTGGGAAAGATGTCAAATATGACTAAGGTAATCTATAATTTACAACCCCTAATGTCTTAATTGATGGCATTGTCAGAAGAGTCAAAAGAACCTTGTTTTGGAACCTCAGGAAGTTAATAATAAACCATGCATCAAGTTGAAACTGCTTTTTATATTCAGCATTGTTTGCATAACGCCTAAGTTGCTACCATGCGCTCCAGATGTCTCAATTCAAAGCATTATGTGGATGAGATAATTTCATGCCTTCCCAGATAGCTTCAATTTTCGAAAAATATAAGAACCTGCCCTCAGGCATCTATCAGAAATCACTTAAAGATTAGATATTTAGTATTAAAATAAGGCAGGCTTCAATATTGAAAAGTAAACTGTAGCAGACAAGAAACAGTTAAGTGAATCTTCTATAAAAACTTAAAGAAGTTAGTTTAAGTTTTGTTTAGCATGTACACGGAAGCCAATAAGACTAATTTAAGCGATTTTTTTAGGGCCAGCCAATTCTTTGAAAGAAGAGAAACATAATAAACCATAATGTATATATTTACAAATGCCATCTAAAATTATGTCCATGCAGATTTCCTATAAGTTTTCCTTAGATTTTGTCTTAGTAGAGGTGATATTGCAGCGTCTGCTGCTAGTAGCAATAAAATTATCTGGATTAGAGAAAAAATTGAGGATACTATCCAGAAGTTTCATAAAAATGACCTTGAAAGCAATAAGAACATCAACATAAAATAATTGAATGAGTATTTAAGACACTAATGAGGAGAACAACAATCTAGCTAAATCATTGGATTATAAATTAATTATAGATATCAAATTGACAATAGATATAATGATAAAGACAACAGATCCAATTGTAAAAACATAACTGTGGGTATCATGTTAAGAAATTGTGACAATTGGATCAAATAGAAAAAATTTACATAATCTCTTGAATAAACATATTTTGGAAATGTGACTACTATTCTTGATGGATACTACAAGAAACATTCATAGGATAATTATAATACAGTATGGACATATAAGTGGGCTATAAGTGGACTTTTGGAATATAAAAACAGATCCTATAGATGGTATGTATTCTAAAGTTATTGAGAGCAAATCCATGCTTAAAATCGGCTATACATGGAATGCAGCATATTATTATTAAATCTATCACACTTTTTAATTAGACCTTCAAACTTTATCACTTTATACTAAAACCTTTTATTTTTTATCTATTTTTGTAATCTACTACACAATTATTGGTTTTATCCTTAATTAAATTCTATGCTTTGAGTGAATAAGTAGAGCCCTAGTGTCTAGTTTCAGGGACAAAATCAGGGTTTATATTACTTTAACCTTGGTTAAATAAAATTTTAGAGCTTTCCTATTGGAAGCCTAAAAAGGTATTACAATCATAAGGACTAATATAATCTCTCTTTCTCTTTAATAACTAAAAAAAGCCAAATTTAGATTTTTTTTGAAAAATACAAAAAATGACTGCTCATTTGAGCCAAACTTTATCAATGTTGATGCCATTGATGCCTGTGCCCCAGCTTGGGGTGGTGGTGTGCTGCCATCTGGCATCTTTCAGCTGCCGCTGAAGCGTGCCCAGGATGGCTTTGCTAGCACTATAACGCTAATGGGCGTTATGTTCCCCTTAGGACTTGCCCATCATCTTGTTAGTTCCCAGGAGGTACTCCAAAGCCCTTTGGTGCTCCTACGGAGCAATTTGCATTTTGGCCTCCAGGTCAAATATGGGAGCCTTTTCCCATATGCAAGAGCATCCATTAGTGAGATGGTCACAGCGGTGTTTAAACCCGCCAGTTTAATTGATATCCGCCCCTTTAAGAGGTATTTTGACCTTGGCTTATATTCTGAGGCCAATGAAAATGCAGCATCTAAGCTGAAAATGATTTATGAAAAATCCCCTTTCAACTGTTTGAACCTGGCTCCCAGATGAGGCCACTTTGGTGTTACAGTTTTCCAGGTTGCCTTCCCACCTTTCCCCCGCACGCCTTTGCCATGAGCTCACTGTGGGTTTGGCCATTTACAGCACAGACCCCATGTTGCAATTTGCGGTTCCAAATGGAGCAGAATGTTTGGTAGGGCTGCGCACCTTTGTGACAATCCGACCATTTTATCACAACACCCAGCTCGTGAAACCCCTTACACAGTGATCATATTTGCCCCCAATCATCCATTCTGGGTGTATGTTGAGAACAGCCATGACATTTTCCCCTAGTGCTTTGAGTTTAATCACTCAACGCGCAAGTGCCCTATGGCTTCTGCCTCCACCACTTCTGCCACTCCTCCCTCCAGCGTTAGGTTGGCAGCCAGTTCAGCTCAATTTTTTATAAGGTCTCAATCAGCCCGCTTCTAACTCTCGGAAAATTCTGGCACTGCTTCTAAGGAAACAGCCATTTAAAATTTAAAATTTTTAGAAAATACTAACAATTTGACTGGATTATGGAATTCTGAGTCTATGGCTGACTCAGTTTCAGCTGAGCTGCCATGGTCAACAGCACGTGGCCAATCAGCGTCTTCCACTGCCCCAATTCTAGTGGCTGGCCCAGTGCTGGCTGAATCCAATTTATTTGAGGCTCTCAAATGGATTGATGAGGACAAATGGCCATATCATGTCAAGCCAGATTTCACTTTGGTAGAATTTTTTAAAACCTCCCAATTTTCAGCCCTGCCATTTTCGCCATAAAACAGTTTTCCTATTTATATAAATATTAATAAGATGGTAGTTGAGGCTGCAGCTGCCACTGCCAACACCCTAATTCGCCAGCAACTCTATGGGGCTATGGAGCTCCTTGTTGAGGGTATTCCTATCCCCAATTTTTCCCATGATTTTTAGGAAGATGCAAAGTATGTTTTGAGGATCTCGCTTCTAAAGCAAGCCACACTTACATCAATGCAGCAAAACTTCTCTGTTTGACCCCAATTATCCCCAAACCCACCAGCGCATCAAGTCTATCACATGTGTTCTGGCTTTAATCACTTTTGCTGAGAATCAACTTGCACAATACTTTAAGACCATAGACACTGCTGGCTTCATCAACAAAGGAAACCACAATTATACCTCCTTATGCCATATATTGCTGATGCCCAACCCTATGTTGTCTACCATGGTCCTCCAACTAAAGCAGGCGCCAGACAAAAGTTTCCTTAAAGCTTCCTCGCCTTCTGATAAGGCTTCCTAGGCTGTTAGCTGAAATGCTATATTAGGTATTTTTTATTTCTAATAATCCCTTTGTTTGTCCCATTTGCAAATAAAGATGCATGGCAGCTCCCCTTTTGGGTTGGGCACCACTAGTGTAAAAAAGAATTTGTATTGAACTCTATATGGCTTTGTAAACATCAGTACAATTAAATTAATTGATAACAACTCTATCAGGACCACTATTTTGAAAGCGTATCATGTGACTAACCTAAAGTTGGTAATATGGTGCTGATAGCAACAGATTTACAACATCTATAAACATATAAGACTCTTAAAGCTTCTGAGATCTGGGATTTTTTGGCTCTATATATATTTTATAAAGACCTCATATTGCAGAGCTACCTTTGTTGATTTATTTATAATTATACGGTTATATTGGCCTATAATTTTATATTAAACTGTTATAACTTTTCCAAAAATCTATTTTTGATTACCACTTCTTGTGCTTGTAAAATTATCAACAAAAATGATCATATGAATTTATGGCCTCTCAATGACACATTTATCACCTATCAGTAATTTCTATAACATTTCTATGCCATTATACAGAATCTCATACTCATGGCTATACATTAAATTTTAGGATTAAAAAAAAGCTATATAATCTTATATAATAAGATATAAATTGCTAGTAATATTTCTTTAAGCTCTTAAAACAATTTGCCATGAAAGTTAATTGACAAATTACTTTTATTAGAAACAGAGTACATTTTTAGTACTAGATGGTCCCAACAGAAACAGAGTACATTTATTACTTGATTTTAGTCTAGAAATGAAACTTTATGTTAGCCTTATATGATATAAAATAAGGACTTAAACATCTTATTAAAAGTTAATAAAATATTTTTAATGTTTTAGAGCTTAATTGCATATGCTAACAGCAAAAGTCATACTAACAACTATCACTAAGCCAAATCTAATTATCTTAAAGACTAAAAAATTATACTTAAATCTTTTCTCTCTCATTGCAAACACTTTTGCAGCTTATTTTATTAAGGTCTAGGTAAGTTTGATAATTTCATTGAGGAGAACAGTGTACTTTCAATGTTGGGTGACAGTTGGGCGAGCAAAGTTAAGAGCACAGGAGAAGCCCTGCACCATTCAAGTTTCAAAAATGCCCCGGCAACATTGGTGGCCTAGATAAAGCTAATAGTAAAAAACTGGTGGTTATCATTTCCCTAGAAATTTTGGCCTGGCAAGTGCACTGTAACCAGTTCAACAATACGCGACACTCCCAGCCCCTGTTGTCAGTGGAGCATGGGGTGCAAGTTTTCCTGGATTTACAACAAATGACGCTTTTGGGAAAGTTTTGTGGAGATGTACACAAACATTTCCCAAACGCCATGTACATCGCACCACACTCCATGCTCAAGGGTGGCTGTATCTTGGTTTTCAAACCAAAATTGTGGTGGACGAAGCCACAAAAATGCAGGTGGTGGTGGACCTCCTGGATGGTTAACAGGTAGTCAACATGAAATAGACTCGTTGGACTAAATCAAATCAAATTTTTGGAACGTTTGACTTCTTTCCACAATAATTAAGCGCACCATGCTGGAGCACCATCTTATGGCTGGGCTCAATGAGTATGGGGAAATCCAATTCTTCAAGATGCAGCACTTTATTCTCATGCAGGACCTGAGCACAGGCAAAGAAATTTCTGTACTCACCCGTCTGCAGGTGTCGTGGAAGATTTGACCCAAATCCCCCCACCACTTTTTTGGAAATTAAAGGCAAGAGTCCCGCCCATTCAAGATCATTTTGGATAGTGCGCCTCCTATCTGAACCTTCTGTCACACTTTTGGCCACAAGGCCCATACCTGCCGTGCCAAGGATGACATTACCCAAAAATCATCCCAGTTGGAATGAGTGGTGCAGACGCCCATTATGAACCGACTATATACTCTGACGCCGCCTTCCTGTGGGGCGCGCTGGGGCGATACATTCAAGTCAAGCCTGTGTACCCGCAGGAGCATAAGAAGCCCAAACAGGCCCACAGACCGCAGCCAAGGCGGCGGCCACAGCTGCATCCATGATCCTGCCCACCCAGCTCTAATAGGACATCAAGTCATTCAGTGTGGAAGCAGCTTGCAAATCCATCCACCAATCAGATTGGGCCACCCAACCTGAGGACCTGAAGGGTGAGTTAAAAATCACATAAACCAATGTCGCCAAGCCTCAATCAAAACCAAGTCACCTACCAATCTACCTACTGAATTTTTCGCCTACATGTGATGGTGCACCACGGGTGAACACCACGCCAAAAATTTGTACAAAGGGGGAAATAAGCAGAAGGCAAAAGCTAACGCCAAACCCACCGTGAAAGCATCCCATACTGACACTTACTCCATAGCACAGAATACCCATCTTGCCATACAGCGATGTGCTAAAAAACAGAAGGCTGAAGGGCATGGGTGCCCACCCTCACACCTAAGGTGCGATGGGAGTAGCCTTTACTATAGGGACATTGAACATTGCTGGACTCAAGGCCTCGTTGTCCTGGGCTAGGAAACTGAGTTTTTTGAAAAATAATTTACCTGTGGACATCCTGGCCATTCAGGAAACCAAGTGTCCACGTGGTGCTGAGGACACATGGGCAACCATGCCCCTCCCTTCCCTTTCCTTTTGGTCACCGCACTGTGGGGTGCTTAAGTGAGCAACCCATAATTCTAAATTTATTCTGTCCTCTTTGTACCTCAATGCCTGTGTCCTTGTTGTATCCTTTTTGTAGGATGACGAAGTACATGCTGTCATTAACAAATATGCCCCAACCTGTGTACGAGCTTGTCAGGAATTCCTCTCAGCTGTTACTTCCTTCACGCTTCCCCCTGAACTGTTTGTGGTGAGCGATATAAACAGCTGGACCAACCCAACGACTGACCACTGGCCCCCATAGCCTACACCCTCGCAGGGACATGTGAAACTTCTCGTTTTAAAAACCACTTTGGGGTTATTTGATATTTTGCCACATCATGCACTACTTCTCACAAACATGTCTTGTCCTCATGTGCACAATGGTCAGCTGAGGTCTATGTCCCGCATTGACCTTATTCATGCACCTTTGAAACTTCAGTCTCAAGTTGCACACTCTACAACGATAAAACTCAATTTATCCGACCACAGGATGGTATAAATTTCCTTCTCTTTATCACACCCAGAGGCACAGACGCTGTAGTGGTTCAAACTCCATCCAGCTGAGTTATCATCGCAAATATTCTCCTCATAGGTGGACACCAAAACCTCAGCTCCGGAATTTACCACACTGTTATGCGTGGACCCACTATCTACCTGGTCAGAATTCAAAAGGGAACACCATTCACCATGCATGATACATCTCATCAAGTCGCTCTAGGGCTGCTCAGCAGTCATTTTGTGCATGCTCGCAGAAGTGGACCTCCATGAATCTAACATCATTGCTTCAGGTTACATCCCAGCTCAGGGTTGCAAGTGGGCAGAAATGTCCGCTCACCTCATCGCACTGGTATGGCAACACAAACATCATGTTTGTGTGTTGTATAAGGCAAAGAATATAATGGCGGGCGACACATGCTCCACTTACTTTTTTCAAAATTCTTCACACCACAACAGATCTTGCCTGAACACAGGTGAGGCGGCCAGAACACTCCATCACAGATACTCTGGCTGAAGTGGCAGTCAAAGTTCAAAATTATAACTCCAAATTGTATTTCTCCAATCCAGTCAAACCAGCCAAAGTTGATGATTTTCTCATAAGTGCACATATCTGTACCATTTTCCACTATCCAGAGTTAATAAATTTTATTCTTTGGACAAACTCTGGTCCGCCGTTTGCGCTGCACTGTACAGGAAATGCCCAAGTCCACACGGAATTCCTTATAAGTTCTATAAGAAATACTTCAATGTTAATCCTCCTTGATGCTAGCCTCAATGAACCAGTGCCTAATGGTAACGCGCCTCCTCCCTGGGGGCCAAGCGGCCTACATGATAACGCTGTATAGGATAGGAGATAAGCTGTACTTGCCCAACTGGCGCCCCATTTCTCTCACTAACACTGATACTAAACTTTTTTACTAAAATCTTGGCCAACCGCCTAGGGTAGTTGCCTCTGCTCTCATTTCCACTCAGCAATATGGTTTTTTACCAAGCGGTCTAAATGGGACAACATCCACACTGTAGCCAACGTCTGCCAATCCACGGCTTCTAAAGCACTTGTTTTTTAGACCAGCAGAATACTTATGATAGATTCAACTGGGATTACCTCAAAGCCTGCCTCCACAAGTTCCACCTTCCTCATTGGTTCATTAATTGGGTGATGTTGCTTACGGAATTCGCCACAATGGATGTGCGTGGCCTTGGCTTCCTCACGGATGTAGTTCGCCCTCAAAGGGGCCTACGCCAAGGGGACCCTCTAAGCCCATTCTTGTATAACTTCAGCCTTGACCCACTTCTACGCAATGTAAATGCCAGCCTTACTGGTATCCATGTGCAAGGCCAGTCACCAGTCAAGATGTTGCGTTTGCTGATGATTGTGTGGTACGGGTGTCTAACAATCATGATGCACGCGCATATGAAGCTACTATCCAGGTTTACTCCAGGGTTAGTAACGCTGCTCTTAAAGCCTCAAAACCAAAATCATCCTCCTTGGTCAGTGCCAAGCCCGCTGGTCACCAGCGCCTCATTTTTACCTGCTTTAGCAGCTAGCTCACAGGTTTGCTTACCCCGCCCACCCTAAACCTCCCTCTCATGCTCCCCTTTATTAAACCCACCGCTGGTCTGGTACGCCATATGGGGGTGTGGCTGGAGGCGGGAGGGTACACTTCAACAGTGATGGAGCATAATATTTTGGACAATGTTACAAAACGCATAGCTTCCCTAAGCGCCCGCCAAACCTCCCTAGCAGGTTAGTACTAGCCAACTCTATGCTCTTGTCTATAGTCTGGTTTGCGGCCCATGATATCACCTTTCCCCCATATTTCTTCACCTTGTTATACGCCCTCATCCAAGGGTGGCTTTGGTTAGGTCGCACAACACCAGTGCGCCTGGATGTCATGTTTGGCCCTCGCCATAGTGGTGGTATGGTCCTGCTCAACTTTGAGGCCCATGCCGCCAAATTACTTGGCACCTAGATCGCAGCAGCCACCAACCCAACTATCTCAGCCCAGCACTGGTCACGTGTGGCCCACTCCAAATTCTTTCGCGCCCTGGGCCTCAGTAATCCTACCCACCTCCATTCTCTGTTAACATATCTTGCCTCACATCCCTCTGCTGCAGGCCCACATGGGACGTCGCTCCACTTCAAATGAATTCTCCTCTCCATGCGGAGCGCTGAGTGGAGAATTTGCATCAGTTGGCACACCGCCCAGAGGGGTTGCCCTACTCCCCGTTTCACATAGGAAGTACAAGGCAAGCCATTTTGAACTGTGTGATACCAAGGAGGTTCCCTATCATGGACAGGGTCGATATCTGGGCATGTTGGACATTCCATACTCCCTCAATACCCAGAAAGCCATTTGGAAGTACGCCCACCACCCTCTTTTGTAGCCACATATTTGTTCCCATGTGTGGCGCTGCTTGAAACGGGTATACCATACTGCTGAGCACTCTAATGCTTTGCACTCATCTTGCATCATGTGTGACTAGTATAAAACTTTAGTCACCGCCTGTAAGAGTACCCTCCATCAAAAGCGATATGGAGTGAAGTTCAGCATCTCTTTCACCAGCATCAAACCCAGCCCTTCATCCTATCTAATGACATCTTCGCCTTGTCCTTGAATTCCCCTATACAACCTTCCTTCTGAGTTTTGGTGGTTGCAACCACTATGTGGATTAGCCACATATTTTCTTGAATGCTATCTCAGGCTCTACTCCCACCCTCCAAGAAGCTTTACGCTGGTTCCCGTCTCACCTAGTGGACCACTTCCAGGCATGGTTGTTTGGGTACCTACCATCCCGTCACTGTCAGTTGGTCTCATCCTGGTTTCCAGTTTGGTTCATCACTTCAGACCCCTTCTTGCATAAGTACTCAATAGTGGCTCAAGCCCCTACACACGTAACCCCCTTTCATTTCTTGGCGTTCCCACTGTCAACAGGAGATAGCGTTTGCTTCTCTGGGGTGCCTCTTGCTGATAAAAGTTTTTTAGTTAGTCTATCAGAAGTTTCCATCCCCTGGTCAGCCTTCCCCGAATAAAATTTAAAAATATAAAAAGATTACACTGAAAGTTCATTTTTAAAAGTACAAAGATACAAAGTGTTATAAATAATCTGTAAAACTGACATTTAAGCATAACAAACTAATGTTAGTATACCTTGGTTATTTCCTTACATGAGTACCTTTGGACTTTATATGTTAAACAATTTCTATAATTTGCGATTGAATTAGATATAAAGACTAGAGAGATTTAAGATAAATATGATACCATCTGTTTATATTATAGACGCCTAGTTATCTATCATCATAAAAAATGTTCATGATAAATAAAAAGAGCGATCTATACAGAAATACTTGACAACGGTTAATCAAGTTAAAATATTTATGAATAAAACACTTTTTGGCAATATTTACTAGTACTTGTTATAAAATGATTTAAATTTAAAACAATATACCATTGCAAGCTTACCCTTTAAAACTGAGTTTTACATAAAACTAGAAAGTATAAAACACAGGTAATTACTTTTTGGTAAGTTTATCTGAACTTTTTATGTCCCTAATTGCCATGATATTGATGCTGATCTTCAAATCAGAATAGCTTTAGTTAAGGTTAATTTGTTAAGCTAAGCTATTACCTAGTATAACTATTGTATGATAAATCTTATCAATTTATTAACCAATGATGAGAAAATCTAAAATTTATTTATAGAAACTTTGGGTAATCAGGGGAAGTTTTTTATTTAGGCATTTTAAGAAATTCATTTAGGGAAGGCTAACCATGAGACTCACACTTCTGATATATAGACAAACAAGAGCTAAATATAAGCTAGAGGCACCCCAGAGAAGCTAAATCTGTCTCCTGTTGCCAGCGGGAACGCCAAATAAAGGAAGAGGGGTATTGTGAGTAGTGGCTTGTGCCACAATTGAGCACGTATGAAGTAAAGGCTTTAAGTGATGAACCAAACTGAAACCAGGTGAGACCAACTGGCGTTGATGGGATGTGAGGTAACCAAACAGCCATGCTTGAAAGTGATCCAGAAGGTCTGACTGGAATCGGCTTACAGCTTCCTGGAGGGTGAGATTAGAGCCTGAAATTTCATCCAAGACAACCATTTGGATAGTCCACATTGCAATTGCTACCACTAAGGCTCAGAGGGAAGGTTGTATAGGAGAATTCAAGGACAAGGCGAAGATATCCTTTGATAGGCTGAAGAGCTGTGCTTACTCCTATAGAAAGAGACGCTGAACCTCATGCCAGATCGCTTTTGACGGAGGGTACTCTTCCAGGCGGTGGACCAAAGACCCATATTGGTCAAACACAACACACGAGGAGTGTGACGCGTTGGATCACTCAGTGGTACAGTATACCCGCTTCAAGCTTCGCCACACATGGGAACAAACATGAGGCTGCTGAAGAGGGTGATGGGCGTATTTCCAGATGGCTTTCTGGGTTTCTAGGGAGTAGGGATGTCTAACATGCCCAGATAATCGACCCTGTCCATGATAGGGAACCTCCTTGGTATCACACAGTTCAAAATGGCTTGCCTTGTACTTCCTGTGTGAAACGGGGAGTAGGGCAACCCCTCTGGGCGGTGTGCCCACTGATGCAAATTCTCCACTCAGCGCTCTGCATGGAGATGAGAATTCATATGAAGTGGAGCGACGTCCCATGTGGGCCTGCAGCAGAGGAATGTGAGGCAATATATGTTAACAGAGAATGGGTTGGGAGGGTTTGCTGAGCCCGGGGTGTGGGAGAAATTGGAGCGGGCCACACGTGACCAGTGCTGGGTTGAGATAGTTGGGTTGGTGGCTGCTGCGATCCAGGTGCCAAGTAATTTGTCAGCATGGGCCTCAAAGTTGAGCAGGACCATACCACCACTATGGCGAGGGCCAAACATGACATCCAGGCGCACTGGCGGTAAGTGGACTAATCAAAGCCGCCCTTGCAGGAGGGCATATATAGAGGTGAAGAAAGATGAGGAAAAGGTGATATCATGGGCCGCAAACCAGACTATAGACAAGAGCATAGGGTTGGCCAGCATTACTTTGCCTATGAGGGAAATTTGGTGGGCTCTGGGGAGGCGATGCGTTTTGTGACATTGTCCAGTATATGGTGCCCCATCACCGATGAGGCGTACCCTCCCGCCTCCAGCCACAGACCCAAATGGCATATCGGACCAGCTTTGGTTCTGGCACATAGAGGAGCACAGGCGGGGTGGTAGTGGTGGGCAGGGAAAGCGAATATGAGAGCTAGCTGCTGAAGCAGGTAGGAAACGAGGAGCTGGTGACCAGCGGGCTTGGAAACGCCTAAGGAGAATGATTTAAGTTTCGGAAGCATTAAGTGCAGCGTTACTTACCCTGGATTAAGCCTGGATAGTATCCTCAAGCGCGCATGCACTTGGTTGTTAAACACCCCAACCACATAATCATCAGCAAAAGCCAACCTTCTAACCAATGCTTGGCCTTGCACATTGACACCAGTAAGGCAGGCATTAAAACTTGTAAAGTGGGTCAAGGCTGAAGTTATATAAGAGTGGGCTCAAAGGGTCCCCTTAGCGGAGCCCCTTTGAGGGTGACATATATCATTAAGGAAGCCAGGTCCACGCACAGCCATTGTGGAGAATTCCGTAAGCAACATCACCCAACTAATGAACTGATGGGGGAGGTGGAACTTGTGGAGGCAGGCTTTGAGATAATCCCAGTTGACTCTATCATATGCCTTCTGCTGGGCTAAAAAATAAATGCCCAGTAGCCGTGGATTGGCAGACGTTGGCTACAGTGTGGATGTTGTCCCATATAAACCGCTTGGGAATGAAATTATATTGCTTAGAGAAAATGATATCAGAGGCAACATCCCCTAAGCGGCTATCCATATTTTTAGTACATAACTTAGTGTCAGTGTTAGTAAGTGAAATGGGCGTCAGCTGGCCAAGTCCAGCTTATCCCCTTTCTTAAACAGCGTGATTGTGAAAGCCTCCTGGCCCCCAGGAAGGAGGCGCATTTCCAACAAACACTGGTTCATTGTGGCAAGCAGTAAAGAGGAGAAATAATTAAAATATTTCTTGCAAAGCTCATATTGACCCCATCTGGACCTGGGCATTTTCTATGCGGTGCACCATGAAAGGCATACCAGAGCTTTCCTCAGAAATTAAATTAATTAACTCCAGGTAATTGGAAATGGTGCAGATATGTGTTCTTTCTAGAAATCCATCAACTTCAGCCAGATCAACTGGATCAGAGTGATACAATTCAGAGCTTAAGTATCAAACTTTGATTGCCACTTTGGCCGGAGTATCTGCGATGAAGTGGTCTGGCTGCCTCACCTGTGTGCATTCCAAGCTCTGTCGCAGTGCAAAGAATTTTTGAAAAAATAAGCAGAGCATGTGTCACCCACTGTTATGTTTTTTGCCTTGTATTGCACACAAACGTGATGTTTATGTTGCCTTACCAGTGAATTAAGGTGAGAGGACACTTTGGCCCACTTGTGACCCAAGCTGGGCTGTAGCCTGCATCAGGGACATTAGACTCCAGGTGGTCCACATCTGTGAGCATGCATATAATGACTGCCAAGGCAGCCCAAGAGCGACATGATGATATGTGGCATGCCTGGCAGATAGTGTTCGCTTTGAAGGTTGATCAGGTATAAAGTGGGTCCAAACAGAATGGTGTGGTGAACTCCGGTGCAGAAGTTTTGGTGTCCACTATGAGGAAAACCTGGGTGACGTTATATAGCTGGAGAAGCTTGAACCACTTTGGCACCTGTGCAGCTGGGTGCGCCAAAGTGAATGAAATTGACTACAACCTGCTGTCAGAGATATCACTTTTTGTTATTGTAAAAGTGTACAACCTGAGACCAAAAGTCCAATGGGGCAAGAACAAGGTCAATGCGGGTCATGAACCTTATCTGATTATTGTGCACATGGGGCTAAGACATGTTTGGGAACATTGGTGCATGTTTAGGTAGGGTATCAAACAGCCCCAAAGTAGCTTTTAGAACATAAATTTCCACGTGCCCCTGTGGGGTCAGGCGCAGAAGGACAGCTTTCAGTGGACAGGTTGGCCCAGAAGTTCATGTCGCCCACCACAAATGGGTTAGGAGGTAATGGGAGGGAAGAAACAGCTGAGAGTAATTCCCTTCAAGCTCATTCACAGGTCAGGACATTTAGATCAACAATAGCGTGCACTTCATCATCCCATGAGAAGGATACCACAAGAACATGGCCATCGAGGTAAGAATGCTTAGAAATAATTTCTTAAAATTATGGGTCACATTTATAAGCACCCCCACAATGCGGCGACTAAAAGGAAAGAAAGGGGAGGAGCATGGTTGTCATGTTTCCTCGGCACGTGTGGACAGTGGGTTTTCTGAATGGCCAGGGTATTCACAGGCAAATTATGCTTTTAAAAACTCAGTTTCCTAGCCTATGATGGTGAGGCCTTGAGTCCAGCGATGTTTAACGTCCTTATTGTGAAAGCTCTCCTACCACACCTTAGGTGCGAGGGAAAGGGCCCCCTTGGCCTCCCTTTGCTGCTTACTCAGAGGCAAGTTCTCTTGACCTCATTTCTGGTCCTTCATCTGATGACTTAAGGGTTGACGTTACTTCAGTTGTAGGTGTGATTTTAATGTTCCTTTTTGCTGCTTTGTTCCAAGTTTTTGAATTTCTGTGGTCCTGTGGTGCATCATTGCAGATTAGCAAATTTTGGAAGAGAAATGGGTGGTAGAATCATTTTTGATCAAGGCTTGGTAACATTGCTTAGGTATATTTGACTCACCCATTGGGTCATCAGGTTGGTTGGCCCATTCTGATTGGCGGACGGATTTGTGAGCCACTTTTTCACAAATGACTCAATGTCATTCTGGGTCTGGCAGGCAGGATCATGGATGTGGCCATGGCCTCTGCCTTGGCCACTGCCCTGTGGGCCTGCTTGACCTTATTATGCTCCTGTGGGGACACAGGTTTAACCTGAATGTAACACCCCTGCATGCCCATGGGAAGGCGGCGTCAGTGTCTATGGCTGGTTCTAATGGGTGTCTGCACTGCTCATTGCTTTGGGTAGAATTTCGTTTTTTGTGATTCCCTCCTTGGCTGGGCAGATGTGGGCCTTGTGGCCAAAAGCATGACAAAAGGTGAAGATAGGGGGTGCGCTATCCACGGTGACATGGAATGGGTGGGATTCCTGCCCATTAATGAACACAAATGCAGTGTGGGGGTTTTGGGTCAATTCTTCTGCAACAACTGTGGACATTGTGATCACAGCGATCACTTTGGCTATGCACAGGCCCAGCATGAGCAAAAAGAGTTGCATCTCAAAGTATTGAATTTCCCCATATTCCTTAAGCCCAGATATTAGGTGGTGCTCAAGCACTGTGCGCTTAATATTTGTGGCATGAAGTTGAACCTATACTTAATTTAGTTTGATTTGTTCCAATGAGTGCACTTTGTATTGACCACCTGTTGACCATCCAGGGGTTTCTACAACCACACGCACCTGTGCGGATTCTTCCACTGGTTGTTTGTTTTCAAACCTAAGATCCAACTAACCTCATGGCATGGAGTGCGGTGCAATGTATACTGCAATTAGGAAATGGGTGTGCACATCTTAACAAAACTTTTCCCAAAGCGCAGTTTGACTAATATCCAGGGATACTTGAACCCTGTGCTCCACTGAAGCAGGGGCTGGTAATGTGGAGTATTGATGAACTGTTTATATTTCTCTTGCCAGTCAAAAATCTCCAGAAAATACTAACCACTGATTTTTTATTATTTTTATCGCGGCCGCTGGTGTCACTGGGGCGTTTACAAATTTTTACAGTGTGTAGCATACTCCTGTTCCCTTTACCTTGCTCACCCAACTGCTACCCAACATTGGGTGCACACTAATCTCCTCAAAGAGATTATTAAACTTACACAGTCTTTAATCAAATATGTTGGAAAAGTGATTGCATTGAGGGAGAAAAGTTCTAGAATGTCCTTTTTGTATCCAAAAATATTGAGCATTACAAGTGAAGTATAACTATAGAACTGTGGAGCAGAGCTAGTAAAGTTATATATGTTCAAATCTGTTTAAGGTTTGTAGATATCTAACTAACACAAGTGAAGTATAACTAGACTAAAAACATCAAATTAAGATGAAAATTTTTCATAGGCTTGATCTTTATAGTTTTTAGCTGGTGATACCTCTTCATTATCCTTTAAGTATGGCTAAGCTTATAGGATGGCTTGAGGAGGCATATTCCAGTTCTATATTAACCCACTAACTAGTGAAATATATAGGATAATTTGTCTTATATATAGTAAATTTGCAAAAGTCAAAATGTAACAATCATGACTAGCAGGTATGGCTACTATTTGATCCTTATAATAGGATTATTATAACATATTAGATGCAAACAACTTTTAACTTCTCTTTCTCATTGCAAACACTTTTGCAACCCATTCAATTCAAGACTAAATCTAGTTTGATAATCTCATAGAGGGGATTAGTCTGCGCCCATGTCTGGGAGCAGTTGGGCAAGCAAGGCAAGAGGAGCAGGCGGAAGGCCCGCGGCCTCTAATGTTCGAAAACGCCCCAGAGAATCCGGCGGAATAGAAAAAATCTAAAAAAACTGGCGGTCACAATTTCCCCAGAGATACTCGCGTGGCAAGCACGATGCAACCAGTACATCAACACGCCACATTCCCAGCCACTTTCATCGGTGGAATTCGGAGTCCGTGTGTATCTGGACATCCAAAAAACGGCCCTATGGGAAAAATTTTGTGAAGATGTACACAAAATTTTCCCAACCGTGGTGTACATTGCACCTCACTCCATGTCATGCGGTTGGCTGGACCTAGGTTTTGAAAGCAAAAGCAGCAGACGAGGCTGTAGCAGTGCGCATAGTGGTCAACCTCCCCGAAGGGCAATGGGTCGTTGAAACTAAATGCACCAGATGGACAAAATCAAACCAAATTTTCCTCACGTTTGACTTTTTGCCTACTACAGTAAAACGTGATATTTTGGAGCAACACCTGAAAGATGGTCTCACCATATATGGCGAAATACAATCTTTCGAAATGCAACATTTCACACTGATGCCACACCTGTGCACTGGCAAAGCCATCGCAGTTCTGACCCCAACTGAGGAGATCATGAAGGACCTAACCCAGATCCCACACTCCACCTTTATTGACATCGCAGAACACCACCCACCCATTCCAGGTAACCGTGGACAGCGCGCCCCCCATTTGCACCCACTGTGACGCGTTCAGCCATAAGGCACACATGTGCCCCATCAAAGAGGGCTTTACATTTTAAGAGCACCCCTCAGCGGCCATGGCCAGCGGAGAGGCGCACTACGAACCAACCGCAAGCACCAAAGAGGCTTTCCCGTGGGGAGCACAAGGCTGCTACCTATTGGTAAAGCCCATCTCCCCACAGGAGCGGAAGAAGGCCAAGCAGGCCCATAAGACCGCGGCCAAGGAAGCGGCCAAGGTCACCACCACCATCCCACACTCACAATACCAGGAGGACATGGAGACCTTCGCGGTGGAAGCAACTCAGGAATCCATCACCCAATCAGATTGGGAGGCCCAAGCCAAACGGGCCACTCAATCTGAGGATCCGATGGGAGATTCAATCTCACCCAATTGCTGCACCCAAGCCCCAGTCAAAACTGACTTGGGACCTATCCCAACCAAAAAAAAAATTTTTCCCCACTCGACGGTGCACCGAACTTATCCGCACCACAAAAAATTCGTCCAACGTCAGGAAAACAAAAAGCGAAGGCCAAAGCCAACGCGACTCTTTCTGCAAAAATTAACAAAAACCCCAATAGTGTTGCTGCTAATACCCGTGCTGCTGTGAAAGCCCGTGGGGACCTGGAAGAGGCTGGTGGGCCAGGGGGCCCACCCCCTCACACCTAAGGTGCAATGGGGGAAACCTTCACTCTAGGGACGCTGAATATCGCCGGACTCAAGGCCTCCCCGTCCTGGGCTAGGAAACTGAGTTTTTTACAAAATAATTTACCCGTGGATATCCTGGCCATCCAGGAAACCCACTGTCCACGAGGTTCTGAGGAAGCTTGGAAAACAATGCTCCTACCATCCCTATCCTTTTGGTCAAAGCACTGTGGGGTGCTAATTCAGAAAAACAATTTTTTCAAATTTACATCTTCAGAAACATTCCTAAATGACTGAGTGCTCGTTGTCACCTTCTCATGGGCCAATATTGCACACACAATCATCAACATTTACGCCCCAAACGGTGCACAAGAGCGTCAGGAATTTTTCTCATCGGTCAAATCCCTCCTGCTACCCCCCAATTCTTTCCTAATTGGCGACATGAACTGTTGGCTAACCTCACCAACGGACCGGTGGCTGCCCTCACCCCACGCCCCACAGGGTCATGTAGAACTACGCATTCTAAAAGCCATCCTTGGGTTAATGGATGCACTGCCATGACATGCCCCACTGCTCAAAAACATGACGCGTCCCCACATCCACAATGGCCAATTAAGGTCCATGACCTGCATTGACCTTATTCTAGCACCGGCGAAATTCCAACCCCACATCTCCCACTTCAAAACAACGAAAATGGAATTCTCCAACCACTGACTGGTCTCGATAACATACCACTTACCCATCACAGTTGCAAAGGCCCCACATTGGTGCAAAATCTGCCCCCCAGAGCTTGCATCGCCAGGATTTTCCATGTGGGTGGAAGAGGCAACTTTGGCAAATTGTTTGTTGCACCATTTTGCGCGGACCCCATTTCCACATGGGCAACTTTCAAAGAAGACACCATCCGCCACTATCGCCATCTCTCATCCAGATGCTCACGAGCCACATCGGCAGTTATATCACATGCGCTGGCGGAATTGGCCCACTTAGAGATCAACATTCCAGCCTCAGGATATAGCCCTGCATGGGGCAAGAAGTGGGCAGAGGCAGCAGCCCACCTCAACGCACTAGAAAGGCAACACAAACATTGGGTTTGTGTCCAATACAGGGCCACACGCATCACTAAAGGTGACAAGTGCACCGCATACTTCTTCAAAAAAAAATTTGCACCACGCCAGAGCATGGCCTGCACACAGGTGCGAAGATTGGATAATTCTATTGTGGACACACTGGCCGAAGTGGCAATCGTAATGCAAATATATTACTCTGAGTTATACCGAGCTGAACCAATTCAGCCGGCCAAAATGGCGGAATTTCTCGACAGAGCTCATATCTGCACCATTTTCCGATACCCAGAAATAATGAATTTAATTACTCCAAACGAATTATGGACTACCATTCGCGGTGTGCCAAACTGAAAATGCCCAGGCCCAGATGGCATTCCATATGAGTTCTACAAAAAATATTTTAAATATATATCCCCATTGCTGCTAGCCTCACTCAACCAAAGCCTGTTGGAAACGCGCCTCCTACCAGGAGGACATGAGGCCTTTACAGTCACACTCTTCAAGAAAGGGGATAGGCTAGATTTAGCCAACTGGTGCCCCATTTCTCTAACAAACACAGACACCAAAATTTTAACAAAAATCATGGCTAACCGTTTAGGGACTGTAGCATCTGCCACCATCTCTCCAGAACAATTTGGTTTCATCCCCAGAAGGTCGATTTGGGATAACGTGCACTCTGTGGCTAATGTGTGTCAGTCCACAGCCTCTGGGGCACTTGTATTCTTGGACCAACAAAAGGCCTATGATAGAGTAAACTGGAAATACCTTAGGGCCTGCCTCCAACAGTTCTGCCTACCTCCCCGCTTCATTAACTGGGTGATGCTGCTCACGGAATCTGCAACAATGGCTGTGCGCGGCCCAGGTTTCCTAACAGAAGTAGTCCGTCCTCAAAGGGGCCTGCGACAAGGGGACCCCCTGAGCCCACTCTTATACAACTTCAGCCTTGACCCACTACTGCGAAATGTGAATGCCCAACTCACTGGGGTCCATGTGCCAGGCCAAACCCCAGTCAAGATGATGGCATTTGCAGATGATTGCGTGGTGGGGGTGTCTAATAACAAAGATGCACGCGCGCTTGAAGCCCTCATCCAGGAATATTCCCGGGTAAGCAACGCGGCACTGAACGCCTCCAAAACCGAAATCATCCTCCTTGGTCAGTTTCAGAACTGCTGGGCCCCAGCAAGTAGTTCCCAACCCAGCCCATCTGCTCGCCCAAGTCCACGCCTTACTAACTCAAAACACACCGCTCCACTGGTGCTCCCCTTTGTGCCGCGACCTACCATAGGACTGGTACGCCATCTGGGCGTGTGGTTGGAGGCAGGAGGATACGCGTCAGCAGTAATGGAGTGCCATATACTGGACAACGTGACGAAGCGAATCGCCTCTCTCAGAGCCCACCCTACTACCCTCACTGGCAGGGTTGTTCTTGCCAACTCCATGCTCCTATCCAAAGTCTGTTTTGGAGCCCACGCCATCCCCTTCTCCCCAAGCTTCTTCAAATCCCTGTATGCTTTGCTACAAGGTTGGCTTTGGTCAGGCCGCCCTCCACCAGTACGGCTAGAGGTCATGTTTGGCCCTCATCATCATGGTGGCATGGGCCTACTTGACTTCAAAGCCCATGCCGCCAAGATCCTAGGCACCTGGATTGCGGCCGTCATTGCTCCTGCACTCCCATCCCAACACTGGTCCCGCGCGGCCCGCTCCAACTTCTCCTGAGCCTTGGGCCTCAACAATCCATCAAACCCCCACTCCCTGATGAAATACCTCGCATCACACACATCAGCCACAGGTCCTCACGGGACCAAAACCCACTACAAACGAATCCTACTCTCCATGTGAAGTGCAGAGTGGAGAATTCGTATTAGTGGACATACAACCTGAAGAGGCCGCCCCTCTCCTCAGTTCACACAAGAGGTACAGGGGCTACCCATCCATGATGGCGTGATCCCCATTCGACCCCAAGTCCTATCCAGGGTGGACTACCTGGACATGATGGACATCCCTTATTCCACTGAGACCCAAAAGACTATCTGGAAATACGCACACCATCCTCTGTTGCAGCCTCAAGTCCGCTCCCATGTGTGGCGCTGCCTGAGGCGGGTGTATTGTACAGCTGAGCGCTCTAATGCTTTACACTCATCCTGTGTCGTGTGTGGCCAGTATGGAACGCTGTTTCACCGCCTGGAGAAGTGCCCCACCTCTAAAGTAATATGGCGCGAAGTCCAACGTCTGCTAGGCCAGGATCAAACACATCCCTTCAGTCTGTCAAGAGATATGTTTGCTTCATCAATGGCTTCCCCCTCCCACCCTCCCTTCATGCTCTGGTGGTTGCAATCGCCATGTGGACTATCCACACGATTGTCTTGGATGCCATCGCCGGATCCATCCCCACCCTCCCTGAAGCTGTCCACAGAGTCCGGTCTCATTTGGTGGATCACTTTCAAGCGTGGATGTTTGGATATCTCCCACCATGTCGCCGGCAGCTGGTCTCCTCCTGGTTCCCAGTCTGGTTCATCAAATCAGACCCCTTCCTCCACACGTGCTCAATAGTGGCTATGCCCCCTACACACGTTCCCTCCCCTTCCCATAAGTGGCATTCCCGCTGGCAACAAGAGATAGCATCGCTTCTCTGGGGTGCCTCACCTGGTACTAAGTTTTGTCTCGTCTGAGTCATATTCGGAAGTGTCCGTCCCATGGTCAGCCTTCCCCGCAATAAATTTAAAATTAGATGCAAACAACTTAGAAAGTTAGTGTGGAAGCCATAAATAACATATTATACTTGTTTATATATTAACCTCTAGTTGCATCTATGCAACTTTGCAATGGCTTAATATTATGTCTTTTCACTTAACTTGTTATTCATAAATTTACTAACCCTTTTTAAATACTTCATTCCTAGTTTTTGCAAAATGTGTTTTATCATAGCCTTTATCAACGAATAATTATAATAACCTTCTTGCTATGAGGATTCATTTATATTAATTTAACACTTTATGGACATCTTTATTTTTTATATATTGTTAGTAATTTATGCAAGCCATCCATGGGATGGAGATTACCAATTTCTCAAAGATCAAATGAAACTAAAAGAAAGTTAGAAAGAAAGAAAGAGAATGAAAAAGAGATTAACTGAAATAAATTAAAACAAAATGAAACAAGTTAGAATTAAATGACAAAAAACTAAATGTTCCAACCAGGTAGGGAGCGGATAACTGCTAACTCACCATGGCAGAGGGAAGGGAGGGTTGGGCGGCTCATCTTTGGGTTCAGCACCTTTGACGGGTTCTTTAATATTAAAGAAGATTAAAGAAGAAAGCAAGGGTGTTGGTGCGTCAGCTTGGTGAGGCTCAAATTAAGTGAGGGAGGTATTATATTCAAAAATTTATCCTAGAGATAGCCTCCAAGTATCCTACAAATGATGTTCAGCTTAGGTGCAGTCGTCAGAGAGTAGGGCAAAACTGGGAACAACTAATGGGTGTGTCTAGATTTTAACCAGATGGATTCCTTTGATAGTATCAGTATTAAGGTGTTGGTTAGTTGGCTGTAATTACCAGCTAATTGCATAGTTTGATACTATTAAATGTTATAATTTAATTTGGGTTTGGGTTCAGCAGAAGCTGATTTGCTGCTCAAATGCCTTTCAAAGATTGTTGTGGGAGTTTATGGTGGAAAGCTGATGAATCCATTAAGAATCACCTGAAAATGGTTTTGCCAACTAATTTGGAGCGCCGGCGACTCATGCCAAGGGTGCTAAAGCTCTATTTTTTGTACAAATTTATATAAAATTGACCGGTGACTCATGACAAGGATGGATTGAGCCAATTTACTATTTAGTTATCAGATGAGCTTATCTGGAGGGAATCTCTATAATGAATGAAGTGACAATCTGATAGAGTTCTGGCGTCAAGTGGCTGATGGGTTTTCTGGTATTGATTAGCCAATGAGTAATTGGGTTCAGTAGTCCAGAAGTAGTATAAATATTCATTCATTCCCTCTTATAAACATCTCTCTTTCGCCCATCTTTTACTATATTTGAAGTAGCAAGAGCTAATAGAGTAGGGAAGGTGGGACAGGAGATCCCAGATAGGTGTGGGTGATCACTCCTGGAATGGCCAGCACTGCCAGCTCCCATGTTTCATCCCTATGAGAAAAATGACGGGAACCTGGCCATCTAGCTACCAGCGGATACACTGATTGCCACCAACCTTGTGAGGTGTAGCGCGGAAGTGCCATAGCCACCCAAAATGGGGGATGGACTCACTGGGGCATGCCCAGATGGGTTGATGAAGGTTTGCAAGGGTGGGGCAGCGCAAAAGTGCCTGAGCCGCCCAGATGGGGCAGGAACTGCTGGGGCACATGTCGAGGACACCTGGGGCTAAAGCACAGCTATTGGTGGTTGGTTGGTGGGTTGTATGCAGACTTTTAGGGTTTAGTATGCTAATGAAGGTGAAACGGCAAAGGGCCAACCTGTCTTCATATTGGTTGACCTGGCACACTAGCAGAGCCCATGGTCAATTTTGCAACAGTGGTGCTCACTACAGGGGGCTTTGCTGGTGGGCTGCTTGAGTAGTTGGAGGATTGTTTATGGAGTGGCGAAAGCTAGTGGTTAAGACCAGCGCTCCTTCAAGGGGGCGCTGGGGTTCTTGGCCCGCCTCTTGGGTGAGTCACGCTGAAGGAATACCATTTAGTTAAGGGGAGGGTAACGTCAAGATTATAACCAGATGGATTCCTTCCAATACTATCATGATTAGGAGCTGTTATAAAATTGGCGTTATCGTTGAGATACACCGTATACAAATTTTCATATGGTTCAACCCACTGAGCAATAGGACCAACAATATGAGGATCGTTGCCCTTGAAACAACAGAAATAACTTATGTAATATATACGGAGCACTTGCTCCCACTATACTTCTTTATTTAATTATAATAAACACAGCGGATCCTCACTGTTTCGCTCACTCCAAACTATTAACATCCTCATCTCCTCGATCATCTCATCCCACTTGTATCATAGTGACTTTGGATAGTACTGCTTTCATGGCTTAGTAATTCACTTCGCCATATCTCATTGGTTCCTCTAATTCTTTTTTGTTAATTTCATGATCGCCCAATTCAAAGTGATTTCCCAACAACCCAATATTGCCTCATTTTGAGGCGCTCAAATTACCATAACTTATATCAAACTCAGAGTATTCCATCTGTTCCGCCATAACAACTTAGGGCTTATCATCCAGTCATATCAGAATCGCGACATTCCCCCTCCTTGACTGGACGATAAGACTCCTATTGCTTATACTTCCAGAGGAACTTTACATGCACTTGGTTGTAGATCTGACTGGTAGCGGGGTCCTTGATAGTATATACATCCATACCTTTCTTCTCAATGACTTTGAATGGCCCAATCCAGATATTGACCAGCTTGTGTTTTCCAGACAAACCCATGTTGATTATGGAATAGGACCATGTCTCCATCTTTGAACTGTGCTAGGCCACTTCGCCATACCTGATTGGCAGCCTGGCTTTTGATTTTCTTTGCTAAGCTGAACGAGTACGCTTTGATTTCTATTTTAATCAGCATATTTGTTAGGATGGTCAAATAGCGTTGTGGATCCATTCTGCCAGTGTCCTCTATACAGGCATATAGAAGTGCGGGCAGAGCGGGGTGCTGTCCATAAAGCAATTTAAATGTATTTTTCCCCATGGCAGAATGGTAGCTAACGTTGTAGGCAAACATCGTGGTAGAAAGGAGGGTACTCCAATTGGAGGGACTATCAATAACTAACTTCTGGAGAATTTTCACCAGGGTCTCATTAACCCGTTCAACCATTTCATTGGACTTGGGTGATATGGAGTTGTTAGAACCCCTCGAAGGGCCATCATTTCGTTGAGTTTGGGAAGTATGTGGGAGGTAAAATTAGTGCCGTTGTCAGTAAGGATAAACTGCGGGCAGCCATGACACTGAATGATGCATTCCATTACAAACTTAGCCACAGTAACCGCGCCTAGATCCCAAATGGCCCTTGCCTCAACCCACCTGGTCAAGTGGTCAATCGCCACCAGGATGTACTTGGACCAGTTATCTCCTGTTTGCAGAGGGCTGACAACATCAAGGGAAACTGTATTTCAATCAAAGTGTGGCTTCACTAACTGGTATGTGGTCTTCTGGCGGAACAGCTTTTCCACTTTGCACTGGTGACAGAAGGATATTGTATCAAGCACATCGAAGTTCATGCTTTCCCAGTAATACCGAGGCTGCAATAATTCCAACATCTTGCGCACGCCACCATGCCCAACTGCCCTATGTGCGCTCATGATACTATTAGGCCATGTTGAGGGTCGCAGAAAGTTTGCTGTTGAGTTGCCAATCCTCTTGTACAACTCACCATTCCGCTGGAAAGTATTAGCTCACATTGCATTCAAAGCCTTGATGACTTGGGGCGGCTCATCATTGTACTTCCCGCTGAGCATCTTGTCATACATAATATCACTCAGATCCGCCATAACTGCAATAGTTGGTAGCCTTGACAAGCAATCAGCATTCTGGTGTTTCACTCCTGATCAATGAAGGATCTCAAAGTTGTAAGCCTGTAGTTTAAGGGCCCATCGTGTTAGCCAGCCCTCAGGCTCCTTAAGGTTCTGCAGCCAGCGTAACTAGGCGTGATCTGTTACAACTTTAAATTTTACACCATGCAAATATACTCTGAATTGCTTATAAGCATAAATCACTGCTAAGCACTCCCACTCGGTCACAGTATAATTTTCGTTCATGGCTATTCAGGCTTTGACTGCAGTATGCCACTGGGTGCTCCTCCCCCTCATCATCTTTTTGAGACAGAACTTCCCCCACAGAGGAAAGAGATGCATCCATCTGTACAATAAATTCCTTTTCGAAATTTGGGTAATGTAGCACTGGCGCCTTAATCAACGCTGTTTGAAGAGTATCAAAGGAGCGTTGACAGTGTTCCATCCATGAAAACGTGGCATCCTTTTTTAATAACTCAAACAATGGACCTCCAATACAACTAAAGTTAGGTATGAAGCGGCGATAATAGCCAACCATCCCTAAAAATACTTGTATATCTCGTTTACTGCTTGGTGTAGTCATCTTCTGAATGGCCTCCACCTTAGCTGGTTGGGGCCTCAGCCCTGTGGCATCAACTACAAACCCGAGGTACTCTAGCTGATCCTTGAAAAAGTGGCATTTCTGGGGTTTTATTTTGATGTTGGCCTCAGCCAACCGGCGGAATACCTCTTCCAAATGGGTAAGATGCTCAGAAAACGTGCGGGAGAAAAGTTGATATCGTCAAGGTATACAAGAACACATGACAGCTTCAAGTTGCCAAGGATAGTGTCCATTGCCTGTTGGAAAGTAGCTGGGGCATTACACAGCCCCTGTGGCATATTGGTCAGTTGAAAAAGCCCTTTTGATATGATAATGGCGCATTTTTCTTGTTCCGCCGCAGGTAACTCAATCTGACAATAGCCAGATATTAAATCCATTAAAGAGAAGTAACAAGCTTCCCCCAACCGGTCCAACGCATCATCAATTTGTGGCAAAGGGTATGAGTCCTTTTTCATAATGCTGTTGAGCCTGCGGTAGTCTATCACTACCCAGTTAGTACCATCCTTCTTTTTGACAATTAGGACAGGGGAAGCCCATGGGCTCTTCGATGGTTCAAGCATTCCTTGCTCCAACAGTTTATCAATTTCTGCTGTGACAACTTCTTCCACTACTTGAGATCGGCAAATTGGCCAAGATCTGATGGGGAGATGATCCCCAGTGTCCACTCAATGGATCACTCCTTGTGCGCACCCTAAATCATGATCATTGACAGCAAAGATCTCTTTGTATTTTTGAAATAAAGCTTCCAATAAATCTTTCTGATCTTCTGTTAACCCCATTAAATTTTCACGTGGTACAACTGCCATTACGCCAGGCTGGGTTTTGACGGGCAAACCAAATTCATTCAGTGAATTAAACTCATGAATCCTGAGGACCTCCTCAACTGGAATGAAATGTAGATATGCAACAATTTGGTGTTAGCGGATTTGCATTGGTTTATCCTGAAGATTTGCTACCAAGACCTTGATCTCCCCATGCCCCAGAAGTATAATGCCAGGGGCCATGTGGGGCTTGAGCCGTGATTGCTGATAGGGCCCAATGACCTCCTCATATAGCCCAGCAGGCACTTCCACCTCTAACTCAGTGCTTATGATTACCTGGTGTCCAGAGGGAATATATATAGGGCCAGTGGCTCTAAGCGGTAGCCCTTGATATTCATAAATTTGGTGAGGAATGGCCCAGTTCTTGCTCTTTAGTCAATGATAGCAAACCGAAACCACCCCATCACCATATGCAAGGTTAATGTGACTCATGTGTACAGGATCCTTGGGCACTCCGCTGGAAGTGAAGTAGATTGGGATCCGCTGCCCCAGAATTTCAAATGTCTCCGCTGTCATATCAACAACAGCCCCAAAGTGACGCATAAAAGCGGTTCCAATTAACAGGTCATAGTTATTGTTTGGTAACACTATAGCTGGAGCTACAATGACAATTGACCCAAACTGCAAAGGTAGCGCACTGTATGCTCCTTCAGAGACTGTGCTTTCTGCGCCTGCGGTCCCATACACCATATGGTGCTCCACGTCAGGCTTTAATGCCAACTTTGACACCAACTTTGTGGACACTATGTTGATTGGGGCACCCATATCAATTATTGCGCGAACTTGGGTTTTTGCTACAACAGTGTCACAGTAAGTACACTCAGAGTAAGATGCATTCTGATTGTTTTAACACATGGACATTTAACTGATCCCTTTTTCAAGGAAGCTCATAATACCCTTCCCCACTTTAGGGTATTTTTTACAATACCATCCACAGGGAGGGCTGCGGTTACCCCTTTTAAGAGAAGCGCATCAGCTAATGGATCTGGTTCATCTGTAGAGAGGTAATCGAACAATTGGCAAGCATATGGCTTTGGTTGCTCCAGTGAACCTGCTCCTGCCATGTCCATGAATTGCATTTGTGTCAGCACATTTACCCCTCCAACCGGCTGCTGATATAAGAAGGCGTCATCATACTATGAAACTTCCGCTGACTGTGCAGGAATAGGTTCAGGTGGGACGTTTTGAGTCAGAATAGCGGAGGTAGAGAGTCCCATCTCTACTCCGCTCTGACTTTTCCCTGATTATACTGCTCCCATGGTAGGTTCTGGACCTGATAATTATGACAACTTCTAGCCAGGTGCCCAGAGCGACTGCACGAAAAGCAATTAACCCCATAAGACCTGCGTCCTTGATTGTTATAAAATGGGCCACCCAAAAGGGTGGACTGGTATCAAACAGTGTAAATTGGCACAACCTGATAGGTGAACTGCTTTTGGCAGCTTGGTTGAAAGTGAGGCTTGTAATGATAATAAGGCCAGGGGATGCCAACTGGGCGCTGAACAGGAGGGATAATTCCTTCAAATAAACAAGTCTAGTTGCGGAGGTGATAGGTTTCTGCTCAATATTGGATGGAGGGAAGGTAGCGGATAGATGGCATAGAATTTGTACATGTTTAAGCAAAGGTACGTCACCCTCTAAATATGGAGCCAGGGCTTTAAAAAGCTCACGGTATGGTTTGACAGCGGAGGTCAACGCTATGTTTATGTCACATTCAGTTAAAACTCCTGCCCCAATTAACACATGGGCTTCTGCTGAGAATTGATCAGCAAATGCAATGAGGGTCTCATTTAAGTTGAAACCCAATGGTTAGAAACTCAGCGTTTTGTTGCACAATTTTTAAAGTTCCTCCAAACAACCACAACACAGTATCCTTCACCTGTTGACAGGTAACAGAACTGTTGGGAAGATAGCAATTAACTTGGTCAGCGCTCCCAACATCTTAGGTGGACATTACTAATTTGGCTTTACGCCGATCTGAAGCTCCTTCTACTACAAACTCAAAGCGTTTGAAGAATTCATGGATGTTCCCATCACAATCAAATGGAGGCAGCTTATTGATACAACGTTCTTGCAAAAACTCCTTGCTTCCATTTAAGCACAGCGTCCAGGGAAATCTTGAGTTCTGCATATTCAACATTTGCAGTGCTTTGAAATGATTCCTTGATAAAGCAAGCTGTATATGACATGACTAGTAACTGAGGAACTTTCTATCAGTTTTTGTGATTGTTCAATGGTCCCCCTGTAGTGAGCACCACTGTTATAAAATTGGCATTATTGTTGAGATACACTGTAAACAATTTTGCGCAGGGTTTGACCCACTGAGCAATAGGACCAATGATATGAGGATCGTTGCCCTTGAAACAACAGAAATAACTTATGTAATAAATATGGAGCACTTGCTCCCACTATACTTCTTTATTTAATATAATTAACACAGCAAATGCTCACTGTTTCGCTCACTCCAAACTATTAACAACCTGCTCTTCTCGATCATCTCATCCCTCTTGTATCAGCGCAACTTCAGATGATACCCCTAAGATGGCTTAGTAATTCACTTCGCCATATCTCATTGGTTCTGCCAATTCTTCAATTGTTAATTCACAGTCACCTAATTTGAGGTGATTTCCCAACAACCCAAAATCGCCTCATTTCAATGCGCTCAAATTACCATAACTTAAATCAAACTCAGTGGATTCCAACCATTCTGCCATAATGACTTAGGGCTTATCATCTAGTCATATCAGAATCGCGACAGGGGTGTCAGTTAGTCAGGTGTAATTGCCAGCTATTTGCATAGGTTGATACTACCAAATGTTATATTTTATTTTGGGTTTGGGTTCAGTGGAAGCTGCATTTGCTGCTCAAATGCCTTTCAAAGATTGTTGTGGGAGTTTATGGTGGAAAGCTGATGAATCCATTAAGAATCACCTGAAAATGGTTTTGCCAACTAATTTGGAGCACCGGCGACTCATGGCAAGGATTCCTGAAAGTCTACTCAAATATGAATCATATATGATCAATAAACAAAATCATGCTGAGGATAGATTGACCTATTAATTTTGATGATCATATGAGCGGATCTGGAGGGAATTGCTATGATGAATGAAGTGACATTCTGATAGAGTTCTAGCATCAAGTGGCTGATGGGTTTTCTAATATTGATTGTCCAATGAGTACTTGGGTTCAGTAGCTCAGGAGTATTATAAATAGTCATTCATTTTCACCTAATAACCATCTCTCTTTCGCCCATCTTTTCCTATTGTTTAAGTAGCAAGAGCCACTAGCGTAGGGTGTGGGATAGGAGAACCCATATAGTTGTGGGTGATCACTCCTGGAATGGTCAGCACTGCCAGCTCCCATGCCTCCTCCCTATGAGGAACTGGCGGGAACCTGGCCATCTGGCTACCAGTGGATGTGCTGACTAGCTGCCAACCTTGTGGGGTGCAGCACAAGAGTGCCATAGCCACCCAAAATGGGGGATGGACTCTCTGGGGCATGCTCAGATGGGGTGGTGAAGGGTTGCAAGGGTGGGGCAGCGCAGAAGTGACTGAGCCGCCCAGGATGGGGAAGGACTTGCTAGGGCACACGCCGAGGAACCTGGGACTAAGGCATAGCCGTTGGTGGTTGGTTGGTAAGTTGGATGCAGATTTGTAGGGGTTGATATGCCAAGGAGGGTGAAACAGCAAAGGGCCAACCAGACTTCATACTGGTTGACCTGGCACACTAGCAGAGCCCATGGTCGATTTTTGTGACAGGGTTTTTTATTTGAGGAGAATTTTGCTTGCCAACAACATAAAAGGTATCAGTAATGGCGGCATCATCTACCTTATAATTTTGGTACACATTTTAACAGTAAAATCAGGGTGGAAATTGTGTCTGTAAATTACATCTTAAACTTGTAGATAGACTTTGCCACTGCTTTGCAGAGGGGATGACAATTGATTGAGGCAATTCAACAATGGCAAGCTGGTGGTCACTTTTGGAGTGTATGATGTCAGGCTTAGAGACATATCTGTTATGATTGTGACATGCCATGAGAAAACTGGCACTAGAATGAGGGTGCTCAAGAAACTACAAGATCAGGCACAGACTACCAAGCAGCGTCCTAGTAGTGGAAAGTTAGTTACAAGGTATGGAAGAGGGATGAAACGTTTAATCAAAAAAAGCAGTTCATGAAAATAATTTTGTTGTGATTCATACCAGCTTTTTTGATAACTTGAACAGCTGATGTTTTATTCACTAATATTCTTTTAATTTGAACTATCAAAAGGATCATTCATGGTGTAAGGCTTCCATTTTCAAAGATCTTTTGGTGCCATGTCCTAGAATTTCCAGCGGTCAATAGTTTAGCAGTCTAAGTCTCACAACAAGTAATTTATTTATCATTAGGATGCCAAGTCATGCTTATTTTATCAGCTAGAGTATCCATCCTTCAGGGAAATTGGTAAAAGGTATTAATAAAGACAAGTACCAAAAAGAGATTTAGATAAAACGGAGTCAATTTTCTAGTTGTATTAGAGATTTAAATTGTTACATGTAACATTGTAAGCCCCATAAGAGAAAAAAATTAAAAATAATTAAATGGAAGATCTGAGGGGGTGAAGGCAAGTCAGTAGGGCGTACGGCTATCAACCTGAAGGTTGCATGTTTTATTCCCGCCCTTTGTACATTGATTGGGGTGCCAGTTAAAGGATGCTATTGGCGGTTAGTAAGTCTAATAACACGAAAACCTTACCCATGATGTAACCAGAAAATCTGTGTGCTGATCTGGAGGTGAAAATTTTTTACAATTGTTTTGACCCTGCTCATGTTTCATTTCAATGTTTACTTTCTTTCAAACTTTTGGTAATGTCCATCCCATGTTCAGCTTGCCTTGAATAAATATGAAATGGAATATCTGGATGAAGAGCTCATGGTCAGGATATTCATCCGTATTGAATGATGCCTTTATAGCATATTTTGATAGATAGAAAATATATATTAAGTAAAACAGCTTGGATGAGATTTGGTATCACTTAGGTTAATCATTAGGCAGATTATTGATTCTTATATTTTGCGGGTACTTCTTTATCTACTGCCTCAAAAATCACCTGATGGTTTAATCACATGACATTGTGATAATCCTTCGCTTTGGCTAATCAGGATTTTTTTAGGGTATTATAAGCTCAAGTTGGTCTAATAAATAATTCCTTTTGTTTAGTTGAACCTTTTCAACTATCAACATTTCCACATAGTTTCTTGAAGGGATTTTTAATCACCCTTTTCAGGTCTAGGTGATAAAAACCCTTATGGAATTTAAATAGCTACTATTCTTCCATCATGTCCAATACTGGAGATCTAACATCGCCCCTTCAAGAATATTAGTGCGGATTACCAACGTAGGAAATGGCTATTTATACACCTGATAATTACTCCAGTTTCTAAAGCCTTGATTGAGTAATTATACCCGTTTGTAGGTTAGAGTATATGGCTATCCCTGATGGAATCATATTCCTCCTTAGATGCTTTATAATGGTGATAATACAAGACTAAATCTGAAATCTTAAAAGCGGTAAGATTGGCAGGATACATCTGCTGCGTGCCTTTCTCTTGTAACCATTTACCTAGATTTTTCATTGCTTTATTTAAAGTTGTGTAATCTTCTTGCATATCTTCTTATTACTATTTCAGGCTCCATAATATTGTCACTAGTAAATTTCGGGATAGTAGAGCTGGGATGCCATGCTCTCCTTTTTATAAGGCCTCAAAGGGTGACAATCTGATGTTGCAATGGAAACTTATCCTGTAAGCCATCAACGCACTTGAAAGATATTGGTCCCAGGGTAATGAATAGTTAATAGCCATCTTACATAATATTAAACTAATTCTCCATTTTCTACTTCTACATTTCTCATTAGTTGATTAATGTATGGCGCTGAGAATAGTTGTTGAGTTCCCATGCTCTTAGCTAATATTCTCACAACTCTAAGTAAAGTTTTTCCTGTTATTGCATAGCAGAACCTGAGGGCAACCATGACTAGTAAATATATATTGATATAAAAAGTTAGCAGTATCCTTGGCAGTCCATGTGGTATTTCAAATGGTTTGATCCACATCATGAAATAATTGATTCCTCCCAGGATATATTGATTTTTTCTTGTGAATTCATATTGTGGTCCTATAAAGTTTAAACTAATGGTCTGGAATGGCTGCTGAGGGGTTATTGGCTGATACTTGTACTTAGTCTTATATGGTTTTTGTGTTTTTACAAATTATGCAAGCGTCTGATTTCCACTACAGAGGCCATTATCGCTTACAATAGTACTGATCCTTGATCTATTCATAAGTTTTTCTAGCTCCTCCATGTCCCAAGTTATTGTGGTTTTCCATTATAACTGGTTATTTTTTCTTATCACAAATAAGATAACCATTCAAATATGACTTTCTTGTATAGTAATCAATGAGAACTTTAGTATTTTAAGCGTGATGTTTTACCATCTTTTTAACTGATTAATCTTTGTCCTAATAGAAATTGTATTAATGAGTAGGTTGTGTAAACCAATCATCTTTGCTATATCTAAGTGTAGTAGGGGCAAACTTTTCTTTCTCGTTGCAATCACTTTTGCAACAAATTCAACTTAAGACTGACTTTAGTTTGATAATCTCACCGAGAAGATTAGTTTGCGCCCATGTCAGGGAGCAGTTGGGCAAGTAAGATAAAAGGCAAAGAGGGTGGCCCCGCGACTTCCAACTATTGCAAACGCCCTGGAGAATCTGGCAGATTAGACAAAAAAACTGGCGGTTACCATTTCCTCAGAAATTCTAGCTTGGCAGGCACGATGCAACCAGTACATCAATATGCTGCACTCTCAACCACTTTTGTTGGTGGAATATGGAGTTTGGGTGTTCCTGGATATTCAATAAATGGCGCTGTGGGAAAAGTTTTGTAAAGATGTACACATTCATTTCCTGAACGCTGTGTACATAGCACCCACTCCATGTCACACAGTTGGCTGGATCTCAGTTTTGAAAGTAAGGAGGCAGCGGACAAAGCTGCTGTGGTGCGCGTTGTAATTGACCTCCCCAAAGGGCAGTGGGTCATCAAAACTAAGCGCACCAGATGAAACAAAATGCAACTAAATTTTTCTCACCTTCGACTTTCTGCCCACTACAATCAAATGCGCCATACTAGAATAACATCTGAAGGATGGGCTCACTGTATATAGCAAAATTCAATCCCTCGAGATGCAACGCTTTATGCTGATGCCACACCTGTGCACCAGCAAATCCATTGCAGTTCTGACCCCAACCAAGGAGATAGTGAAGGATCTAACCCAGATCCCACACTCCACTTATATCAATATCGATGGGCATACCACCCACCCTTTCCAGGTCACCATGGACAGCGCCCCCTCCATCTGCACCCACTATGATGCATTCAGCCATAAGGAACATGCTTGCCCCACAAAGGAGGGCCTTGTAATCCAAGAACACCCCCCGGCGGTCATGAACAATGGGGAGGCCCACTATGAACCAACCATCAATACTAAAGAGACCTTCCCATGGGGAGCACAAGGCTGCTACTTACTAGTAAAGCCAATATCCCCTCAAGAGCGGAAGAAGGCCAAGCAGGCCCGCAGGGCCGCGGCCAAGGAGGCAGCTAAGACCACTTCCACTATCCCGCCCTCCCAGCTCCAGGAGGACATCGAGACTTTTGTAGCAGAAGCAGCTTGGGAATCTCTCAACCAATCAGATAGGGCTTCCCAAGCTGATTGGGCCACCTAATCTGAAGATCCAATGGGCGACTTGATCTCACCTGACCTTTGCGCCCAAGCCTCAATTGGATCTGATTTAATCTCCAGCCTGCCTGAAAAAAAATTTCTAAAATTCAATTAATGGTGCACCGCAATCAAGCACACCACAAAAAAAAAATCGTTCTGCAGCGGGGAAACCAAAAGTGAGGGCTAAAGCCAACGTGAACCCAACTTCCAAACTCACCCACTCTTCTGACTATGTTGCTGCACACACCCAAGGCACCAAGAAGCGCCGTGAGGATCAAGAGGAGGCTGAAGGACCTGGGCGCCCTTCCCCTTGCACCTAAGGTGCAATGGGGGGAGCCTTTACTTTAGGGACTTTGAACATCGCCAGACTCAAGGCCTCGCCATCCTGGGCTAGGAAACTGAGTTTTTTACAAAATAATAAACCCACGGACATCCTGGCCATCCAGGAGTCCCACTGACCGCGCAGTTCGAGGATTCTTGGAAAACCATGCTTCTCCCATCCCTATCCTTCTGGTCTAAGCACTGTGGGGTGCTTGTTCAAAAAAAACAATTTTTTCAAATTTTTATCATCTGAATCCTTCCTTAAAACTGAGTCCTTGTGGTCAAAAATTTTGTAGGCCAACGTGGTGCATGCTATCATCAACATCTATGCCCCAACCTGTGCACAAGAGCATTGGTAATGTTCTCATCAGTCAAACCCCTTCTGCTACCCCTGACCCTTTTGTAGTCAGCGATATGAACTGTTGGTTGGACCCATCTACTGACTGCTGGCCTCCCTCACCCTCCCCACCCCAGGGTCATGTAGAACTTCGTGTCCTAAAGGCCACCCTAGGGTTGTTTGACGCACTGCCACGCCATGCTCCACTACTTGAGAACATGTCACGCCCACACATCCACAATGGCCAGTTAAGGTCCATGTCCTGCATCAACCTTATCCTCACGCCAATGAAATTTTGTACCCATATCTACCACTTCCACACATTGAAAATTAATTTCTCCGATCATAGGCTGATCTTGATCACCTTCCACCTAACTGACCCAGCAGCTCAGGTTCTGCACTGGTGAAAACTTCGCACACATAAACTTGCGTCACTAAGATTTTCCGCATGGGTGGAATCTGTGACTCGGCACAGGATTTTATCACACCATTTTGCGCCGACCCAATTTCCACCTGGTCAGCCTTCAAAGTGGACACGATCCGCCACGCTCGCCACCTCTCCTCTGGCCACTCAAACTCTACCTCGGCTGTCATCTCGCGCACTCTGGTGGAGCTAGCCCAGCTGGAGTCCAACATCCCAGCCACAGGCTACAGCCCTGCTTGGGGGCGTAAGGGCAGAAGCAGCCGCCCACCTCAACGCGCTTGGGAGGCAACACAAGCATTGGGTTTGTGTTCAATACAGGGCTATACATATTAAAGCAGGTGACACGTGCTCCACTTATTTTTTTCAAAAATTCTTTGCATGGCACCAGAGCTTGTACTGCACACAGGTGTGAAAGCCAGACAATTCCATCACAGACAAGCCAGCTGAAGTAGCAATCGAGATATAAAATTATTACTCCAAGTTATACTGATCCAAACCAATTCTGCCAGCTGAAATGGCGAAATTTCTTAATAGCGCTCACATCTGCACCATTTCCTGATACCCGGAGTTAAGGAATTTGATTACTCTAAATGAACTCTCTATGCCATCTGTGGTGCACCAAATCAGAAATGCCCCGGCCCTGATGGCATTCTGTATAAATTCTATAAGAAGTACTTTAAATATTTATCCCCACTGTTGCTTGCCTCCCTTAACCAGAGCCTTCTGGAAACGCGTCTTCTACCAGGAGGGCAAGAGGCCTACACAATTACGCTATTTAAGAAAGGGGATAAGCTAGACCTAGCCGACTGGCACCCCATTTCTCTAACTAACACAGATACTAAAATTTTAACTAAATTTATGGCTAACCGTCTAAGGATTGTAGCATCTGCCACCATCCTCCCAGAACAATTTGGTTTTATACCCAGAAGGTCAATTTGGGACAACGTACACTCTGTGGCTAATGCATGTCAGCCCACAGCCTCTGGGGCACTTGTATTTTTAGACCAAAAGAAGGCCTATGATAGAGTAAAATTTGGGATTACCTCAGGGTCTGCCTACACCAATTCCGCCTACCCCCCCCACTTCATCAGCTGGGTGATGCTGATGACGGAATCTGTGACAATGGCAATGCGTGTCCCTGGCTTCCTCACGGAAGTAATCCGCCCTCAAAGGGGCCTACGCCAAGGGGACCCCTTAGCCCTCTCTTATATAAATTCAGCCTTGACCACTACTTTGGAACGTGAATGCCCGCCTCACTGGGGTCCATGAGCTAAGCCAAGCCCCAGTCAAGATGATGGCATTCACTAATGATTGTGTGGTCAGGGTGTCTAACAATAATGACGCATGCATGCTTGAAGCCCTTATCCAGGTTTACTCCCGGGTAAGTAATGCTGCACTAAACGCCTCCAAAACCGAAATTATTCTCCTTAGTCAGTATCGAACCTGCTGGGCCTCAGCAGCCTGTTTCCAGCCTGGCCCATCTGCTCGCACATGTGCCTGCTTACCCTGCCCACCCCACACCGCCCCACTTGTGCTCCCCTTTGTGCAGCGCCCCACTGTTGGACCCATCCGCCACTTGGGGGTGTGGTTGGAGGCAGGCGGGTATGCCTCTTCAATGATGGAAAACCATATTCTGGATAACGTGACAAAGCGCATAGCCTCCCTCAGAGCCCACCCTACTTCCCTTACTGGCAGGGTTTTTCTAGCTAACTCTATGCTCCTCTACAAAGTTTGGTTCAGAGCCCACGCCATCGCCTTCTCCCCAGGTTTTTTCAAATCTCTGTATGCATTCTACAAGGGTGGCTCTGGTCAGTCTGCCCACCGCCAGTGCGTCTTGAGGTCATGTTTGGCCCTCGCCATAGTGGTGGCATAGGCCTGCTCGACTTTGAGGCCCATGCTGCAAAGATACTGGGCACCTGGATCGCGGCCAACACCATCCCTACGATCCCCTCCCAACACTTGTCCCGCGCAGCCCGCTCCAACTTCTCCCGCGCCCTGGGCCTTGCCAATCCATCACACCCTCACTTCTTGATGAAATATCTGGCTTCCCACCCTTCGACTGCTGGTCCTCATGGTACTGCACCCCACTTCAAACGAATCCTTCTTCTATGCGGAGCACTGAGTGGAGAATCTGTATTTGTGGGCACACAGCCCAGAGAGGGCGCCCCTCTCCTCGGTTCACACAGGAGGTACAGGGGCTAACTATTCTGGATGGAATAATACCCACACGGTCCCATGTTCTATCCAGGGGTGGACTACCTGGACATGATGGACATTCCTTATTCCTTGAAACCCAGAAGACAATTTAGAAATACACCCACCACCCTCTGCTGCTGTCTCATGTCCATTCCCATGTGTGGCGATGTCAGAGGTGGGTGTACCATACTGCTGAGCGCTCTAACGCTTTACACTCATCCTGTGTCGTGTGTGGCCAGTATGGAACACTGTTTCACCGCCTGGAGAAGTGCCCTACCTCTAAAGCGATATGGCGCAAGGTGCAACGTCTGCTTGGCCAGGATCAGACACATCCCTTCAGTTTATCTAGGGATATGTTTGCTTTATCTATGGTCTCCCCTCTCCCACCCTCCCTCCATGCTCTGGTGGTTGCAATCGCCATGTGGACTATCCACACGATTGTCTTGGATGCCATTGTAGGCTCCACCCCCACCCTCCCAGAAGCTGTCCACCAGTTCTGGTCCCACTTAGTAGACCACTTTCAAGCGTGGATGTTTAATACCTCCCACCGCGTCGCCATCAGTTGGTCTCCTCCTGGTTCCCAGTTTGGTCCATCAACTCAGACCCCTTCCTACACACGTGCTCAATTGTGGTTTCAGCCCCTTTATACGTTCCCCCTCTTCCCTGTAGTGGCGTTCCCGCTGGCAACAGGAGATAGCGTTGCTTCTCTGGGGCGCCTCCCTGTTCTACGTTCCATTTTTCTTTATATCTTTTTAGAAGTGTCCATCCCCTGGTCGGTCTTCCCCACAATAAATTCGAATTCAAATAAGTGTAGTAGGGGCTATCAGGTAAGTTCATCTTTATTTATGTGCTTTGTTCTAAACCAATGTAAAATGTTCATAGTAGTGCTAAATTTTGGGGACCAATTGAGATAGTCTTCCTGTTGGATCTTTTATGTTTTTCAGCCACATATAAAGAAGAGTAATCTTGAAACACTTTAAAATTTGTACCATACAAGAACGGTCACAAAATTTCACTATGAGGAGAACATCTAGCCATCCTTTCTCCATGAAGCTGCAATTTTCTCAGCCTTTGAGAGTGTTTTGCTGTAATAGGCCACCGGGTAATGAATGCCTTCCTCATCCAATTGCGCCAGAATGGCCCCTAAAGCTAAGTTGAAGCGTCTGTAAAAATGATAAATGGCTTTCTATAGTCCAGATGTCTTACTATTATTCTTCTATTTAACAAATCCTTCATAGTCTTGAATTCAGTTCTTTGCTTAACTCTTCACATAAAATGGGTGCTTTTGGCAAGCAAACAGACAATAGGTTCGGCAAGTTGAGTGAAATTGTAATTAATTGATAGTATTATCATATTATTCCTAAGAATATCTGTATATTTTTGAGGATCTTCAGCTCAAGCATATTGTAGATTGCTTCAACTTTATCATGCAAGGGGTAAAATCCTTCCCACAACCTAGCATGTCCTGAAGGTTACAACCTGTTGGAAAAAGGTACAGTTTGAAGGCTTTAATTTGATATAATTTTCACATGGCCGTTGAAAAACTAAATTGAGGTTGTCCAGATGATTGTTAAAGGTTTTTGAGAACACTGTTATGTCATCTAGGTATATAATCATGCAGCTCAGTTAAAGATCTTAAATTATATGACCATCGCCTGTCAAAATGAGTTAGGCGCGTTGCATAATCCTCAGGGGAAACAGGTAGTTTGAAATATAATTTTTGTGCAAATTAACGCACACTTTTCCTGATATTAAGGCGATAGAATCATCTGCCAATAGCCACTAGTGAGGTCCATCGTGAAGAGGTATTTGAGCTAGAGACAGACCAAAGCATCATCAATTCGCAGAATTGGATACCTGTAGTTCTTAGTGAGGCTATATAGCTTCCTGTAATCCGTCACAATTCTGCTCACCAATTTTAATCTATATGATTAACAGTGGGGAAACACATGGAATCTGGGAGGGCACAAGCCACTCAGCATTCATTAGTTACTTGAGCTTGGTCTTCATGTATTACTCATCCACCTTTGATTTACTATGTGGATTTAATTCTATTAGGTTGAATCTCCTATTTCAATACTACGTGACCAGTTTTTCATGTGGTCATAATTGACACCTGACGTGGAGAAAACATCTTAAAAATATTTAAGTAACTGATGCACTATCTAAAGTCCTCCTTTTTTATCTTATAAGACATTTAAATTTGAAGAATGAAAAAAATGAAGTTATTGATGGGCAGGCTAAAATCAAGTTGAGTATCAATAATCTGTACCTTATCATTTTCATGAATTGGTTTTAATTGATATTTTCAATCTCTTAATGTTTATTAACTAAAACAACTTGAATAGTCAGGTTTCCAAGTGATATCTCAATAGGCCGTTAAAAAGCTGATTCAAGGACTCCTGGTGTAAACTTTTTGGGTTAATGCACGGGTTCAAGGTGTGCGTTAGGATATTATTGAATAAAATAAAGATGGTTGGGTTGCTCATTGTATTGGGACAATTATCCTAGTTGAGCTTTCAAAACTAATATAAGTCTTTACTGTGAGAGGTCTAACGCTCTTCCTTATGATAATTTGAAGTTACTTCTGGACAACAAGGACCTTTCACTTTCTCTCTTCTACTGGGTTACTTAAGAACCACTTGGACAAGGGAAAACTATCTCTTCAACTCTAATCACAAGAGTTGGCACAAGACAAATAAATTAGAGAAATCTATCTCATCCACTCTAATCACAAGAACACATTAAGAATGTATAAATATCTAACTGTTTTTCCAGAATGAAATGTATAATACAGCTATATTAGATAAATTCAAGGTATCTATATAAGGGATTTAGGCGCCCAACTCTTCTGTTAGTGCCCCAATAGGAACAGCATTCATCCCTAATGAACTTAGCTCTTAGGAGCTATCTAAAATGATGATTACTTCATCTGTCTAGTCAGGCCCGCCGCCAATTAGGTCACAATCCCTCCTAGGTTGGATATCTAAAGTGCATGTCTCAACTCTTTTACCCAACCATTGCATACTATCCTTAATAAGTTAGCGACCTGCTTAAGTAATGAGACTATTTGTCTATTAATAACAGGCATGTTACTTTTATGCTAACCTGAAAGTTGCTTCCAGTAAAAGTGTTGTTAACGCTTAAACAACTGCCAATAAACCATTATTTACTGGCAACAAACCTCAATCAATCCGTGGAAGGATATTTAATTAATTTTAATTTTACTAATAGTCAAAACACTTGCAAACATTGGTGGAGACTAACTTGATTAAACATTAATAATCTGGCAGACTAATTCTGGAAAAATAGTTAACATAATAATTTTTTAACATCAATGAATCCCCCCTCAGGTTGAGACCATCTAGTACTAAAAAAAATAATATTTTTTTAACCAAACAAAAGTGACTAAAAAATATAACTCTCATATTTGCTATTTAATTTCTAATAAATTGTCCCCAAGAGCATAAAACAGGTAATACACTATAATCTATTTGTTGGATGATGTGGGCATTCCAAAATCTTAACACATCTCCACTAGTGACCAGATTATCCTGCAAAGATAGAGTTTCAGAAGCAAACGCCGCTTTGTTCCATGGCCTGAATCAGACACCATGGTTTAATATTGACTTTGGTAGAGTTATATCTTTTTCTCCTTGATTGATGCATCTTTTCATGCCTATTATCAGAAGTGCAGTTTCTCTTCTTCTTTTTATGTTTGCTGTCACTTTTGCTAGTTTAGTTCTATAGCTGCATGCTGTATCAGAAATAGTTTGATCAATATCGCCAAACATATATTTTCCTGAACGGCTGCAACCCAAGTCAGGGCTATCATGGCTATACTCTATATAAGAATCACTTGTTTATCTTGCCAATGAATATCCTGATGCTTGTATTCCCCAAGTTCAGGCTTCTCTTATTGTTGGTTAGCGCAGAACTTCAAGCTCTCTTTTCTCATGATTATCCACAGTGGACTCAGTTTAAACACAAACTATCCCTACCAGATATTCACATTCACTCAGTTTCAAATTCCTTTTTTAGTTTGTCCTCCTTTCTCCCACAACATTGGGTATGGAAAGACCGCCAGATATACTTTATCATGGAAAAAATAAAAACTAATTATTGGTTTTAATATATTTTTAATTTATCAATTTTTAAGGATAATCTTAAAAATATGATTTTTTCATAAACTTTATATCCTTTATAGTTTTTTCTATCTTTTGTCTTATATTGTTTTTCTCAGATAAACACTAAGTATTTGATATGGTCCTGGTTCACTACATGACCAACAGCAATTTTTCAACATATAGGCTTCGTTCACCATCTTGGCAATAACCTTGAATGAACCTATTCATAGGTCGTCCAAATTGTTTCTTCTTCCAAATCTGTGGTTATCGCAGTAAACTACCCTGTCCCCCATATGATATTCCTTGATCATTGGTCAATTTCTATTGCCATTTTTTTCTTTATTATTCTTTTAAACATCACATTGAATGCCTGTATTGGCAATTTGATAATGATGTTTGCCAATTGGGGTAAATAAAGTTTTTCACTCATCACCAAAGCCAGTTCTACTACTGAATACAAAATTTGTGTTAGTAAAGCTCTCCATATAAGAGTTTAGATGATGTTTCCCTGTTGCCATATGTGACTAGAAATGTACATGAATGTAACTGTACTCAGATAAGATCCCCTAAGCGGAGGTTTTCCCACTATCAGTTTTTCTCAGCGTTTAAGTCATATTACACTGACTCTTTCTACCATTCCATTCATTTCTGGATGGTATAAAGCAGAAACCACTTCTTGAATTTCCATTAATTCATTCAGCCTTGGAATCATGTAGGAAGTGAAGTTAATTTTATTGTCACTGAGTAATACTTGCGGGCATCCATGCTGGCACACTACTTGATACTTTATATTTCTCGCGGTTCTATTTGAATCTACTCTTCTCAAGGCCTTGGTCTTGACCCATCTAGTCAGATGTTTTATTGAAACTATAATGTACTTTACTCCCCCAGTACTAACACTCAGGGGGTCCATTACATCTATTGACACCCTGTGGCAAGTGAACCCAGGGCAAACTAGCCTGTATCCTGCTAAATTCATGTAAAACTTGTGTTTTGACACTCCATGCAACAGGATAGATAATCCGCTACATCATAATTGATAGATTCCCAGTAATAATACTGGCGTCAGTGAACCATCATTTTTTAGGCATAATTCCCTATGACTTTGTGCACGACTTATTTATATTTTTGAGCATTCTGAAAGTTTAGGTAATAGATATCACTTTCTGTCAATTGATTTATAGATCTGGTTATTTTTAATTTTGGTATTTTTCATCACCATTTTCAGTGCTTGAGTCTCCTGGTGTTCAATTTAATATCCTTCAATCATTCATTGAAATAATTCTTTCAATTGCTAGTACATGTTTTTAATAACAGGTATTCTTGATAATCCATCAGCATTCTGATGAGCTGCTCCAACTCTCTGCATAATCTCAAAATTGTGATCTTGCAGCTTTAGAGACCATCAAGCCAGTAGCCGCTCTGGCTCTTTAAGATTATACAACTAGCTTAGACATTAGTGGCTGGTCATGACCTTGAAGTGCACCCGTGATATACACTTAAGATTGTTTGCAAGCGTAAATCACTGTGAGCCATTTGAACTCCATCACAGTGTAGCTCCTTTTTTTCCAGCGGTAATGTCCTTCTCACATGCCACAGGATGATCCTCCCTGTTGTCATCTAGTTGACTTAAAACAGCTCAATCGCTGTTAACAATTCATCCATCTATATTATAGATTCTCAATTAGAATCCAAGTATCATAAAATGGAACTAGTCACCAGATACGTTTTGAATTTATCAAATGATTCTTGAGTCACTTCATTCCATACAAATCCTTTTTTATGATCCTTTAATAGGTAGAATAATGTTTTGCCAATTCCAGCAAAAGCTTTGATATATTGGAGATAGTAGCTGACCATCCTAATAAACTTGTATATTATGAACACTCTCTGGGGTCAAATTTCGTTCAATGGCCATTATTTTCTACATTTGAGGTTTATCCGCCAGAGCTTATCACAAAACCCGAGTATTCAAGCTCAAATTTTTAGGAATGGCAATTCCTCAGCTTGATCTTCAATTTGCCACTGCTAGTTATATACACTTCCTCCAAGTGTTACAGTTGATTGGTGAATGTCCTACTAAAAATGTTGATGTTGTCCAAGTACACCTAAATGCAGGACAACTTTAAATCACTTAAGATGGAATTCATTGCCAGTTGGAAGGTAACTGGCGCATTACAAAATCCCTGAGGCATTTTTGTTGGCTGGTATAACCCTTGTGAAGTAAATATCGCTTACTTTTTCTGGTTATTTTGGCAAGTCTATCTGCTAACACCCTGAGATCATATCATGGCTATAATGAACTTGGAGTCCCTTAGACAATTGAGTGTGTTATCTGTCCTCAGCAGCAGTTATGAATACTTCTTAGTAATTTCATTCATTCACAATTAATTGATCATCACTCAATATGACTTATCTTTTTTATTCATTATAAGGATTAAATTGGCCATGGACTTGAAGAAGGATGAGGAGCCCATGCTCGATCAACTTTACTGATTTTTTGCTGACTACTGCTTCAGTGGCCTTGAATCAGCAGATGGGTCATATTGATAATTTAAATATTGCCTAGTATCAAATTATGGATTACATTTTTAAGCATTTGAGGTCATGAGCATCCTAGGAAAATATCTCCTGGTATTTTTGAATAAATGGAGTACTTTCCCTTGCTAGTGTTTTCATAAACCAAAAATTTTCTCTCAATTACCCAGTGCATTAATGTTTTCAGCAACAACAACTTGTAATCACATTTCTGCTAGCGTCCCAAAATCAAGGAGCTCTCTGCTTTCAGCAGTTGGGATTAGATTAGTAATTGTGATAACTTCGTTTTTCTCCACCCTTACTAGCTTTCTGCTCAGATTATTCAGTGAAACTCAAATTTCACCATGGACTGGCATTATAATAACCAGAGCTACACAAGTCTCCAATCTTGATTTTTTTCCCATGAGTTGACGATGTAAGTATGGGGGAGCGCCCCAGGCGCTTGGACTAGGAGGCGTTCCCATTTCCCAACAAGAAGTGTCCAAAGAGGGCGGCCATCCTCCTCATAACACAGGGAGATATTGCTCATGTGGTATATGAGAGGTGGGTTACAGCCTACCTCTGAGGGCCCTCCACCCCTTCCCATTCTGACGACTGTTGAATTAATGCAGCATGTTAAGGTTGTTTGTGCCAAAGTTGCAGCTGAAAGAGACCAACAAAGAAAGAATAAAGTGAGTCCCTTAAAGATTCTAGATTTGAGTTCCGCCAGATCAACAAAGGAAAACAATCCCTCCTATCTTGTGGAGAATCCCAGTGCTGCTGAATGTCAAAAAATTGTAAAAGGACTGAAGAAACTGGTGGCAGTTGGCTGGGTGTCCTTAATCCGTTTTCAACCAAATGGGAATGTCCCTGTGTGGAATGGCCCTAGGAGGTCCCCACCACCCATTGAGTGAGACGCCGCCACTTGGGCAGGCATAATCGCAATAAAGAGTGCGATCTGGGTGCCAGAGGCCAAATTGATATTGACTCAGCTTTCGCTAACATGATCACATTGGTTTGAATAATTCCCACTTAAGTTCTGACATATCAGGTCAGAAAATCGTGGACCCATGCCCAAGCGCCAACTAATCCCTAAGTGACTGAGTATTTAAGCAATCATCCCTGAAAGATATGATTGGTGGCCGATTATTTATCTTATATTGCAAACAGAAAACCTATACTGAATAAATTTGCTTAATGGAAATTTCCCTCTTGATATTCGCTGTAAAGCCCAGCCCTGAAAATTATTTTTTGGATGTGCAATAGCTGGTCCTTATGTCCATCATAACAACATTGTTGCCTACTATTATGGACTGTGCCTACCTACTTGAGGCATCTTTAGAAACTTCCCGCTTTCTGAAGATATTTGGCATAAGGATACGTCACTCTTGTTGGAGGCTTTACTTCCCCACTGGGTGAGATTTTGCAATAACGCTACCCGCCCTCTCACCAACCATTTTGCAGAGGAACACAGCCCTGTTGTCACGGCACACAAGCATTCCGCGCCCAAATCTTCTGGCTCCTTAGTGGCAACAAACTGGATGAGTGCCAGTTTGCTCAATACCACCATCTTTAGTTGCTGTTCATGGTTTGCCTACCTTTCATCCCACTTTTAGGTCATTTAGGAAGCAGTGACTTGGCATTCTGGATTACCTTCTGTGTGCTCACGCACCCTGACTGGCAGGCCAGTCTAAATCTCATTTGCCATTTTCATGACATAATTGACTGACCATCAGTGCCTGCCATTTCTGCCCTCCTCCTTGAGGTGGGCACTGCAGTGGTTTCTATCTATCAAATGAACTTGAAGTTGGTGATTTGCCTCCTGTTGTTTGTTTTATCAGGAGTCTAGTTCGTGGGCAGCTATGTAGTGTTAAGAGAGTTTCTAATTTTCCCAGTCCATCCTTAGAACCCCCATCCCAGTATTAGACCAACCTCAGGTGGTAAGTTCATCTTCTCCATTTGTCAAGATCACTAACCAGGTGCTTGACGCCCTTGGTGAACTGCAGGTGCAGTTCTCAATCACCCTGGTAGGCTCCACTTCTATGAAGGACGCCCAATAGAATGTGGCCCTCTTGGACGCTATTGAAGGTTATGCTCACCAGTGGTTACAGAGTCTTTTGTGTGCAGCCATTAAGGCTGGGTACTCATCCCTTTGATATCACTGGTATTGTCAGCATTGAAGGCGCCAGTGCTGTATTCCGCTTGCTTACTCTGACTGTTTTCTATGTGCTCTTAATCGTTTAACTTTGCTTCCTTTGTGACACTGTTCCACAAGCAAATCTCCACCCTTGATTTTCCAACGGGCATTATTTAAGCAATATTCTGAGATGCGTTGGATTCCGCATCTGCCAACCATGCCATTTGGGCCACCCCAATAGAGAGTGGACCAGATGTGTATGGTGGCAACCTCCATCAGAGCGATGCTCCTCCAGATCCCCCATGCAGTGGATAGCTCATTAGTATTAAGATTTGCCAATAAAGAGATGGTTTTTCAATACAGACTCAGTGTGGTATTCTCTTTGGTTCTAACGGAAAAGTGACCCCCACATCTGACCAAGTAACTCCAATCCATTTATCCCCCAGTTGTTGAGCGCGCAGCCTGAGGAGACTGTGAGCCAAACCCTTTGTCTGGATGACTTCTCTCCTACCAAGACTGTTCTCTCGCTAAATCCAATCGTTATTTCCAATCTTCCAGCGGAATCATGCACCATTGTCAATAGACATTATTAAGCTTATTTTCTATTTCCAATAGAAATTTGGATATGGGCTCACCAGGAATCCTTTGAGGTTCTTGTTGACATTAGTGCTACGGGTAATTCATGAGTTTGAAGCTGGCCCAGAAGCTTGAATTGGACTTTTATTTGGGCCAGTGGTGATGTTTGCATCATCACTTGCGCAGCCATCCTTTAGGGTGTGGCGCCCATTGCCTTTCTCATTCTATCAGTTCAGCTTCTGTAACCAGTTTTTAGTGATGCCTGACTTATAATTCCCGCTCATTTTGGGTGTGGGATGGTGGCAGAGCCAGCAAGTGAAAATCCATTTAAATTTAAAAATTCTGTCTTTCGTCAATTCTCAGGTGGATGGAAAGTTTCCTCTGTTTGATACTCTTTCCAAAGACCAGAACCATGGCTCCATTATGATGCTCATTTCCCCTGTGGGCCTTCCGCTAGATTTCGCTCCAGCGTTAAAAGCAGCCAAGATATTTTTCAATTTGGAAAAAGTATACTGTCTTCCACTGCACATTTATTTGACTTTTTTCATATGATGGTGGCTGTGGTTAACAGTAAAAGTGCTCGATGTACCCTTATGCAGTGGAGGAGAACAAGTCTTTGGATGTATGGTAGTATGATATGCTCAAGGAAGGTTGGGTATATGAGGAGATGTCCCATATTGCCTTACTATTGTTTTCGCAAAAATAGTAGGATGCTGCACCCCTGTATGGACTACGGGCACCTAAATGATATCATGGTACATGACCCTAACCCCTCCCTCTAGAGCAAACCATCAGTCAGGCGATCATGAAACCCCAGTTGTTTTCTTAGATCAACCTTGTAAATGCCTTTAACCAAATTTGAGCGGACAAAGGCCAGGAATGGCTGACCACGATATATAGAAAAGGTGAGGCATATTTCAGTTTTGGTTAAGGCCATTTGGGCTGTAAAATGCCCTGCAACGTTTCAGTGGATGATCAATAGTGTGCAGGGTGACCTCAGATTTACCTGCGCAGTGGCATACATCAACAATATCCTAGTTCATTCTCCCACACATGAGAAGCATGAGAAGAAACTGAAGGTGATGCCGCTCTAAATAAGTCAAGTATTGAAATTTCCACCATCTTTCAAGTCTCCTAGATTACTATAGATCACTAGGGGATAATTCCCTATGGCGAGTGAATTGGATATTGGTTGACCTTGATTTCAGGCTAATAATGTTTGGGAATTTAGGTAATTCTCTAGGTTCAGAACTGTCAGGTATCAATATGGTTGAATGCTTAAGATCTTGTCAGGCATAGTTGCTGATGGAATGAAGCATCTGATAGTTGATTGATGATTTACTATCAGGTGTACCAATTGTGATTGGTCAGGTTTCATCACCAATCAATTGGAAATTTAATGATCAAGTTGTGAGGCGAGTGATACCACCTGCAACTAGTGTATCAATCAGTTGGTTTGTGACCTTCCATAATGAGTAACAAGTCCATTACCTAAGCAGGTCACCCACCAATTTGGTTGGTTTGCTAGGATCAAGTAGGAAACGTTAGGGACACATATTCTTACTCTGTCTATTTTAGGTCTCAAGGATGTCCAACGACAGAATCCTAACCAGATAATGAAGACCATCAGCTGGGAGACTTCAAAGGGAAATTCAGTGTCAACAGCTGTCATTTCATGGCTCAGGCGCCAACTGAGGGTTGGGCGCTGAATTCCCTCTATAAATCCCCTCTTTTTTTAGTACTAGATGGTCCCAACCCGAGGGGGGATTCATGAATGTTTATTAAATTACGCCTGGGCTCCTAAGAGCCTGAGGCAAGGGAAGGGGAGGGAGGAGGCATCGAGAAAGGGAGGGGGTTTGCGCGCCAGAGCCGTGTTGCAGTGACAACTGAGCGGGGGAGGGTTGGTAACATAGTGCAGACCTTCAGGGCCATCTCAAAGTGTACCTGAAAGTGGGTGATCATGTGTGGAAGGGTCCACACCTGCTGGTCAAAGGCAGCACGAAGGAAGGAGTTTAGGATGGTCCAGATGGCTGTGGCATAGGCGAGGACATGGAGGGGTTGGTGGCAACCAGGCAATGTCTGCTCAAACATGAGGTCTTGCACAGGGTGTCCAGACCAGGGCTGAGCATGGAGGAGCGCGCAGGCCTTTAGCAAAAATGCAGCGACACCTGGACAGGTGACAAAACGATGGAGGTGGGAGTCAATAGGCTCTGCACAGCGGGGGCAGCTTTGGTGCTTCTATAAGTCCCCCTTAATTCACATTAACAAAGAGTTTAATTCAGCATAATTCATTATTTGTTTTAGTTATATTTATCTTCAGGAAATTATTGCTGTGTGCTTTAATTGGGGACTCTTTTATAGGATAAAGAGTAAGGATCAAGGATCCTTAGAAGAGAAGCTAAATTTAGATGTGAATTGCTGTAGACTCCTCATGACGAGACAAAAGGCCATAAACTTAGGGATCTTAGAGTGGATCAAGTTAGGAGGATAAGGGAAGAAGTCCCATAAAGTCGACATCAAGAGCTTTCAAGGAGAAGTACAGGTCTAGCATTGGACCAGAATGGGTTTCTATTAAACACGGATTATAGTCTTCATATTATTATCAATCAACTATCAACTACTATCAGACAACGCAAATCATGCACATATCAAACCTGTGCAGTTGACTTTTGAGGAACTATCAGTCTTTAATAATCATTGAATTCCTTTAAATTTTCTCAATTGGTGCTCGCTACAGGTGGTAGTAGAGTATGATACGCCAATCAAGATGTCATATAAGGAAGGGGTAGAAGAATTTTCCAATTTTGGTAATGAGTTACTTGGAAAAGTAACATCATTAAAAAAGGAAAATGGAGGTTTTTTCTGAGAAGTTTTATTCTTGAAGACGGATTGTGAAGTGGATTATGTTCAATTGCATTCACTCAGCTCAGATGTGGAGCAACTAGTGAAGCAGAAAAAAGAGCTGAAGAATTGGAAATGTGAATGTGACCCCTATACAACAATGATGCCGAAGAAGATATTCAAGATTTGGGAAAAGGACTTGCAGCATAATTATGGAACTATATAGTGCTGCAAGAAAATCTGTTCCACCAGACATCTACTTAAGATGAAGATTTTCAGTTGGGCCAACTTGGGTTGATATTGATCCACTTAATATTCTCAAGGGGTGAGTTGTTTATATGAGACATTGGGTGATATTGAAATGGAACGCTTTTAATTCAGATTATTGGAGTACAATGCCAATGAAAAGAACGAGGTCAAAAAGGAAGCAATTTATTCAAGATAGTGAAGGGAATCGTTTGACCCAATAATATTCAATTAATGAGGCAGAATTTTCTGGAGACGAGGATCATCAATTCAAGACGAAATTAGATGAAGTTAATGTTAATATATAATTTGCGTTATTAGGGGATCAGTTCAGATTCATCAGTAATTTACTTCAAACGTTGTTGGATGGAAACAAATGCCAAAAATCGTTTTTAAGAGAAAAATGATAAGAGCAATTGAATGGAACTGACAATTGTTGAGGAATTCACACTTTTGTGAGATATGAGGACTCAAATATCAATTGCTGAAATGTGGAATAAAATTAGGATCTTTCAGAATAATGACTAGTCAGGATTGAAGGCCTAGTGAATGGAAACATTTGCAATTATTGCCAAACTTGGCAAGTGTTGCCTATAAGTGAGGAAACAGAGCTTCTGGTCATAAAGTGAAGAAGGTTAATACTAAGAAATTGGAATTATTGGATCTAAATTAAAATAATTGCAATGTTCCTAGAGGACCACTGAACCATTAAAAAGGTCATGTCCTAAGATTTTGGTCAAGTCCTAAAAGAGGACCACTGAACCTAAATAGATGGTTAAGTCTTATAAAATAAGACCTCTGAAGCATAGAAAAATGGTAGGTCAGCATATACCTAGGAACCAGTTTAGGGGAATTAATAAAAAATATGGACCACTGAACAGAGTGAAGGTCATGTCCGATACAAAAAAGAAAAAAATGATAATAAAATTTGATAAAAATATAACAAGAAAAAACATTGGAAACACGGAAAAAAATATATTCTTATAATTTTTTTAATTTTTATCCTAAACTTGGGGATGATTCCACCTATGTCGCCTCTTGTTGGAGGGAGGATGTATAGCAGTAGGAGTGAATAAAAAGTCAATTTATATGTGAGTTTAGACGCTAGCAAAGATATAGACCTACTCAAAGCCAAGTTTGTTAAGTGGAGGCTGATCCCTGTGAGAACATGACGAGGGGAAGATAGATGGAAATATAAATACTTACCAAATTTGATAACCCAGATTGGGGGAAGTTAGAACAAGAAAAGGCAGTCAGCAAATAACCCCAAGTAATCTTAATAAGGCAACGGAGCTGGAAGATTGGTCTTGAGCACTTGCCAACAGGCTTCATCAAGAAAATTGGACATACACAGTGCATTCAAAAAGTTCTGGGACTAACGTTTTAAAGACACAACTTTATAAATAAGTAAACTTTCTTTAATCATAATTTAATATACAACCTTTCCTTCTCTATACATATTTATATTGCTAAAACAATTGTTAAAAGGTATGCACATAGTTCCTATTTTGTATAACCATGTTTAAACCAGCTGTCACATTCTTCTGAATTGTCTTTACTTTATCAAAAGGATGAACCTTCAGTGCCACCTTCAGATTATAATTATCCACCCTACTCACCAGATTTGGCTCTGTCTGACTTCTTTCTGTTCTCTAATCTGAAGGTGGCACTGAAGGTTCATCCTTTTGATAAAGTGGAGACAATTCAGAAGAATGTGACAGCTGGTTTAAACATGGTTATACAAAATAGGAACTATGTGCATACCTTTTAACAATTGTTTTAGCAATATAAATATGTATAGAGAGGGAAAGGTTGTATGTTAAATTATGATTAAAGAAAGTTTACTTATTTGTAAAGTTGTGTCTTTAAAACGTTAATCCCAGGAAGGCTTCAGAGCTAAGTGGTAAAGCGCTTAGTTGGGGAAGCTGGTGACCTGGGTTCGAAGCCCCATTGGGATCATATCATGTACTTTTTAAAGGGGGTGGAAGGTGAGTCGGTAAGGGCATATGGCTAACAACCTGAAGGTTGTGAGTTCAATTCCCACCCTTTGCACATAGGGTGCCAGCCAAAGGAAGCTATTGGCAGTTAATAGGTCTAATAACACAAAAACCTTACCCATGATGAAACCAGAAAAATTTGAGTCCCGATCCAGATGTGGAAAAACTTTCTCTAACAGAGTTGACCCTGTTCAGGTTTCATGTCATTTCTTTCTTTCTTTCTTTCTTTTAGTAATGCCTATCCCCTGGTTGGCTTGCCTCAGTTAAATAAAAATAATAATAATAATGTTAGTCCCAAAACTTTTTGAATGCACTGTGTATGAGCTGACATTGAGAAAATGGATACTAGGTGAGGGTTGCCAAATCATATCCCCAATCAAAGCCATCAGGGGAAGGTACCAATAAAACATGCCATAAATGAGATAGTCATGCAGGGAGCAGATGGCATTCTGAAGATGATGACTATGAGCTTCTTGAATCCAAAAGCAGAATGAGCGATGGAATCAGGAGAGTCTGGAAGCTTCAGAGCTCAACTTTGAAGAACTTGGCTGGAAAAATGAAGGGCAAAGGGTGCAACATCTCGATCTAGAATGTTTTCAGGATTGGAGGGGTTCAGAGCTATGGACAGAGCCTTGGTCACTTGGGTCCTCAACACTGCATAGGGGAGTTCAAAATGCTTGATATTTCTGATGGCCAGTTCAGTTGAAAGAATAGTTGGCTTATAAAATTGGCTGAGTTGGAAAAAAACTTTGCAAAGCAAGTCAGATCCAGCAAGGAATTATTGATCAATAGAGGAGGGCATTACTTTAGGATGTTTGATGATGATTGTAGGAGTATCTGCAAAAGGAGCCAAATCCAGGAGGGTATCAAAATCTAATTTGGGAATTGTTGACAGAGGGAGGATTGGTCATGATTAGTTCGCAATGCATTGCTAATCTGGTTTTGTTGGGGTTTGCTATTTTTTCTGGTAGTTCCACAGAAGAACTGGCTATGGGTGCTTGACTGGGATATGAGTTTTAGGAGGACCATATAAGAAACTTCATTGCGCTTATTGACTCATCAGTTGAGAGCTTAGCATCTTTATCAGTCATAAAATTGAGCAGTTGCTGGTACCAAGATTCCAAAATCAAAATATGAGTTGGACGAGAGGGGGGATTTCAGACTTTCATAATAATTGACATTATTCACTTTGGTATTGATTAAGCTTTAATTTGGAGAAACTAATTTTAAAATTTATGAGATAAGCTCTTCAGAAAAAAATAAAAATTGATATGAGCAAAGAATTTATTATGATAAAATAACAAGAGCGATTATAATTGATCATTCTTATTTGTTCCATGAGATGAACATCAATGACAATAATCTCCTGTTGAGAACAAGGGGGAAGATCAGGAAATTGAGGATGCTGGACCAAGATCCTGAATATGACAACAGGTCATATGCCCTGACTAGAGGGGAAACCAGCTTTCTGGGACTAGTAATGTCATGAGTAATTAATCAGCCCAGCATGACAGAGGGTCATGGGGACTGCTCTCTGAGGAGGCGGTAGCAAGGAGGAAGAGGAAAAGAACCACATGCCAAAGGTTTTCCTGATCAGCATTGAGTGCAGATTGACTGTGCTCCACTAGAAACCAAGAAATATTTGACCTGGTCCAAGGTGGTATTCTCCTGTCCTGATCCTATTCTCGCTGGAAATCTAGGTATGAGGGGGGATGTGCTGGGATTTTTGCTCACCTTTCCAGCCTCCTAGATTACCATGGATCGCTAGGGTATAATTCCCTATGGCTAGTGAATTGTATATCTGTTGACCCCAATTTTAACCTTATAATGTTTAGGTGATTTTAGGTAATTCGGACAGTTCAGATCTGTCAGGTATCAATATGGGTGAATGCTTAGGATCTCGTTGGGCAGAGTTGCTGATGAAATGGGGGCATCTAATAGTTGATTGATGATTCATTATCAGGTGTAACAATTGGGATCAGTCAAATTTCATCACTAGCCAATTGGGAATCCAATGAGCAAGTTGTGAGGCGAGTGATACCACCTGCAACTAGCAAATCAATCAGTTGGTTTTTGATCTGCCATAATGAGTAACAAGTCCCATTACCTAAGCAGGTCGCCCACCAAATAAGGTTGGTTCTCTGGGATCAAGTAGGAAACGTTAGGGACACGTTTTCTTACTTTATCTATTTTAGGTCTCAAGGATGTCCAACGACGGAATCCTAACCAGAGAATGAAGACCATCAGCTAGGGAAACGTCAAAGGGAATTTTAGTGTCAACAGCTGCCATTTCATGGCTCAGGCACCAACTGAGGGTTTGGCGCTGAATTCCCTCTATAAGTCCCCTGTTAATTCACATTAATAAAGAGTCTAATTCATCATAATTTATTATTTGTTTTAGTTCTATTCATCTTCAGAAAATTATTGCTGTGTGCTTTAATTGGGGACTCTTGTATGATAAAGAGTAAGGATCAAGGATCCTTATAAGAGAAGCTAAATTTAGATGTGAATTGCTGTAGAATCCACATGACGAGACAAAAGGCCATAACTTAGGGATCTGAGAGTGGATCAAGTTAGTAGGATAAGGGAAGAAGTCCTACAATCGACATCAAGAGTATTTCAAGGAGAAGTACAGGTCTATCATTGGACCATAATGGGTTATCTATTCAGCTACAAATAATAGTTTTCATACTATTATTAATCAACTATCAACTTATATCTTACAACGCGACTTGTGCACATATCAAACCTTTGAACGAAACTTTTGAGGAACTAATGGTTTTTAATAATCATTGTTGGGGCTTTGGAGGAGAAACTCCAACCTGGCAGCTATTAATCAGGGCCCTAAAGCCCCCAGCAAGTTAATAGTCCATTAAGGCCCAAAGTAAGGCTAAAAACGGAAAAGAGATAGGTGAGAAACGGTCATTTATTAAATGATCCTCAAGGTACTTATAGAACCTTGATGGATTGGGAATGGGTGGATTTGGCATTGCTTGCTAGAGCCAAAGGAATATAAATAAATAAACTATAGTACATGGGGAGTGGGAGCATCCTTGGCATTAGTCACTAGTGCTCCTAAAGGGTAACTTGATTGGGTCGACGTCAAATGGTAATTACCCAAGACCCAACTGATTGTTTGGCATCCTTGGCATTAGTCACAAGTGCCAAATTTACTATTCTTAATATAATTAATTATTGGGGTTGATCCCCTATACTTTGTATTGGGCTTACCCCAAGTTAATGGGGAGCCCAATCTGGCATCCGCCTATAGGCAGGTCGTGACCCCTAGTTGGGGCTTCCCCCAATTAAGGAAGAATTTCAACAATCATCAAAAGTCCTTAATAGCTTATTAGCATGTCCTTTTGGTAAGCCGTCCAAGTGCAAATTCTATCAGGAAGAGGCTACTTTCCTTGTCAATTTAGTTCTAAAGGAGGGTATGCTGTATCTCCCAGTATACTAAAAACCATACGTGAGTGGCCCACCCCCTCAACCAAGAAGCAGTTGAGGAGCTTTCTAGGCACCATAATTTTCCTTAAAAAATTCTACCCACACTCACAGTTGGCCGCGCTGCTGCACCCTTTATGGTTAAATATGTTTCCTTCAGCTGGACTCTTGAATGCCAACATGCGTTTACATCAATCAAGTAGTGTTCTTATCACCCACCACCTTTTTATTAAACATACATACTGCATTCAAAAAGTTCCGGGACTAACGCTATTAAGGACACAACTTTTCTAGATAAATGAAAGTTTATTATTTATTGTTCAATATACATCCTTCACTCTCTATGCAGATTTTAGATCGCTCATACAATTGTTGAAAGGCATGCGCATAGTTCTCTTTTGAAATTGTGTTTAAAACAGCTGTCACATTCTTCTGAATTGTCTCTACATTATCAAAACGCTGCCCCTTCAGTGCCACCTTCAGCTTAGGGAACAGAAAGAAGTCAGCCGGAGCCAAATCTGGTGAGTAGGGTGGATGGTTAATCACTGTGACTGATTTTCCAGCGAGAAATTGTGAGACAATCAATGATGAGTGGACTGGAGCATTGTCATGCAGAAAAAACTACTCCCCTGATTGGTACATTTCTGGCCTAACCCTGCAAATTCTTTTCAAAAGGCGATCAAGTACCTCTTTGTAAAATGGTCCAGTTACAGTCTGGCCAGGTGGCAAGAATTCTTTGTGGATCAGTTCCCTTGAATCAAAAATTGTGATCAGCATTGTTTTCACTTTTGATTTTGTGGCCCTCACTTTCATGGGTCTGCCATCTCCTGGGTCGCGCCATTCAGCTGTTTAGTATTTGGTAGATGGTTCATACTGGAAACACCATGATTCGTCACCTGTGACAATGTTCTGTAAGAAATTCTGGTTGTCATCGGCCCATTCAATGAGACTTCATGACACTTCCACACGTTGTTCTTTTTGCTCTGCTGTTAATGAGTGTGTGGAATGAACCTGGTACACAGTTTCCGTTTGCTGAGTACATCATGCACAATAGTGTAAATACTACCACACATTGATGCCAATCTCTTCTGATAAAATCTGGATGCTCAGCTGATGGTTGATGGACAGTGCAGCACAGACATGCTTTACATTCTTTTCAGTCACGCTTGTGGAGGGGGCCCATCTCTTGGATCATCTTCTAGAGACTCATGACCATTTTTAAAATGTGCATACCACTTGAACACTTTGCTATGACTTAAACAATGTTTTTATATGCAAGTTGCATCATCAATTAACATTTATGTCACACTTTTTCCACATTTAAAACAAAATTTAATTACAGCTCTTTGCTCCATCTCAAAAAGTATAACAATAAGGAAAACCAGACAAACTTAACAGTGTCACTGTCCCCCTTGGGTTGGGACCATCTAGTACTAAAAAAAATAAAAAATTAACAGTGTCACTGTTTACTATGTAATGAGTCCTCAACAATGCAATTGTCACAGGAAGTGGGTGAAGGTTGTCACATAGTGTTCCAGCTGTGACACAGAGATAGCTCCATTTTATGCTTATAGCAGCATCAGTCCCGGGACTTTTTGAATGCACTGTGTTTGAACCCCATTAAACTATATATCATAGCATGTGATGCATCTTTTGCCACAGTGGTGTCTGTTCTTCTCCAAAGTATATTGGTTTAGAACCTGGTCGCATATTTCTCCCATTTTTTTACTTATACTCATCAGTCCTGGGCCTTCTATAACAAATAGTTGGCCAAAGTGGTGTAGGCCCTATTTCAATGGCGGTATCTTTTGCAGGGTTCTCAACGCGAGGTAACTGTACAAATGAATTACTAAGCTCTCCTGTACTTTTGCAAGCTGAAGAAGTTGGTGCACTAACAAGCTCAGACATATTGTGACTTATGCAGATCTAACTTCAAGTAAAAATTTGTGAATGAAGCGTTGAATATGCTCCCTGACTTTTTGAGTCATAACCCAGTTCTCTGTCCAGAAGAGAGGATGAAAGAGACCTTATCACAGTAATACTACCAATTCAAATTCTATCTATTGCTCCTCCCATAATTTCAGTAATAAATTTGGTTCAGAAACACCTCTGGTTTTGAGTTTTCTAGCAGCCCAAACAGCTTTTGTTGAAGTATTGGAGTTGTTGAGGCTGTTAGAGCTCCCAACGCACATGCACTCTCTCAATTCCTTAGTTGAGGGGCTTATCCAATTTAGGTCGCACTTGTGGGTGCTTCCCTTACCCGCAAAGAAATCATCCGTGTGCACCATGGCCCCCCTGCAGTGGGGCATCTGGGCAATAAGGTGTCTCAACCTGATCAAACGGACCTACAACTGGTCAGGCCCGGTGAAAGATATTCCAGCATGGATTACAAATTGTGTGACATAAGCATGGGACAAGTTGGATATATCAGGCAAGAACGGTCTCCTCCACCCCCTTCAGCATGTGGGGGGCCATGGATTTCTGTGTTTGTAGATTCTGTTGTTGAGCTTTCAAGCTCTAATGGGTTTATGGCTGTTATGGTAGTCGTAGATCTGCTTCACCAAATTTGCCCTCTTCATACCTTGTTTCTCAGTCATCATCTCTGGAGAGACGACCAAAATTTTTCCTGAAACGTGTGTTCTCCATTTTTGGTTGCCACAAGAAATCATCGTTGACTGTAGCACTTAATTTACAGCATGATGTTGGAACAAACTGCTGTAAATTCTAAAGATTATGATGTGTCATTCAGACAAATACCATCCTTAGTTGGATGGCAAAACTGAGCGAATAAATAAAATATTAGAGCAATATCTCTGGTGTTGCGCTGCGGCCACTCAAAATATATGGGCGTACACTCTTCCTCTCAATCAGTTTGCATATAACATGGAACCCACGTCTCTACAGACTTCTCCCATTTTGAAGCCACTTTAGGTTATAACCTTTGTTTTCAGTAGGACTGTGACTTCATCTGAAGTACTAGCCACAGCCAACCATACACATCAAATCTTCACTACCCAGTCCTTAGTCTGTGAACAACTAATCAAGCTATTAGTGACTATAAGCAGTTTGCCAACTGAAAACGCCTTCCAGTGCATGATATAAAGTGGGGTCACATGTTATGTTGGACATGCGCCACCTGTGAATGCAGGTGCCCTCTCGCAAATTTGCAAGAAAACATTCCAGGTCTCATTTGGTAGAAGAGGACCTGGGGAATGGCATGTTCCACTCGAAGTTGCTGGATCATTGGAAGCAACACCCTGTATCCATGTATCACAGTTGTCCTCATTCATGTCAATTACGCCAGATCCTGAACCAATCATGATTGAGGGTCAGGAAGAGGCCGAGATTAACGCTATTTGGCTTCCCGTTGATTGTGCAATTGGTTCAATATTTAATCACTTGGATAGTTAACCTGCCTATGAGCATATCTGGGTTGGTTCTTTGACTGCGCAAACTGTTCTGAGTTAGTCAAAGCGTTCCACGCTTCCCACCCTGAGGCTCCCCGCCCCCCATCAAAGGTCACAAAGCTAATGTTTATCCAGCTACCAAAAGCTCATAAGCATGTCTTCCTTACTCAGTTCCCAGTGAGGGTGCTATCCCTCTTATAAAAGGAAAGAATAATGAAGTCTGGGGAACGCCCTCTGCACTTGGACCAGTAGGCGTTCCCATTTCCGCCAAGAAAAGGTCTAAAGAGGGCGGATGTCCTCCGCTTTACACAGGGCGATCTCTCTCATGTAGTAGATGAGTGGTGGGTTACAGCCTACCCCTGAGGGCTGTCAGACATTTGACCTCTCATCTGCAGAGGAAGAATGTATTGGGTTAAAATCACCTAGACAGGGAAATGTTGGCCATTTACAAGCTTTCATTGAGCTTAAAAGCAATTTAAATAATGTTAATAATGATAATGAGGATATCGTCCAAAAGACCTTGGCTGATTCTCAGTGGAACCCATTATTTGGGATAACACCAATTCAGAAACCTGCATGGGTTCTAAGCGCGAAAATGAATGGTCAGATTACTCTGACCACATGACAGACTTTGGGGTGACCAGTGGAAGGTACTCCCCCAACCATAACCAAGTCCTTCAAAGCACCTATGTGGGGACCCCTTTTTTATAGGCGTGGCAGAGGCCCCCCAAGGTGAAAGTATTTTATCTAGCAGTGATTGGTTGAGGTACATAAAAACCTTACCACATGAGTATATTCTGCCCCAAAATCCCATACCAACTATCACCCCACCAAAAAAGAGTAACTCAAATTCTCACGATCTTATAGGAGAGTATACCATATTTTCTAATTTGGAATGTATCAAAGATATTATAAAATTATCCTCATATTCTTTCCAACCCTCGAAACAGTTTAAATACTGATTGGTCAAATATCAAGGAAGATCACTTTTATTTTTACCCTAGCACTTCTAATAAAAATCATAAAATCCAAAATTATAGTAGCGTTATATTTATTTTATTAAAAAACATTTGTGGGATCCAGCAGCGGAAGCACCATCAAAGCACAAGAAAGCTGGATTCCTACAAGGGGCCCCTCCACTCACTCCCTTTCTGGTGACTGGCAAAATGGTTCAGCATATCAAGGTGGTTTGCACTAAAGTCACAGCAGAAAGAGATTGACCGGGAAAGAATAAAGTGAGTCCCTTTCAGAAGCCAGGTTCAAGTTCTTCTGGATCAATAAATAAAACTAACACTAAATTTTGTAGAGAGGCTCAGTGCCGCTGCATATCAAAAAATTGCAAATGAACTGAGGAAACTTGAGGAAGTTGGCTGGGTTTCCTTAATCCGTTTCCAATTAATTGGGACCGTCCCTATGTGGAATGGCCCTGGGAGGTCCCCGCCACCCATTGAGTGAGACGCCGCCACTCATGCAGGCACAATTGCAATAAAAACGTGATTTGGGTGCCAGAGGTCAAATTGACATTGACTCAGTCTTCCGCCAACATGATCACATTGGTTTGAATAATCCCACTCAAGTTCCAACATTTTATGTCAGAAATAGATGCTCCCACGCCCATGCACTCCATCTTATTCCCAAAAGCGACTGAGTATCTAAGCAATCATCCCCAACAGGTATGATTGTTGGTCAATCTTTATCTTATTTTGCAATAAAAACCCCATACTGAATAAATTTGCTTATTGGAAATATTTCCTTGATATTCGCTGTAAAGCCCAGCCCTGAAAATTATTTTTTGGATGTGCAATAGCTGGCCCTTGTGGCTATCATAACAACATTGTTGCCTACTATCATAGGCTGTGCCTACCTACTTGAGGCATCTTTAGAAACTTCCCGCTTTCTGAAGATATTTGGCATAAGGATACGTCACTCTTGTTGGAGGCTTTACTTCCCCACTAGGTGAGATTTTGCAATAACTCTACCCGCCCTCTCATCAACAACTTTGCAGCGGAACCCAGCCCTGTTGTCACAGCACACAAGCATTCCGTGCCCAAATCTTCTGGCTCCTTAGTGGCAACAAACTGGCTGAGTGCCAGTTTGCTCAATACCACCATCTTTAGTCATTCATGGTTTGCTCTCCTTCCATCCCACCTTCAAGTTGTTTAAGCAGCAGTGCCTTTGAAATTCTGGCTTACCTTCTGGGTGTTCGCGCACCCTGACTGGCAGGCCATTATAAATCCATCTGCTGCTTTAATGAAGGAATACTTCTACATATAATAGTTCTGGAATTTCTAGAGTTAATCCTGTGTTAACTAAGTCTACATTCCTAATGGAATGGTAGTTATTGCTTGTGTTCTAAATGATATCCCACGGTTCCTGAGGATCTGCATTGGCATTTCCATGATTATTCTTTCAATCAACTTGTACTGGATTGGCATTATGCTGTCATTATAAAAATAGATTTACAAAATTATTCTTCTTTGTCAGCGGAGTTTCACCTTTCTACTGATATACCAAAGTCAACTTTGCCTCAAAATTTGTGAGTTACTCTCAAAATTTATTTGACACCATATTTTTCCTATGATTAACGTTTAATGAGGATGCTATAATTTTTATTTGGCAATGCTATGATAAGATCTTATATCATTATTGATTTAAACAGAAGAGAAAGTGCACTGTATGCTCCACAGTATGTTGTAGTATCTAGTCCAGTGGTTCCATATTCCTTCCAGTTTTACACATCTGGAGAGATTTTTATTTGCTCCACCAACTTGGCTAAAACAATATTAATGGGCACTCTACTATTAACTCTCACCCTTACTTTTACTAGATTATGTATAATATCTGCATACGTACACTCAGAATACTATAATAAGGTTTTTACTTATTAAATCATGGCAGATCCACTGAATAAAGAGTATGAATTAATTGCATGGATAAAATCAGGGAAGGATTCCTTGATCGCGCTAAGTAGAAAAATGTTAGTATTGTAGAGTTTAGTTTTAAGCAAATCTTCTGAGTTTTCAGCAGTACCAATCTTTTCTGTTAGCTGACAGGCATAAGGCAAAGTGATCTCTTTTTTGATACCTGGGGCAATACTCTTTTCTTTTGCTCTTTTGATTGCATTTAAAATTCAAAATAAAAACCTGATAGAGCAGATCAGGTGTATCTTCATCTACAAGTAAATTTAAAATACCCATCTATATTTAGGTGTGTCTGGGAAAACAGTATTGATTGCAGTGCTAAATAGTTCCATATATAAAATGCTGATTATTTTCCCAAATCCTGCCCGTTTTCTTCTCTTTATCCTGCACAATATTAAATTGTTCCTTAGTCTTCTTGCTCTAGCATTGAACGGCAAAATGTCCAGGTTTTCCACATTTGTGGCAGCAATTTTGAGATTTATTGGCCATATAAGTCCTTTGTATTTTTTTCCCAGTACTAATCAATTTTATAATTCCTTATTGGGCTTGGCAACTTTCACCATATTCTGATTTTTTAGTGAGAATGGAATTTTAAGATTCAGTAAGATGCCTTAAATGTTAATTTTATTATCGTGTGGTACTCCACTATCTGCAATGTGAAAGTTTGGTTTTCAAGTGCTGAAACCATGGTTCAATACAGATCTCTGTAGGTTAAAGTGCTATCCGCATTGCAATACATGAATTGAAACCTGACTGATTTTTTGCACCTGCGGGAATTGTGCTTCCTGGTAAATATTGGCGAATATGGATAAGGTTTCATCCTTCTTAGATCAAACTCTCATGAACTCCTGTTTGTGGCTAGCCATCTGTCAGATTCTGGTGGTTAACCTGAAAATAAAACCTTTGACAACCAACAAATTAGGCCAATTATCTTCTTAAAACTTGAGCGATTTACCCTAATTTTTAACTAAGTCCAATTACTTGTATTACACTTAGGGCCAAATATCCAAAAGTCAATTTAAACTGATAATCCTTTTGACCACTCAAGCCAAATATTTTTGCATAATTAAGGCCAATTATACATTCAACAAACTCAGCATTTGGTCCCAATTAATTAGGAGCAATATTGACCATTTATCTTAAGAAATCTTCCAGGGATAAATCCTAAAAATAACATATAAAAATCCCAAAGACAAATAGAGTGATAAGAAAGGCATCATGATATTGCAATCAATTTCCTGTCATATGGCGAATTTTGTTGTCAATCCTCATATTTGGACCAATAGCAATTGTACATGGACTGCCTGAATGGGAGTACCTAGTGCTATTGAGAGAGGCCTGCCAATGTCCCAGTTAAAGGTACATCATTTACTTAAAATCGATGACAAATTTTCCAGAAGTTGTATTCGTCAGCTGTATGACAAAACTCAAACTGGGCTAGTATTAGGACAATTTTGCATATTTGCATTGTGATTTTGCCCCCAACACATTCCAAAATATGAGATTATTTTGCCAACATTAGTCCTAGAAACAGATCATAATTGTATCAGTCTAAGAGCTGAATTGATGTGGAAAATAATTATCTGCAGTAAACTGTGTGCTCAATATATGGCCAGGCGATGCCCTAGAGGTATAAATACTGGTGCCTGGACTAATGAGAAGGACATCCAATAACACCTCCTAATAAAAGAATTTTTTTAATTCTCTATTTTTTGATTTTTTATTAGAACTTTATCTTAAATGAGTGTCAAAAAGCTGTTAAGTCAGAAATCTCAGCTTGTACCTTTGCCTGCCTCAGTAGAAGTCCTAATCACATAAGAAAATTAATCCCAAGATTGACAAGATAAGAAAAATTTATTTAAATAAGCCTAGTGAGCTTCTAGCGGTCAAAATGCTGTAAGACACAGGTTAAATAAAGAGTCTTTTGTCCAAAATTCTTTCCAATTAGATGCACAATATTATTTTACTAAGTGAGCAATCCTCAGAATTTAACATCATCCAATCAGGGCTGCCAAAATCAATCATTATTGCTTCTTTGGCGTTGTTGTATGTCCATTTATCCCCATTTAAGTGGAGCAACACCAAAATTGATGATCTGTTTCTAAGCAGTTCATAATTGTTGCTTTCTGGTGGTCACTGTATCCAACAATTTTCATTTTAAATAGACAGAAAAAAGCCATAGCATATCTTAGTGGAAGATATTTTTAGTGTTTTCCAATTTTCTTCTCTTGCTACCTTGGCAGAAGGTACATTCCTGGTAACCCTACCAACAATGGGCATCCTTGAGGGGTCATCTTCAAAATTGCAGTAAAAGCTCCTGAAATATTTCTCTGGGCTGTACTTTCCCAGTGGTACTTTCTTCATCTATTTTTATTGTCAACTTCATCTCCCTCCATCTGTGCACAATTGCTTTTTGATTTTTGGGTTCCTATAAATGCTTTAAAATTTGTGATCAACATCTTAAAATTGGTTGAAATTGTTCTTTATCTGCTTCCTGAGCCTTCTGGAACAGTAGCTCTTTAACTACTTCAGTAACCTTCCACTTCAGGGAGACGAATTTCCCATAAAGTTCATTGTTGAACGTTGCGACTTGTTCTCTTTATTCCTCAGCTTTAGTTACATGTTTATCCAAGGTAGTTAGATCATATTGTGATGCCAAAAGTCAGCGTATTATTATTCATTGTTTCTAGTTTCTTCCACAAATTCCATAAATTGTTCTTGTACACACATCACTGATTATTTCCGGTGTAGTATTTGTCTCTAAATCTCAATTACCATGTAGTAAGCACCAAATTTATCCTTTTTAGGTTAGCTGCATAATGTTTGAGTTGTGCAATGATTAGAATGTTTAATAAGATAATAATGGATTAGTTATTATTTGTATGACGACAATTATCTTTATTGAGTTCTTCACAACCAATATTAGTAAGTCTTTACTGATAGACAGGTGCTTACTCTTTTTTCTTAAGGTAAATTGAAGGCACTTTTGTGCAACTAAGAGCCTTTCACTTCCTCTATTGCAGTGGATCACTTGAGAACCACCTGGATTAGGGAAAACTATCCCTTCAACTACAATTACAATAGTTTGTACAAGACAAATAAATTAGAGTAAACTATCTCTTTCATTCTAATCATAAGAGCACAATAAGAATGTATATATATCTAACTGTTTTTCCAAAGTGAACTGTATAGTACAGCTATATTGAAAAAATTAAGGGATTTATATAAGGGATTTTGGCGCCCAACTCTTCTGTTAGTGCCCGTTAGGAACAGCATTAATCACTAATGAACTTAACCCTTAAGAGCTATCTAAAATGATGATTACTTCATCTGTCTAGTCAGGTCCGCAGCCAAGTAGGTCACAATCTCTTCTGGGTTGGATATCTAAAGTGCTTGTCCCAACGCTTTTACCCAACCATGGAAAATTATCATTAATGAGTTAGCGACCTACTTAGGTAATAGGACCATTTGCCCATTAATAACAGGTCTGTTACCTTTTAGTTTAACCTGAAAGTTGCTGCTAATAAAAGTGTTGTTAACTACCATCTAGTACTAAAAAAAGTGTTGTTAACGCTTAAACAACTGCCAAAAAATTATTATTTACTGGCAACAAACCTCAATCAATCCTTGGAAGAATATTTATTTATTAGATAAACTAACTATGAAAACACTTTCACACACTGTTGGTGATCAATCTCTATGAAACATTAAACATCTGGCAGAATCAAATCTGGCAGATTATTAAAGCTCTTTAAAGAATTAAACTAAGTAGTTACCAAAATGATTATAGCTCCCACATCTGCTATGGGTTTACATATAATAAATTGTCCTCAGCGGATAAAACAGTTAATACATTATAATCTATTAAGTTGGACTTTTCTCTCTCATTGCAATAACTTTTGCAACTTATTCAATTCAAGTCTGATTTTAGTTTGATAATCTCACAGAGGAGATTAGTCTGTGCCCATGTCAGGGAGCAGTTGGGCAAGTAAGGTAAGAGGAGCAAGTGGTAGGCCCGCAGCCTCAAACGTTTGAAAACAGCCCCAGAGAAACCAGCAGAATAGAAAAAAAAATATAAAAAAACTGGCGGTCACTATTTCCCCAGATATCATCACTTGGCAAGCGCGATGCAACCAGTACATCAACACGCCACACTCTCAACCACTCTCATCAGTGAAATATGAAGTCCGTGTGTTTCTGGACATCCAACAAACAGCTCTATGGGAAAAATTTTGTGGGGATGTGCACACTTTTTTCCCAACTGCGGTATATGTCACACCTCACTCCATGTCACGTGGTTGGCTGTACCTCAGTTTCAAAAACGAGGAGGCAGCAGATGAAGCTGCTGCAGTGCACATAGTGATCAACATCCCCAAAGGGCAACAGGTCATCAAAACCAAATGCACCAGATGGACAAAATCCAACCAAATTTTCCTCACGTTTGACTTTTTGCCTACTATGGTAAAACGTGCCATTTTGGGGCAGCACCTGAAAGATGGTCTCACCATATATGGCGAGATATAATCTTTTGAGATGCAATGCTTTATGCTGATGCCACACCTGTGCACTGGCAAAGCCATCGCAGTTCTGACCCCAACTGAGGAGATTGCAAAAGACTTAACCCAGGATCCCGCACTCCACATATATCAATATTGAAGGGCATACCACCCACCCTTTCCGGGTAACCATGGACAGCGCGCCCCCCATCTGCACCCACTGTGATGTGTTCATCCATAAGGCGCCTGCATGCCCCACCAAGGAGGGCATCACATTCCAAGAGCACCCCTCAGAGGCCATGGCCAGCGGAGAGGCGCACTACAAACCAACTGCAAGCACCAAAGAGGCTTTCCCGTGGGGAGCACAAGGCTGTTACCTACTGGTAAAACCTATTTCCCCACAAGAGCAGAAGAAGGCCAAGCAGGCCCGCAGCCAAGGAAGCGGCCAAAGTCACCACCACTATCCCACACTCCCAACGCCAGGAGGACATCGAAACCTTCGTGGTGGAATCAACTCAGGAATTCATCAACCAATCAGATTGGGGAGCCCATGCTGATTGGGCCACCCAATCTGAGGATCCAATGGGTGAATCAATTTCACCTGATCTTTGCAACCAAGCTTTGGTTGAAACTGACTTGGGGTCCAACCTACCTGAAAAAAAATTTCTTTGACACAATCAATGGTGCACCAAACTCATCCGCACACAAAAAATTTGTTTGACGTCAGGGAAACAAAAGGCAAGGGCAAAAGTCAATGCGAACCTTTCTGCTAAAATCAACAAAACTACCAATAGCGTTGCTGCAAACACCCGCGCTGCCATGAAGGCCCATGGGGATCTAGAGGAGGCTGAAGGACCTGGGTGCCCACCCCCTTGCACCTAAGGTGCGATGGGGAAACCTTCACTTTAGGGACATTGAATATCGCTGGACTCAAGGCCTTGCCATCCCATGCTAGGAAACTGAGTTTTTTACAAAAAAATTTACCCGTGGATATCCTGGCCATACAGGAGTCCCACTGTCCACAAGGTTCCAAGGATGCTTGAAAACCATGCTCCTCCCACCCCTATCCTTTTGGTCAGAACACTGTGGGGTGCTAGTTCAGAAAAAATAATTTTTTCAAATTTTTATTGTTGGAATCCTTCCTCAATGGCCAATTCCTCGTTGTCACTTTCTTGTGGGCTGACGAGGCACATGCTATTGTCAACATCTATGCCCCAACCTGTGCATAAGAACGTCAGGAATTTTTCTCATCAGTCAAATCCCTCCCATTACCCCCAGACCCTTTTGTAGTTGGCGATATGAACTGTTGGATAAACACATTAATGGACCATTGGCCTTCCTCCTCCCACGCCCCCAGGGTCACGTAGAACTTCGCGTTCTAAAGGCCACCCTTGGGTTAATGGATGCACCGCCACGGCGAGCCCCGCTGCTCAAAAACATGATGCAACCCCACATCCACAATGGCCAATTAAGGTCCATGACCTGCATAGACCTTATACTTATGCTGGTGAAATTCCAACCTCACATTTCCCACTTCCAAACAATGAAAAGTGAATTCTCCAACCACCAGCTGGTCTCAATAACCTACCACCTACCTGTCACAGTGGCTAAGGCCCCACATTGGTGCAAACTCCGCCCTCCCAAACTTGCGTCACCAGGATTTTCCACTTGGGTGGAATCAGCAACTTTGGCAAAAGAGTTTGTTACACTATTTTGCGCGGACCCCATCTCCACATGGGCAGCCTTTAAAGAGAATACCATCCGCCACTCTCGCCACCTCTCCTCCTGATGCTCACGAGCCACATTGGCCATCATCTCGCGCGCTCTGGCAGAGTTGGCACATCTGGAGTCCAACATCCCAGCCAAAGGATACAGCCCTGCATGGGGCTGAAAGTGGGCGGAGGCAGTCGGCCACCTCAACGCGCTTGAAAGTCAACATAAACATCAGGTTTGTGTTCAGTACAGGGATAAACGCATTACAGAGGGCGACAAGTACACTGCATATTTTTTTAAAAAAATTCGCACCACGCCAGAGCATGGCCTGCACACAGGTGTGAAGATCAGATGATTCCATTACAGATACGCCAGTCAAAGTGGCAATCAAAACACAAAAGTATTACTCAGAGTTATACTGATCTGATCCAATTCAGCTGGCTGAAGTGGCAGAATTTCTTGACCAAACCCACATCCACACCATTTCCTGATACCCAGAAAATAATGAATTTGATTACTCTGAACAAATTATGGACAGCCATCCATGATGCATCAAACCGGAAATGCCCAGGCCCAGATGGCATTCCATATGAATTCTATAAAAAGTACTTCAAATATATATCCCCACTACTGCTTGCCTCACTTAAACAGAGCCTTCTGGAAACGCGCCTCCTACAAGGAGGACATGAGGCCTTCACCGTCACACTCTTCAAGAAAGGAGATAAGCTAGACTTAGCCAACTGGCGCCCCATTTCTTTAACTAACATGGATACGAAAATTTTAACAAAAATCATGGCTAACCGTTTAGGGATTGTAGCATCTGCCACCATCTCCCCAGAACAATTTGGTTTCATACCCAGAAGGTCAATTTGAGACAACGTGCACTCTGTGGCTAACGCATGCCAGTCCACAGCCTCTGGGGCACTTGTATTCTTGGACCAACAGAAGGCCTATGATAGAGTAAACTGGGAATACCTCAGGGCCTGCCTCCATCAATTCCGCTTACCCCCTCGCTTCATAAACTGGGTGATGCTGCTCACGGAATCTGCAACAATGGCAGTACGTGGCCCTGTCTTCCTAACGGAAGTAGTCTGCCCTCAAAGGGGCTTGCGACAAGGGGACCCCCTTAGCCCACTCTTATACAACTTCAGCCTTGACCCACTACTTCGAAATGTGAATGCCCAACTCACTGGGGTCCATGTGCCAGGCCAAGTCCCAGTCAAGATGATGGCGTTTGCAGATGACTGTATGGTTGGGGTGTCTAATAATAAAGATGCACGCGCACTTGAAGCTCTCATTCAGGAGTATTCCCGGGTAAGTAATGCTGCACTGAATGCTTCCAAAACTGAAATCATCCTCCTTGGTCATTATAAAACCTGCTGGGCCCCAGCGACCAGTGCTCAGCCTGGCCCATCTGCTCGCACACATGCTCGCCCTCCCAGCTCACCCCAAACCACCCCACTGGTGCTCCCCTTCATGCCACGCCCTACCATAGGGCCAGTCCGCCGTCTGGGCGTGTGGGTGGAGGCAGGCGGGTACACATCTGCAGTAATGGAGAGTCATATTCTAGACAACGTGACGAAGCGCATCGCCTCCCTCAGAGCCCACCCTACTTCCCTTACTGGCAGGGTTGTTTTAGCCAACTCTATGCTCCTCTCCAAAGTCTGGTTTGGAGCCCACGCCATCCCCTTCTCCCCAAGCTTTTTCAAATCCTTGTATGCCCTGCTGCAAGGATGGCTTTGGTCAGGCCGCCCACCACCAGTACGGCTGGAGGTCATGTTTGGCCCTCATCATCATGGAGGCATGGGCCTGCTTGACTTCAAAGCCCATGCTGCCAAGATCCTGGGCACCTGGATTGCGGCCGTCACTGCCCCTATGCTCCCCTCCCAACACTGGTCCCGTGCAGCCCTCTCCAACTTCTCCCATTCCTTGGGCCTTAACAATCCATCGAACCCTCACTCCCTTATAAAATACCTGGCTTCACACCCATTGGCCACAGGTCCTCACGGGACTAAAACCCACTATAAACGAATCCTCCTCTCCATGCAGAGCGCTGAGTGGAGAATTTGTATTAGCGGACACAGCCCAGAGAGGCCGCCCTTCTCCTCAGTTCACACAAGAGGTACAGGGGCTACCCATCCAAGATGGCGTGATCCCAGCACGGCCCCATGTCCTATCCAGGGTGGACTACCTGGACATGATGGACATCCCTTACTCCATTGAGACCCAAAAAAATATCTGGAAATACGCACACCATCCTCTGTTGCAGCCTCAAATCTGTTCCCATGTGTGGCGCTGCCTGAGGCGGATGTACCATATGGCTGAGCGCTCTAATGCTTTACACTCATCCTGCATCTTGTGTGGCCATTATGGAACGCTGTTCCACCGCCTGGAGAAGTGTTCTACCTCTAAAGTGATATGACGCGAAGTTCAACGTCTGCTGGGCCAGAATCAAACACATCCCTTCAGTCTGTCAATAGATATGTTTGCTTTATCAATGACCTCCCCCTCCCACCCTCCCTCCGTGCTCTGGTGGTTGCAATCGCCATGTGGACTATCCACACGATTGTCTTGGATGCCATCACAGGCTCCACCCCACCCTCCCAGAAGCTGTCCACAGATTCCAGTCTCATTTGGTGGACCACTTTCAGGCGTGGATGTTTGGATACCTCCCACCGCGATGCCAACAGCTGGTCTCCTCCTGGTTCCCAGTTTGGTCATCAAATCAGACTTTTCCTCCACATGTGTTCAATTGTGTCTATGGCCCCTTCGCACGTTCCCTCCCCCTCCCCATAAGTGGCGTTCCCGCTGGCAACAAGAGATAGCATTGCTTCTCTGGGGTGCCTTCCCTGTTACTAAGTTTTGTCTCTTTTGGGTCAAATTTGGAAGTGTCCATCCCATGGTTGGCCTTCCTCACAATAAATTTAAATTTAAAGAATCTATTAAGCTGGATTATGTGAGCATGTAAAAACTCCTTAAGACCTGGTGTCATACAATTGCCATCCCAGCTATGAGAGAAGAGAGTTTAGGCGAAAAAAGTCTGAATTTAATAATAGAACCTGCCTCTATCTTAGAATAATGTTTTAACTTAAAGTAATAGTTTTACTCCTTGCCTTGAGTCAAATAGGACATACCAGGCTGTCCATGTCATTTTCTTTTGGCCAAATACCCCAACTGAGTTAGAGGGTCTCCCAAGAACTAGCACCAATTCAGTGCCTTTTCTTATGAAAAACACCCCTTTTATAGGCTTGGGGGTCGCGAATGGTGAAGAAATTTTACCCACCAATCACAAGAGAAAGCAGGTGGAGATTAGCCAAGGGAAGCTTAATTTAATACAAATGATTGGGTGCGATATATTAAATCTTTGTCCCAAGGTTCTATACTACCTGCGGTGGAACAATCATATGGGTTCAAGACCAGATGAGGTGAAGAGATTTCCCAGAGTACAGATTAAAAATATCGTCCAAATGTCTAAGTCTCAATACTCATCTTATATTTAATAATCCCTATCTCATTATTAGCCTTCAACAACCCCTAGATACTAGGGGAAGGCTTTTTAATAAAGGATAGTTTATCTCACCCAAGCTCCTAGTTAGTATAATATTATAAATTATTTTATAAATTTTATATTGTAAGGACGCCAATTTATTTTGAAAAATATAAATTTTTCAATTTGTTGTTTATTTTCTGCCAACAATCGGCACCTGCAAGTACAGTTGAGCAGTATTTAAACAATTTGGAGCTCACTACAGGGGCAGCCTGTATACCGCAAGTATAACAATAATCAAAATGGAGGACTTTCCCGCTGCTAGAGTCACTGGATGGGTGAGAAACGGAGATGATGCAGAATATGACCATATGGATAGCCCTTAATTATCTCTTTTGAAGTGGAACAATTTCAAGAACTATTATACCAGATTTCTGTCACCTTACCTGGCCAGCAATTAAAGTAGTGAGGGACCTGACTCCTTGAATATTGAACCTTGGAGACATTGCTTCCCGTAAAATGGGTTCTAATGTAGAAAACTGTCTAATTTACCTCTTTGAGACTTGAACCCTTCCAGATACTTATAGTCAGCTTACCAACTTGACTACCTATGTCTGCAAGTTTGCCCATCCTGCTATGTTCCACATGATTTACCTTTTAGGTGTACATCACGAAGAGTTGCACCGTCACTTGACAAACCATGATGCTGTATGATTATCCGATGTTAATTAGTACAATCTGACCTCTGAAGATCTTGGAAAAGCACAATCTGGTGTGGAGGCGAACTTCAAATTTATCACCCAATTGCATGGGCGGCTCATCACCTTGGACACTGGCGTAGTGAAATATATAGAAATGACTATGAAGACCTTCCAGAATGAATTGAACGTGTCTTCTACTATCAACCGCTCTCTACTTGAGGAGTTTGGCAAGGAACTTGAAAAGCGTGAAGAGCAATCTCACAGCAAACTCATGGAGCATGCGTCCACCCGCCAACCTGAGGATGAACTACGTGTAGCTTCAGTGGAGCAGCAACTGGCCCAAGCCTTGTCTCATGTTGAAGAGCTTTATTGGCATCTTTTGCAAGTATCTTTTATAGTTACCCCGCTCTAGAGGTCAAGCTTGTCCAGCTGGAAAAGTATATATCGCTTAAAGCTTCCCTTAAGAATACCAAGTATTTATCCCTATGGGTTAGAAAATGTGAGAAGGAAGCTCATGGGGTCAAGACCTCTCTAGAAGAGCCAGCTCTGTTGAAGGATGTGTATAATCAGTTGACGCAGGTTGAGCGTAGCTATTGAACAGATTAAGGTTGACGCACTTTACCAAGGCTCCTACCCACCTAACGATGAGGGGTGTAAGAAGATGAAATAGGAGCTTAAAAAGCGTGGGGGGTGGTGGAAGTTGACCAAAAACCTAAGCTCTCTTGTGTCACAAATTCGTTTTAAATTCAAGGCGATGGAGATTTGGGTTGAAGAACTTGAAACTCAAGCTGGCGATATAATCCAGACTGGCTCTATTTGATTCTGCTCTCACAAAAGCCCGTGGCTGCCACAAAAACTAGGCTTGAAACTATACAAGACCAGCTCAATAGGATCTCCCACTCCTTTTATCAGTTGACCTTCGCTCAGAGACCACAGGACATAATACTCCTGCGTCATGCCTTCACTGGAGGTGACCATGCTTCATTCAAAACCAACTATCAAGCACAAGTTCATCCCTGGAAAAGGTTTTATTGCTTCGTTCTTATACGTCTATGAAGCAGCTATGGAAGGGGTGACTAACCACCAGAAGATCAAGCATATCCTTTCTTGTTTGAGTCGCATGGTCCAATAAGTGATGGTGCTTCATATGGATTCCTTAGCACTTGTTCCGAGGTTAAAGAGGCGCTCATTGACGCGTTTGGCTCAAAACAAAGCTTAAGCATGAAAACGCTAGCCTTTATGCGCATCAGCATAAGAAAGGGAGAGTCAGTTGCTGCCCTCGCTAAAGATTTCTATGATGAAGCGAAGATGTTGTTAATCTCTAAGATGTTGATCTTGAACAACGCTGTTGCAGCCACCTTGACAGGGTTGGCGTCTCACCCCCCTCTGGCGATGGCCATCACTTTAGTGAAACGCTACTTCTGAAATGTTCATGATTCAAAGAGGCTTTTCTAGATGTCGCTGACTTCCACAAACTTATAGCTTCTCGTGGAGTTGTGTCTTAACCTCACGTTCTGGCCATTGAGGATCAAAAGCCCAAGCCCCAAGTCTTGGCCATTAAAGACCAAAAGGATATCCTTTGGATTATGGGTCCTGAGGATCAAAGACCAAAAAGCAAGCGATCTGAACGTCCCAGGTGCTTACTGTAATAAGGTTGAGCACTATGATACTGTGTGCTGGAAGAAGAGAGCTGACATTGAGGAGAAAGGAAAAGAGATGTTAACATAGGGACAGGCACCCCTATTGCCGACAAATCTAATGTGTCTGACTCCTCTACCATTATTAAGCTATTGCCATTTGTTGAGAATACCCCTGGTGAAGAATTTGAAGGGTGTTATGAAGATGTTAGTTAATACATCTTAGGAGTACCCGCGGAAGTTGAGGTTCCTGATTGGTTGAAGGCTGGAGGAGTAGACAAATGCCACCATATCTGAGGTAACGTACCTCAGTCAAGTTTTAGGGTGTCCTTAGGTTATTGACACCGCCAGTGTTGCTGTCATTTCTAGGCTGGCTTAATTAGACCTCTTCATCGGGTCCATACCATGAATATCATCCTGGAGAAATACCCTGAGACAGCTCGCAAACTAACCTCTACCTTCAAGCTTAATGAGGTCCTGGATCTGTCCTCTAACTTTGGTGGAACCCAGACCAAGGTAGAAGTGGTTATCAAAAAGTCCAAGTCAAGACCATTCTGGATATTGGATCCCCCTTTGAATGTCATCTCCTATAAGCTTATCAAAAAGAGTAAGCTAGCCCCAGACCTGGAGTATACTCAAGAGTTTGGAACCATGGGGCCAAGCAACACTTGTGCCATTGGGCTTACTCTTCCCTTCCCATTCAAATTGTAAAGCATATCTTATTTGGCCCCCACAATGTCCTTGGACAACAACACCTATAATATTATCATAGGTACCCAGTTTATGATTGTAAATGAGGGAACTTATCAACATGAAGCAAGGTTTCCTCTTGTTGCTCAATCATGAAGTCCCTTAATTCTTATCTAATAAAAATCCCGGCAAAAATGAATATTCTTACTTGTTTGGGTATCCATTTTCCGCTTTACTTTGCACTATACCATCTCTGGGAGAGGTACAAAGAATATGCCGATTAAGTGGATGCTTTGGAGGGTTTCCCTTTTACGCTTCAGGAAAAGTAGTGATTAAGCCTGGTGAACAACGAGTGGTTAACACAAAAATCACGCTCCAAATCCCATATCACTGCTTGTTGCACATCTTAAGTCTTAAGGGCATTAGCCCCTTGGAGCCTCGGGTATTTTAGATAGCCTTGAAGCAGCCTACCAGAGACCTATCACTATTATGTTGGGAAACTTCACACACAAGGACATCGTTGTAAGACAACACCAAGATATTTGCATAGGCTTGTTAATCCCCGTGGAGGACATTAAACGCATTCACTTTACTAAATCTATGCTGGATATGGGCTTACCCACGGACAACCTGGTATGTATCTTACCACTTGTTCATATCTCGGATGAGCTGACCCCAGACGAGCTTGAAGAGGTCCATTTCTTATTGGAATGCTATAGTGACATATTCTTAAAGTTGAGTAATGACTATGGCCACATTAAGGACTGGAGCCACTCCACTGATTTGGGTGATGCCCATCCCATTTTATCTAAACCGTATCACAAGTCAAGGTGGAAGAGCAACAAATGAGGACTGAGCTCAAGCCTGTTACTAGACGCTGGGCTATTGTACCCTCGCAAAGCCCTTGATCTCTCCCCTCTTGTTTAATAAAGAGAAAATGGAGGTCATCAGTTAGTCATGGACTACCACAAACTAAATAACCTTACAAAAAGGATAGCTATTCTATTCCCCTCATTGACGACGCCCTGGCCCAACTCTCTGGCTCTAACTTCTTTTCCGCCATGGACTTGGCTAGCGGCTTTTGTAAAATGGACTTTTTCCCAAGATCAGGAGAAATGCGCTAATATTTTCAGTGAATGTCTTTTCCAACCCACCTGACTACAACAAGGGTTGTGCAACGCGCCTGCAACTTTCCAACAAGCCATGGACCACATCTTGCAGGACCTCAAGTTAACTTGTGTCATCGTTATCTTAATGACATCACGGTGTTCTCAAAAGGCATCAACGAATATTTTGATCACCTGAAGGAGGTGTTTCAATGGTTACGTAAGTCAAATATCAAGTTAAAGCCCTCAAAGTGTACCTTTTTCCAAAAGATATTGGTTTTTTTTGGCCATTCCATTTCTCAAAAAAGGAATCCAAACAATCCAAGATAAGGGTGAAGCCATCTTAAAAATGCCGCCCCCTAAAAATCTATGGGATATTAAGGTATTCTTAGGGATGATGGTGTATTACCATCAGCTCATCCTAAAGTTTGCTTAGCTCAGAGAGCCCCTTGTCCGCCTTTTGACGAAGAAAACTCCTTATCATTAAGGTGCGTAACAAAGGGCCACTTTTGAGACACTAAAGCAACTACTACAACAGCGTCCTATCCTGTGGCACCCAGATTATGCTAAACCTTTCATTTTGTTTAATGATACCTCAAACTATGCCGTCGTTGCCATCTTGTCTCAACTGGATAGAAACAGGTATATCATCCCATATCATACTTTAGCAAGATTTCATCAAAAGAGGAACGCAATTATAGTGTTACTGAGAAGTAGTTCCTGGCTGTTTTGCTAGCGGTGTAATACTACCTCCCTTTCTTGTATGGAACAACCTTCACTGTTGTTACAGACCACGCTTCCTTAGAAATGATTGCAAAACATGAAGGATCTTACCAGCTGTTTAGAGCTTTGGGCTTTAAAGCTCCAACATTATGACATGAAGATTAAACACCGCGCTGGAACCCATCACATGAATGTTGATGGGCTAAATCAGTTGCCTGTCCTGCATTTGGATAACAGCGAGGCGGAGAGGTTATATGCCCTCTTAATGACCTCAGATGACTGTGAGGATGAGGATGAGCTTGTCCAGAAGACGTTAGCCTGACACTCCCACAACACCAAAGTGGAGAATGGGAAGTTTTATAAGCAGGCGGGGGCAAAGTGGTTGCTTTATCTACAGCCTTCAGAAACATGTACCTGTTAATATTTAGGCTCACTCTACCCTAAGTCATGGGGGAGTGAAGAATACTTATGAGTATATCAGGGAGCGGTACCATTGGGAAGGGATCATGGAGACCATTGTTGAAATCTTGGATGCCTACCTCACATGTAATAAGTAATCCAGTTTCAAGATAAGATACCAATATCAACCGATTACCCCTCAACAACCATTCTACACCATCATCCTAGACGTGGTAGGTCCCCTCCTGCAAACTACCAGTGTGAACAGATATATCCTAGTAGGTATTGACCATTTCACGAAGTGGATTAAAGCCATGGCGCCTGTAAAACTGCCAAAGCCACTGCGTCCTTCTTGTACCAGCACATTTTCACTCGCTATGGCTACCCCCAGGTAAAACTCTGTAATAATGGAAAGAACTTCACCTCCAGAGTGGTCAAAATCCTGGCTACCCTATGGGAGCCCAAAAACTCTTCTTGGCCCCTTATAATCCTTCTACCAATGGGACCGTGGAGAGAGCAAATGGAACTTTGGTGTCAATACTACGGAAAATGGCCTCTTTTGACCCTCTGCACTGGGATCAGTTCCTACCTAGTGCTCTGATGGCCTACCGGATTAGTTATTATTGAATCCTGAAATTGCCCCCATTCTGTGTTTTGTATGGGAGAGAGCCATGAATACCAGCCCTTCTGCTAAGTATTTCTTCTCCTCTAGGGTTTAGGAACCCAAAAAGCCATGAGAAGATTGGCTCAGCATATCATTCAGCTATAATCTGAGGATATTAAGAACTTAGCTAAAATTGTTACTAAAGAAGGACTATCTGCCAATGAGCTCCAGGATCCCCTACCTTCATTCCAAGTGTCTGACATGGTCCTGTACTACCATAACCGCATCACTCCAAGAAGCGGCATCCTTGGAACAGTTTGGGAGGGTTCTTTCTTCGTCACCTACAAGAGATGTGATGAGTATTCTAAAAAGTCCTTGGCTACAGGTATTATCCTAAATTGGGTACATGGTCGCTTCCTATGGCTCAATTCTTCCCCCAACATTTTTGAGGTGAGTTATGTTGTACAATTGCCACCTTGGCTTCTAGAGAAATATTTTTTAGATAATAATAGTCCAAATTTTAATAATATGAACCTGCCTCTATCTTAACAGAATGCTTTGAATCGGAGTAATTGTTATAATTCTTACCTTCAGTCAAATAGGACAGATTGAGCTGCCCATGTCACTTTCTCTTGGTCAAATACCCCAACTGAGTTAGAGGGTCTCCCAAGCACTAGCACCAATTCAGTACCTTTTCTTATGAAAAAACCACCCCTTTTATAGGCATGGGGGGTCGCAAAGGTTGAAGAAATTTTACCTACCTCTCACTAGTAAAAGCAGGTGGAGATCAGCTGCAAGAAGCTTAATTAAATACAAATGATTGGGTGCAATATATTAAATCTTTGCCTCATGGTTCTATCCTACATTTGGTGGACCAATATATGTGGTCAAAACCAGATGAGGTGAGAAGATTTTCCATAACGCTGATTGGTCAGATCGTCCAAATGTCTAATCCTTGATACTCAGCTTATGCTGAATAATCCCTTTCTCATTATTAGCCTTTTACAACTCTAAATACTAAGGGAAGGCGTTTAAAAGATCGTTTATCTCACCCAAGATCCTACTTAAGATAATATTATAAATTATTTTATAAATTTTATATATTGTAAGGACGCCAATTTATTTGGTAAAATATTAATTATTAGTTTGTTATTGAAATTCTGCCAACAATCAACACCTGTGAGTACAGTTAAGCAGGATTCCAACACCTGGTGAAACTCTTTGTTTAAAACTGCTGACTCCATTGAAACTAGTGATATGTAGAAAGCTGTTCAGGGGTATACTCAGGGTTATGTTGGTAGAATTCACTTTATATTCTCCTGGGCTAATTTTTACCTCTTTGGTAGAATAAAATGGTATGCCTTCTGCCACACTGAGTTAGGTTTTTTTGTATTTCTTCCAGAATGAAAATATTGCAAAGGCAAAGCATCATCAGAGTACTTGACCATACAATAGTATACTTCTTTATGGCTTCTTTATTATCCAGTATGAGGGTACTTCATTATTAAAAAGTGATAAATAACCTTCCTTTATTATTGACTCCTTCATAGTCAATACTAAATTGCGTCCTGATAAGTATATCGTACTGGCTATTGTTCAAAGCACTGCAGGAGCTGATAAAACTAATTTTGAACTCAAATTGGCATGTGACATGGATTTTGCATCCGCTACATCAGAGCTCCATTAGTCTTCCATGCCAACAGTATGAGGACTGTTAACCTTTTCTGGCTCACCTTCTTTGGCGTGCCTCTAACTACAATTCCTCAGCGCAACTTTCCAACCCAGAAGACTAACAACCTCATCTTAGGCTAGTCAACCCCTATTAGGAAACACCAACGAGCCCTCAGCTCCATCCCAGGTAGCCTGACTCCTGGCTACCTTACCTTCATGTTCAACGCTTTAAGTCCCTCATTGTGGTGGTCAGTTGGGCAAGTCCATGTAGGGCTTCCTTGTAGCTTCCAGGTATGGGATCTGGTAGCACTAACCACTCCAGATGCACTCACCCAGCACCAACTTTGTGGAACTCCAGTCCCACCGTTACCAATCAAGCCCTTTCCTGCTTACAACTAATAAAAGTTTGGCACAAGCGAGGCCTTTATTATGAGTGAATTTACTATTTATACTCTTGCATTCCTATCACTCCGCTTCCCACTTATCAACAATCATTAGCAAATTCCACTAGCATCCCAACCCCATCATCAGCAATTGATTCTGGCAACTTTACCTAATAACTCTTTATAATTAAAACTTCAAATAAATTTTATACATCCTTGGCATGGATCAATGGTTAATTGCATATATAAATTATAAGTCTGTTTATTGTTGACTATCCTTGGTCTTAGTCACTGGTAATTCAGAACCTTGTTATGTAAAGGTCCGTTGAATGTCTGCTTATTATTACCTCAGTATCACAGCTGGCAATACAATTAATTTTGTCATATGTTGCTGGAAAACCCAAAATATATAAATGATTCATTTATCCTTGGCATCAGTTGCCAGTAATCATAAATAATTTGACCTCAAATGCCAATCTTATAGTGATTGGTGTTTGTTCATCCTTGGCCTTAATTTGCCAGTAACTCTAATTAATTAATAATATAAATGTGTCGATTATCCTTGTCATAATTTGAGGTAATCAAAATAACAATAATTTCTAAAGGGGATTATCTCTAATACTCCAAGATCTGATGGATTCTTTAATTACTCGACTCAACCAAATAGGGAGCACAAATCAGCAACCAAATATCCATAAAAACAATTAAAATAAAGCAATTAATTGGTCTACTGGTACCAACTAAGTGTGACCCTACTTTTGGAAACTATGAAGGGATCTATTTGGTTAATTTTCTGGCAGTAAGTACAATTGGTGCCATTCCTATATTTTCTTATGAGCTTATAGGGTTTGAACCCCACCAGGTTCTATTGTCACTCCATTTTTTACCCACTTTATGACCAACAAAATAACATCCTTAAAATCAAATCTTATTTGCAAATTTCCAGCAGTTTGCCAGACATCTAGTAACTATAATTGCCAATTTTGGAAATCTCTGGCTGGTGCTCACAGATGCCTTCCAACTATTTTATCCCACAATATGTATATATGTACTGGAGGTATTATGGCTGGTGTTATGGGTGGTTACTCACCTTTGTCCCGTCCAGTCTTATTATTATTAGCATGCTCCATGAAAGTCACCCTGGGTGATCATCCTATGTGGTAGATGAGAGGTGGGTGACAGCGTATCCCTTAAAAATTGTGCTCCTTCCTCCTCTGTTCACCACCCAGGAATTGGTGTAGAAAACTTGGGAGGTGTGTCAGGAGGTTGCAGTAGTCAGAGGCTATTGTCAGAAGAGGTTTTGTAGTAATTTTCCTCTACAAAAGGTTCCATTCACCAGTTCAAGTTCTGCTAGCCAAATTAAATTTGTACCTGTGCTAATTTAATGATCATTTACTTTTGGGCTCAGAAATACTCATACACTGCTCCCTTCCATTTCTGGAAAAGACAAGCCCATCTCCAACATTTAAGAGCATGACAAATATTTTTGATACACAAAGAGATTGCCCATACTTGGCCTAGCCATGGGCACAACCAGCTATCTCCCTGAGAAGTTGTTATCACACTAAGCATAATCATGGTAGAATAAAAATTTTCATAAAGTAATCTAATACCAATCTAGCTGAGCAGGTTATGTAAGTCTGGGGGAGCGTCCCTTTGCCTATACTGGGAGGTATTCCCGTTTCCTATTAAAAAGGGTCCAAAAAGAGCAGCAGTACCTCTCACCTCACAGGGTGACCTCGCCTATGTGGTAGATGAGTGATGGGTAACCTCCCTCCCCTTAGATTCCCACCATCTGTCTCTACAATTGCCTCCGCCCAATTAGTATGTTAAATTGAGGAAACTTAAACTGAAATAATTGAAAGCCGCCACCTTCACAGTCCAAAAGAATCTAATGAAATTAATGGCATTGAGCCCTCAATATCAAAGTCCAGAAGTCTTAAACCCTGAGCAACAAAGCCTAATGGTTTGCACATTCAATAAATAAGAAACCAAGTGTTAAATTCTTAGCAAAACTCGCCAATGGCATTGGGCCATTGGGAAATGCTGTTGTTGGTTCAAAGCCTGCTTCAAAAACTTTGGGGACAAAGACCATGGGGCGTGTTCTTCTAATATAAATGTGTTTAGTTACAAATCCTTGGTTAAACTCATCAATGGCATTGGGTCATTATGAAATGTTGTCACCAATTTGGAGCTCTCCTCAAAAACATTGGGGACAAAGCCTGAAAGGCATGTATCTCCATTGTCAATTGTTGCCACCAGCCCAGAGCCCTCTCCTCAAAAATTAGGATAATTGTTGCATATTGCTCAGCTGAATGGACACCAAAGTGACCAGGTGTGGGTAGGTTGGGTATCCTAAACATGTTTCTGACCTCATGGGACCGCCCCTACATGAGGTGGCCCTGGGAGGTATCCATCGCCCATCAGGTGAGATGCCATCATGCTAACTGTCAACAACATGGTGAAACTTCAATTTGGGCGTCTGAGGTCAAACCAACTGTGACTCAGCCCGCCACTGACAATTTTAAAGTCATTTCAAAGTAAATTCGTTTCCCCCTACTTAAAGTTCGCTGGGTTAAGTGAATTTTCAAGGGCCCCAATCCCAAGTGTTACTAAGCTATTCCCCAAATATATCATTTATTTAAACAGTCATAACACTAAGAAAATTGACAGTTGATTTATTAAATTTTAAATCTAATAAAATCTCATTTCCCAAAATCCTTAAATTTTATAACAAAATTCAAAAATTCTATCCCAATCTTACCAGCTCCCAAGCCCGTGGGCCAGGGGCTGTGATAGCCTGGTTTGTAGCCAGGTTTCTATTCACATTCATGACCTTTTGCTGCTCATTGGCGAAATCTTTTCCTGATCAACTAAACATCATTCACGAAGCAGTGCCACTGGCATTTGGACTTGGCATTTGGGTATTTTGGCACTCAGACTGGCAGGTCAGTTTAACTTACTTGCGCAATCATGGAAGGTTAGATCTTAATTAGTATTCTAGATAGTTTAGGGTGTCAATCTGGTGTGATTAAATTATAAAGATATTCCTGACAGTAGTGATTCTGGTCCATTCCCTATTCTGTGAGATTATAGGGCAGTGGTCCTCAACAGGTTCCGCTGTCACTCCATTTTTTCCCTTTCCACTCCTTAGCTTTAAATGAAAATTCTTAAAAAATCTAATTTTATTTGTACAATTAAGAAATTTGTCAGGCATTTAGTAGGCATTTATTTGGCATTTATTTGATTTTAGGATTTTCTGGTTAATTCTCATGGTTGCTTTCAAGATTCAATTTAACAATCAAGCCAAATTTCCTGCCCCTAAATCAATCCTTGACCAATCGACTCTTAAACTAGAACAAATGGAACCCTATCCTGAGACACTAAAATTAGATTCAATCAGGAAGCATTACACATTTGAGAATTGATGGGATCACCTTCAGGAATCCCGTCCCTGCTTAGAAAATCATGAGAGGTGCTGCTCCCAACACTGTGGTCATGAGAATGATGCAGTAAAATGAGGGCACCATCCAGGCCGTCAATCCAGAAGGCAGCAAAAGATACTGATCTTGCAGGGCCACAAAAGTCCCTAAGGCACCATATCCCCATGCACCCTGTAAATATTTAAACTTTCTAACATGATAAAGTAATATATATTCCCTCCACCTTTTTGTTTTTGACCTCTCCACTAATTTTCAGCTTTGAGACCTTTTTTCAGACTTTAGTGACAGTCAAGAGAACTGTTATGCCAATAGAAGTGGTTTTCACTACAGGGGATCTTAGCTGTCATAATTTAAAATGTCTATTACATGTAATGTATAATAATAGTAATTCTGAAGTTCAGTCTACTAATCAGTCATGAAGCGTTGCTCAATAGATTAGTACTTCACGGTTTGAAGTGCCTCCCACACAGCCTGAGAGTCTAGAATTCTAGGCCGCATTTCAGTTCTCCCTTCCCTCAGTTGATGGAAGTCAGTATTAACTTCAGTACAAGGACCTTAATCATATTGTCCAACAGTTAATCAATGACATCTACTCCGTGGGTGCCCGCTTCAGCCGCTCCTGCGCCTCTTCCATGCCCTCTACCATGTGGGGCCTCTATACCTCAGCCCATCTGCCAGTGGGAGAACTTACCCTGGGACCCAAACACTACCTTCAAAACTTTGTTCACATGGCTATTCATCATCTTCTCCAGATAATTGGGTTGCACCATCATGAAGTCTCCCAACAACTGGGGCTCACCCAGGCCTTACATTCCCATGCCATTATTTCTACAACGTAGCCTCCTTTTCATCCATAGCAACTGAGAGGCCATTATTGATAATTGATGATTAATCAATGAGTCTGAGGCCAAATTGTGGTGTTGGATAATGGAATCTCTGTCTATTTCGAGGACCAGCTGCATCAGAACACTCAGCTCCTTGAGGCTACCTGAAATCAGCACCTCCTCCAAGTTGAGGACCTGGTATAGAGCCTGAAACAACACTATTGGGAGCTAGCCTCTCACTACTACACCTTTGGGAGTGAAGTTCCTGAAGGGCTTAGGGGGCCTGAAGGCCCCAAAAGATGTGATGGATGCAAAGGACTAGAAGGTGCCCTTGGACCTCAAGGGCCTTCAGGCCCTGTGGCACCCATTCCCGGAGGCCATGATGACCCCTGGCAAAAAGACGTTGTAGGACTTTTTCATCCTCTCTGAAGGTCAGGGCCTTTCAAGGCTGTTTGATTAGTAGTCAAATGCGGTGTCAGCAGAATCTCTTAGGGACAGGGTTCCATAAGGCAATCTCTCAACAAAAACTCTTTGTTGAGGCTACTATGTTCACTTCAAACAGGCAAGGTCTTCTGTATAAAAATCAAAATAAACATTACTAAGAACAACTAGAAAATCTGAAGGTAATTTTATTAATCAAAATTTGTAGATATTTTTAGGCTGCTGAGATATTCTGGTTCGCCTAAGGGTAACTTGGCGTGATAATTGGGATTGAGTAAAATAAAAAGACCTCTTTGACGCTGTGGCAGGTGGCATAGGTTTTCTCTGAATCTGACTCTCTTTTGCCATGGCAGCCAATTTGGGGGACCTCCAAAAGCAAGATCTTCACCAGCTGACTCATGCCTTTGTTAGTAGAATTGGCTGGTCCTTCTGGAAGTTGTTTCCTTTCACCCATTTGGGATTTCATTGTTTAATTCAGTCTCAATGCTCATTAATTTAGTGGATTTTCTACGACCAATTTGCAATTCAGTTTGGGTTCAAATCCCACTCTGGTCTGTCCAATTCTTATGATTCCCAACAATGCACCCCTCAATATTTTGACGAGGAGGGACATAATTTTGGAGGAATCTATCATGTACCTGATTTACAATGGCACCAACTTCAGAGAGGCAATTGAATATTCAGGACCTCGACAGTAGATCACCTGGTAAGGATCTGATTACAGAGTATTGAGCTTATGTATCCATCCCTTAGGACAGTGATAGTAAATTATGACGAGGTCCCCTCAATTTGAATTCAGGAAGGACCAGCCACCAGCATTCCGTTGATCATCTTCCTTTTGTCAAATAGTACCCATGGATCTAGTGGCTAATTCTTGTAACCTAAATAATTTTTCAGACAATCTTTGCATGGTTAATTTAGTGGCTTCTGGTGTGGAATTTTCAAGTATAGGCTGCACACTAGAGGGCAAAATTGATTCTCAACCATAAAGGGCTCAGTAAGGTGACATTTGAATGAAGCTATGATAGCTAACGTGACATGCTAATAAGGCCTCTGGTAAGTATTCATTCAATATTGAAGGATTGGAGGAAGCCATCCTGCAAAGAATAACAACCAAGGAACCGTTCACTCTTCCTACAGCTCCGTTGGTAGCCAGATGATAAGGGGTTGTTAAAGAATGATAACTGCCCATTAGAGAGTTAAGATTGGCAACACTAGAAATAAAATTGGTATTATTGTCAGATAGCAGCACCTTGGGGCTGCTGTGGCAACTGAAAACCTGCTTCAGCAAGAAGGATGCTGTCGTTTTGGAAGTTGGGGAGGCAACTGAGATAGCCTCAACCCATTTTGTAAAGTGATCAACTGCAAGAATGATAAAACGGTGACCATTCATTGTCATAAACAGGGTACAATAATCTCAATCCTAACCGAGGTAAATGGGGCCGTGGTACCCTTGACATGATGTTGGTATAGAGGATTGGGCGTCTTCTGATTTGTGCAAGTGAGACAAGCATCAACAACATCCTGGACTATTTCAATCAATCCTTCCCAGTTGCAATGGTCCCTCTTTAATGATGGGTTTTCTTCATCGTTCCATTCCTCATGGTAACATGAGCCTCCAAAGCGGATTTTTTATGAGCAGAGGGTCGAACATATGGTAGCCAGGAGGTCCCAACTTGCTTATGTAACAATCCATCTTTGACTCAAGTCTGAGCATCCATCTGCTTTGAGCGCTGTTGCGTTGTCAATGGCTCATGGCTCCACTCTTCTGATTTACAATGAGCTCATAGATATGGTCCTCTTCAGAAGCGTAAAGAGCCAGGATAGGCACTCAGGACAACCCATCAATATTTTGGTAAATCATCTCTGTGAAGTTTACTATCAAGAAGTCATAATTTTGGAGCTTAAGGGACCATTGAAAAAATCGTCCAATTGGGGTCTTTCATCATTTGTATCAACCATAGTGAGGTATGTTGTAAGTCCTGGGGAACGTCCTCTGGGCGTTAATCGGGCCCTTTTCCCATTCCCAAATAAGAAGGCACCAAAGAGGATGGCTGTACCCCTCATTACTCAGGGCAATCTCGCTCACGTGGTAGACAAGTGCTGGATAACAGCTCTTCCGCTTTGGATTCCACCTCCAATACCCATACTGACCTCAGCAGAACTATTATGGGGAATCAGCGAAATCTGCGCTAAGATCATCAAAATAAAATAGATTGGAACTAATTTGAGTGGCAATCAGCCCAATTCTCAGATTTTTAAATGGTCAAAAAAGGTATGAAGACCAATCTATTAGCCAGAATGCCCAACAGTTTCAATTTGGTTAACATGACAATCAAAAAAATCACTCCCCTCCCAAAATTGTCAGGGATCATCCCTGATGGGCAGGCAACAGCATTGTACAACATCAACGAGGGTTCAAAGCCCCCTGTTGGAAAATTGGGCGTTGCGCCTGATGCAATGCCACTGACTGAACAAATGGCCCAGTGACTGAGCATGTGTGGGTTGGGCATCCCAAACCCATTCCCAACCAAATGGCTCCGCCCCTACATGGAGTGGCCTTGGGGGATTCCCGCTGCTCGCCGGGCCAAACTCCATCATGCCAACCATCAGAAATGTAGCTGAGCCTCAGTTTGGACATTTGAGGTTAAACTGACAGCAACTTGGCCTAATGCCAAATTATTTAATGTCAGTTTCCAGTGAACTAATCTGCCCATTCCCGAATAATTCACCAGTTAGGTCGAAATTGAGGGTCCTGATCCCGGCTTGTTACTGCCCCAAACAACCACTATTTAAACAGTTGCATTGTACTGAGAAAATTGTTGGTCAATTTTCTTCCTTTTCCTTTGCAGAAACTTTGCTAAAAAACCATTATATTTTTATTGTGTTGATTTTATTCTGGCTGCATCCCCAATGGCTTTTCCCTGGTGGCCCATCAGTCCATATACCAGATGGGCTCTACCAGTACTCATGGTCACTATGGCCCCCACCATTATCGAATGGATTCAGCAAGTCAGATACTTCTGGCACTTTAACCCTGCTATCATGAACTTCTGACAGCAGTATATGGGGATTTTGTGGCCTTACATCCACCATCTACAAGAGAGAATCTGCCTCCTTGTCTCCCCAGTCAAAACAACCTCATATGCTGATGAACTCATTGAAACTATTTCTGTGATTCTGCCCCCTGCAGCAAGACCCTCAGGGTCTGGGCTGGGCTCAATCTGGTTCATCGTCAGGATTATACTCACTATTGCCCTACACCAACAATTCATCATTTTGCAATTCCTGGCTCTATATAACGTCATTCAGTCAACAATGCCTCTAGCATTCTAGATTGCTTTTTGGGTGCTCATGCATCCTGACTGGCAGGCCGGTCTAAACTTCTTCTGCCGTTTCCATGACACATGGTCTGTCACTATGGTGAAATGATTCACATATAGAAAAGGGTTAAATTAATGAAGGCCGATAATATGGCCAGACACTCACGGTAGGTTACACTGTAATTGCATTTATTCTTGGGTCAGCGTCTTATTAAAGGAAGCTAAGGGATGATCAACTTGGCTTGCGTTCAGTTGAGCCAGAATGGCCCCCACAGCCACATCGCTAGCATCAGTGAATAGAATGAAGGGTTTATCAAACTCATGATGCACCAGAATAGGGGCTGTAGTCTGGGCTTTTCTTAAGGCATCTAAAGACTGATGCTGGGCATCCTCCCATCATAAAGGAACTTCTTTATTAAGGAGGTAGTTTAGTGGCTTGGCGATCTCAGTGAAGTGCAGTATAAATTGTTGGTAGTACCTGACCAAACCAAGAAAGACCTGAATGTCATGAAAGCTGCTAGGTCAAGTCATCTTCTTGATAGCAGTCACATTGTCAGTCAAGGGCGAAATTCCTTCATGGGTGACCTTATGATCAAGTAATTTCATCTTGGTCTGAAAGAAATGACATTTGGTAGGCTTTAACTTCATTGCAGCAGAGCGTAGCCGTCCAAATACTTCCTCCAAGTGGGCCAAATACTTGTCAAATGTGCGCTAAAACACAGTTACATAATCCAGGTAGACCAGCACACATACCATCTTTAGGTCTCCCAACAGTCAGTCCATGGCCCGCTGGAAAGTGGCTGGGGCGTTGCACAGCCCCTGAGGCATTCAAGTAGGTTTTAATAAGCCCTCACTCATTATGAGCATGCATTTCTCTCAGTCATCTGGTGAAAGCTCTATTTGTTAGTACCCGCTGGCAAGGTCCATTGCAAAGAAAAATGTGGCCCAGATAAGAGGCATAAGTAGTTATCAATTTTAGGAAGTGGGTAGTATCCTTCTGGGTGATGGCATTAAGATGTTGGAAGTCCATTACTACACGATGCCTTTATCCTTCTTCCACACAAGCAACAATGGCGAGGCCCAGGGACTCTGGGATGGTTTTAGTAACCCAGCATCTAATAGTTGTTTCAACTCTTTTGCAACCTGGGCTTCCTCAACTTTAGACTTCTGATATGGTGGGTGAAAATTGGAGGGGCATCTCCAGTCAGAACTTGACGTTGCACCCCATTCATCATCCCAAAATCCTCTGGCCCAGTAAAATATTGGCATATTCTTTGAGTAGGGCATCAGCCTTTTGTTGTTGTTTACAAGTAAGCATGTCACCGACTTCCACATTGACTCAGGATATCATATCATTTTTTCCATTCCTAAGTCTTTCAGGTCTCCACATCCTCGGATGGACTTAATCTGGTTGACAAACAATTACCCATAAATATGCGATGACTCAGTTCTGAGTTATTTGCATTGGTCAATAAGTAATGCTAACCATTAGGACAGTCAATAGACCCTAATAAGCGGGATTCAGCTTTCCAGGAAAGGTAAGTGGCTCGCAAATGGCTGAATTACTCTCTCCTTGAATTTCCAACAAGCGGTATGGTGGTATGGTAACTTGGAGACCATTATCTACTAGTATATGCGATTTAGGCGGTATAACTACATGGCCAGGCGCATATACAGACATTCCTTCCATAGCCTCTGCACGGGAAGGTGGCAACTTGGTCTTTGGTCCAATAACCCCATACTCTAACCATTCAATTTGGTCCATGTATTCAAGTAAGCAACATTAGGTTTCATCTTTCCTTTCTCCTTAGGAACATCCTCGCAACCAGAGGAACGTGGTACCCTAAAATAGAAAAGCGAAAATCCTTGTGACTTATCAAAGTATCAATTTCAACTAGGAATTAGGTGCCAATAAGCAAGTTATAACCGTCATTTTCCAATACAATGGTGGGAGCTGTAACAACCAGAGAGCCAAAACTAAAGAGGCAAGGAGGAGTAGGTTTCCAGAGATCAGGTATGATGAGGTCCTGCCATTCCATAGCCAAGGGAGTGATTCTGATCCAGTGCGACCTTTATCCATTTAACTATCTAAGAGGAAATGACGTTGACAGGGGAGCCAGTGTCAATGATGGCCAAGATCTTCACCTTGTGGAAAATGACCTCTACTCAGGTGACTTCAGTAGCAAAGTGTGGGATCAAGTAAATGGAGTTTCTTGGAGGGAGCGGTCCAGAAAAGGTAGATTAAGAGGAAGATAAGACTTTATTTGAGAAACATGGAATCTGGGACTTCCAACTCGTCAGGTTTCTCCAGAACATAATACTTAAAACGTGGAGTGAGAGAAGGTTGAGGTTGAGGCGTTGCGTCATCAGCAGAGGGTGCCTCACGCCCTAAGATGACTCCTCTTTTCCTGACTCATCAGCTTGCTTCTTCCAACAAGAGCTTTCTTGGTGACCAAAGATTCCACAATGTGAGCATGGGTTGCGACGTGGTTTTGATCTCTGAAAGCAGCTGACGGCATGGATATTTGGTTGATTCCCCTTATTTAAAGCTTGGCGTACTTCAGGCTTGGGCAATTTCATTATTGACTCCTTAATGTTGAGAATGGTTAATCATCTGTTTGGAGGTCTGGAATTAGAATAATAGGTTGGTACTGTGTTGGATAGTGGAGAGAACAGCTGAGATTGCATCATCTAAGGCAACCCAGTCACAAGAAGCTAACGCCTGTGCTTCATGATAGAAGCATTCCACAAATTAAAATATAGATTTCTCCACGTCTCAGGCAGATATGCATGAAAGCCTGATTATGGTTAAAGAGTGGCATGTTACTGTTAAATTCTTTGATAAGAGCCTCCTAGATGTCTGCCTATGTGGTGCATGTTTTAAAATAAGGCATCAAGTTTTCTCATGACTTGCCATCCAGACAGGTTTGTACATGCTTGCTTCTTAGTCAGTTAGTAGCTGGTTCCATTGCGCCTTCATATACAAAATGGTACGACTGGATTGTATCAGCCCTAGGGACATACTTCTCCTTAAAGATAGGTTTTAAATATCCAATGGGTTTGGAGAGGACATGAATGGCAGAAGAGAGTGGGCGCTCTGAGTCAGTGAGATCCGTGGCGCCTATATCAATGTGTGGGATAGCCCCTATCAAACCTATGGCGTATCTCATCCATGTCATCCTAGATAGTGGCGTAGCATTCATTGACATGCTTAAGGGAAGCCTTAGAATCTAAAAGTTGGCGCAAACTCTTAATCTCTTTGGAATGTTGGGTTGACTGCTTGGAGAGAGCATCCGGTTTAGCTTTTATTGTTTGGAGTCTGGTAATCATCCGCTCAATGTGACGATTTTCTTGGTTTTGGGAAGCGAGTATATTGGAGTAGTACCTGTTAACTTCACATAATGGTTGTACAAGGCGAGGAAGGTTAAATCAGAATCCAGATGTTTCCCTCAATAGTCATCTTGGCACCTTGGGCCACCAATAACATCTGTCACTTGAGGACCTTAAGTCATACTTCATGGTCTTCATTGAAGGAGTATCCAACAGGTGAGGAGGCACCTGATAGACCTTGGGGACCTCCAGGTTCAGGGGTCCCTTGTTCTCCTTCTCTCCCACTGGGTCATTTTCCGCTGGGGGCCTAATGTTGCACCATAGCTTCTGGAGTTAGCATCATCGCAAGTCATTCACTCAGCTTTTGTATATGGCCAAACAAATTGATGTGTCAAGAATCAGTCGCTTGGCAATCTTTGGTGATTTGGTCAAGGAGGGTGGATAAAGCACATTCCAATCTTTGATCCGTACCAGTGGTTAATTGGTCCGTCCGCTGGGAGAATTCATTCTGCAAATATTAGATGACTCTAGTGTCAATTTGAGCAGGGTGGCGCTGGATAATGTTGATTTCCTGATGGTTACTCAAAATGGCCTCCCAATTATCTCAGCCAAAATTAGAGGTGGCGTCATATTACTCAAGGAGCTGGGAGTGAATCTGGTGGGTCAATCCTATCTGTCACTGCATCTACATGTTGTGAAGTGTGAGCAACAGCAGTGTTGGTGTAAGGCAGGATGCATAAATCATTGGAGGTATGAATCTATATGGGATACTCCTATGTCACTGCATAAAAGCTTTGCCAAGGAATAAAATCGGCGCATTTGAATAGTCTGGGTAGAGCTTCTATGACTAGTTCTTCCACCAGTGGTAATAACTTATCCTAGAAGCTCTCAAACTGTTTGGGAGACATTATTGAGCCTGAATTTGGTATATATATTTAATGGGAACTGATATAGTTTGTCATGGTTGCGTGGAACTCAAATTCTCACGGTTGAGGTAGCATCACATTCTGATTGTTGATAGTGACCCATTTGGTTAAACTCATATTCTCCTCCATCTTGGGAGGGATGTCTTCGCTAGAGTTGCTCATACTGAAGGTAAGTCCTCACCAGGAGACTTGGAAGGACCTGGCAGAAAGCACCAGGTTGTAGGACTTCGTCATCTTCTGAAGGTCTTGGCATTCTAAGGCTGTTTGCTTATTAGTCAAACGCGGTTTCAGTGGATTCCCTTAAAGTCAGTTTTCATAAGGCAATATCTCAACAGAAACTCTTTTTTGAGTCTAGTTTGTTCACTTCAAACAGGCAAAGTCTTCTATATAAACAAGCAAAATAAACATTAGTAAGAACAACTAGGAGATCTGAAGGTAATTTTATAAATCAAAATTTGGAGATATTTATAGGCTAGTGAGATATTTGGGTTCACCTAAGGGGAACTTGGCGTGATAATTGGGAATGAGTAGGGTAAGGTAATCTCTTTTGACGATGTGGTAGGTGGCGTAGGTTTTCTTTACATCTGATTCTCTTTTGCCAGGTTGGCCAATTCTGGGGACTTCCAAATGACAAAATCTTCACCAACTGACTCTGTGCCTTTGTTTGTAAAATCAGCGGGTCCTTCTGGAAGTTGAGTATCCTTTTGTCCATTTAGGATTCCATTGTTTGAGTCAGTCTCAATCCGCATTGAATTGATAAGCTTCTATGACCAAGTTGCGATTTAGTTTGGGTTCAAATCCAGCTCAGATCTGTCCAATTCTCATGACCCCCAACAGATGTGTTAGTAGCCTTGGCCACCTTATGTGATCTAATTTGGAATGTAGCTCAGGGATGCAAACTTTGAGTGTACGGAGTCCCTCTTGACCCTAGGGTCTCTATTGAGGCATTGTTAAATAAAATGGACAAATTCAGTGCCCCACCAAGCTTATTGATAGCTGCACCTCTTGGCTTGAACAAACTTGTCAAGGTTTGGAATTTTTTTGACCACCCTCAAGAGTCAGCTTCATCTTTAAGGCGCTGGCATTCAATCTTTAAAAGAGCAGGTTGCTAATAAAGCTTTCATTTCCTCCCTCAATTGAAACTGGGCCAATATCCAAGTGGACCTCAAGGGCTTACGATGATAGTTAGACCAGCAGGTCCCAGCAACTATGCAGAGACCAAGATCTCTGAGCCAACACCAATCCCTGGCGTTAACACCTTCTCCACTCCTCTTGCAACTAACTTTGATTATAGTTTTAAAGAAAGGTCTACTCCCTTCCAGTAAAGCATTGCCTCCTTCCTGTACGCATATGAGAGTTCCATGGAGGAGGCCAAGACTGTCAGAAAGTAAACCATATCCACTACTGCCTCAACAGCAATTCCTGGGAGATCATGACCCCCCATTTGAAGGAGTGCAACACCTGGGAACAGGTCCATATATCCATAATTCAAAAATTCTGCAGTAATCAAACCCTGGCCAACCAAAAACAATCGTTCATGGGTATCCTCCTGAATAAAATAGAAAGCCCTTTGGAGTTTTCCAGCCGTTTCTACTCCCAAGTGAAACTGTTGGTTATTACCAATCTTATTACCTAGGAAGATGCTATCATCACTGCCATCTCCACAATGGGATCCTACACTGAGGTTCAAATGCATATAATTGGACAGAACAATGGTTTTACCTGCATTCAGAAAAACGAGAAAACACTAATATAGATCCTTGCGTTGACCCTACACTCCAAGGCTACATCTTTATGTCCCTCCAACCATCCTTGAGTCCATGTGTTCAAAAACCAGAAGATTTCTCGACCTCAATGCACCTACTGCATCAGTTTCAGACATAGCGCCAAGACCTGTTGGAAATGACTTGCCGAGGAGGTGGGAAAAAATGCCATCAACATGAATGAAGAGGCTCTCCATGCTGACATCCCTAATACGCCTCAAGAATCCTCCATAACCTTACTTGATCCTGGAGCTATTATACCTGAAGAAGAAGCTTTGGTACCCATAAATAATGAAATTTATACTTCTTACTCTTCTTCTGATGACTCTCCCATGTTTCTCATGCTACCTCCTCAGTTCAAAAGCTTGACTACCCATGTCACAGTTTGAGTTCATAAGATCCCAGTACTCACCATAATTGACAGTAGCTCCCCCATGAACGTTATATTGTCCAAGTTAATGAAGCGCATCAAGATTGCTCCAAACTTGCCCCACTATATGGAGTATGGAACGGCTGCCCCACAATGTACTCAATCTATAAGGGCCTATTCTTCCCTACCTATACGGTTCAGAAAGCTTTCTGTAACTCCCACTGTCACGTTAGATGACGCTAGCTATGACCTGCTTCTCAGGACTCAGTTCCTTCAATAATACTCAGCAGTAGTCCATTATAATGACGTATTTCTATCCCTACTATGTCATTGGGTCCCCCTGATCTTTGCAGCCTCCTGCAACTCTAAGACGGAGGTCAAGGCCCACGCCTGCCTACTGGAGAGTGAGGGCTGAATCAATCGGCACAAATAATATGTAAGTGGCTCTTAAGTATAATTACTTTCATTCTGTTGATGGACAGAAAGGCATGCCAATCTACTTATCTAGTACGACTACAATATCTCTAAAGTCCCAGTCATTGCCAACACCGGGTCCATTTTAAATCCCCTCTTGATAACACTGTATATCTGAGATCTAGACAACCCATCCACCAAGGAGGTGCTGACCTGCCCGGAAATTCTAGATCCAGCTTATGCCAGATTTATATCAGTGTTGTTGGCTAACCTTATTGACAAACCTAAAATAGTAGGCCCAAAAAGTCCTGCCGCCTATGTCTGCCTCCTACCAGTGGAGGCTGTCGATGATGTCTGTGGTTTTGTGAGGCTAAGGGACTTTGGGTTGGAAATGCCCTATTGGTGACCCTGGTCGATACCAGTATCATAAGGAACCTCACTAACAACTAAAAAGCGCAAAGTTCAAGATTTTTTGGAGGAGTATTAGGAACTATTTTTGGCTTCAACCTACAACACTGGGAAATGAGAAGTCCTACATCAAGTAAAGACTGGGGATGCTCCTCCATTCTAGTTCCAACCTTACCGCAAGAGTAATGTTGAAGAAGCCCAGGTGGCGATGGAGCTCAGCAACTACTTGATGCTGGACTCCTAGTGCCTTCATAAAACCCTTGGGCCTCTCCTCTCCTGCTGATCTGGAAGAAGGATGGCATCCACTGTGTGGTGATGGACTATCAATGGCTCAACTCCATCACCAAGAATGATAGGTATCCTCTTCCCTAGATTGACAACTCCCTCCAACTGCTCACCAGAGCACAGTACTCTTCTGCAATGGACCTTGCCAGTAGATATTATCAAGTGGAGCTTGCCACTGAAGATTGAGCCAAGTGTTCACTAATAGCCAAGAGGGACTATTTGAGCCCACAAGGATGCCCCAGGGCCTTTGCAATGCTTCAGCCACTTTCCAATGTGCCATGGATAGGATTGGGGACTTGAAGCTGTTGTGTGTCCTCATCTACTAGATGACATTACTGTTTTATCATGAACATTTAATGGACACGTCAAGCATCTCAGGGAAGATTTGAATCATCTCCAGAAGGCTTTTATAAAGCTTAAACCTTTGAAGTGCTCTTTCTTTCTTTCAGAAATGGAGTTTCTGGGACACAAAGTTCGAAGGGTGGCATTCATCATATATTGGACAAAGTTGAAGCCATAGAAAAGATGTCTTTCCCCCAGAGCTTAAGGAAAATTCAAATGTTCATAGGCATAATGGGCTATTATTCTAAGTTTTACCAAAGTTCACTGACCTAGCCAAGTAGCTATTTTACCTCCTGCAGAAGAACGTGCCATTTGAATGGTGGCCTGAAAAAGAACATGCTCTTAATGCCTTGAGAACTTCTCTATGTACTAAACCCATTTATAGTCCACTCACAGTTTGGCAAACCCTTATTGTTGTTTATGGTGTGAGCAATGTCGTTGGGGCTATCCTAGCCCAACATGACGAAAAGCAGGTTGATCATCCAGTGGCCTATTTTAGTAAGACACTGAGTAATAATGAATAAACTACAGTGCTACTGAGAGGGAGTGCCTGGATGTCTTGCTAGTTGTTGAGAAATTAACCAGATGGATTCTCCCAATAAAATCAGGACTAGGGGTGTCAGTTAGTAAGCGTGATTTCCAGCTAACCGCCTAGTTTAATATCATCTAATTCTAGATTATTATCAATCAATTTAGGTTCAGTGGAATCTGCGTTTTCCACCAATTGCCATTTGTAGGTCGTTGTGGGAATTTCTGGTGGAAAGCCAATAAATCTGTTACTAAGCATTTGACTAAAATTCTGCTGACTAATTCGGAGCACTGGTGACTTATGCTGTGGGTTTTTAAAAGTTATATTTATATTAATGAATAATATACAATTAACCGGCGACTTGTGCTGAGGATGGGTCAAACAAATCTAATATATGGTGAATTAGACAAGCGGATTGGGAGGGAATTGCTACCATTAATAACTGACAATTTTATTAAGAGTTCCAGCTTGGATGGCTGAGGGTTTCAAGGTGCAGTTGTAAGTCTAGAGACCCAACCTCTTGGGCTATATTGGGAAAAAGTCCCTTTTAGGAAGAAGAAGGACCTAATGCCCCTGTGGAGCCCTTGTCTCAACTGGAAACTTAGGCCATGTAGTGGATGAACGTTGGGTCACTGCATTGACACCAAAAAAATCCACTACTTACCCCATTTGGCTGCTTCTGCTCATATTCAAAGGATAAAAGAGGTCTGTAATGAGGTAATACAGGCCAGAAGCCTTCAACAGCAGCTTCCCCTCCCTCTGAGCCCCACTCCGCCATCCTTTACATCCTTGGGTAAGAAGAAAATGAGCCTCAAAAACAGGAAAGGGCTCCCAAGTCAGAAAACCTGGTCCAGAACATGAAATCTGAAATTATGGGTCCAGGAAAGCCAATCCAAGTCAGAAATTCACTTTCATGAAAATTTGAAAAATCTTTAAAAAATTCATCAGAATTGACCCTGGCAGAATCCAATTCGGCCGCCCTTCAATCTGAGTAAATCTGCTTATGTTTGGATCAGTGAGGGTCCCTCCCTGGAAGATCCAATGCTTACGTTGCCAGAGCTTTTGTAACCTTTAAATAAGCTGGATGACGAAGCCCTGAACCCAGGATAAGTACCCATGAGTACGTCAGCTATCACTGCCCAGGAAAAATGTACCCATAGCCCCATTTTCCCCACTTCACATATATAGGGCAACTGCCTCTGTAAGGAGTAGTTTTAAGTCCATTTTCACCTTTAGGTTTTAATAAAATCTACTACCTCCAAAACCTATTCCGCGAGCTCCACTACTTTCTTCATGATTTTTTTATTTAACCCAGCAAAGTATGCAGCGATCTGCATCCTAGGGCTGATGGTCATCAAGTGGGCCTTCCAAGCCATTAATCCGGTGGCCCACCAAATGGTGATCACAATCCAGGAATTTGCTGCGAGCCTAAGACATCAATCTGCCACTTTAGAAGAGTTCTCCAATCCGGCAAACTCCTTGCAACAACCTGTTTACCATTTGACACCCAGCGGACCAGCTTCAGGTCTTCCTCCAACTTTACAAAATAATTGGAGGATTCAACCTAATCCATCCCGCTGATCTGCTAATGGTTTGGCACAATTTGGGCATAGTGAGGCCATCTCTGCTAATTTTGATTCCCTTATTCAGAGGGGAAGACTCACCATTCACACAATTGCAAGGTAAGAACTAGGCACTGAACCATCTGGGCCATTCAGCTAAGGGCCAATCTGGCCCAAATCATTTAAAAAATCGATCCGCCATGCTGGCGATGAACCCAACCTCTCCATCCAGCCTGAGACCTCCCAATGGACACAAGATGAGGCCCAAGGCCTCCCGATGGTCAGAGCAATTCAATTCAATTTGATTCATGAGGCTGATCATCATTTCAAAATTTTAGAAACTTTTGTGATTTTCAGAATTTTTTCTATGATAAATCAGTCTAAAATAGTTGTGAAAATGAAGCTAAAGGTCAACAACTGCAAAGCCAGGAGGATTGGTCGTCCTCCTTGCCTCTCCCACCCTTTGGAGATGCCCAGAAAGACCTGCAGTTGCCCCCATTGCAGCCATTTGGTTTGTTATGGGGCCTTTGGTATGTTTATTAACTTCTATTTCCCTCACCAGAATAATAGGGGATCCCTCCTACAACTTCTCAGAACTGCTATGCCCTTGACATTCTGGGCTTTCCACTGGGTTGTTGCACACCCATATTATAATCCCAGTCTTACTTTAATCATCATATTCCATGACATAATGGACTGACCTATAACTTCAGCACTTTCCGCCCTCCTCATGGAATCAGGCGAAGAAGTTGCTTAATTAATCACCATGAATTTACATTCCCTATGCGACTTAGCCTTATCTTGCTGGTCGCTCATCTCCTTCTGCAGGGACTGCAAACAACTCTTATCAACCCGGAATAACACTCATACAGCACCAGTAAACCAGGCTGCACCTTTGGCAAGTGTATTAACAATGGGAATCCCTCCATTCCCATCACCTGAAGTAGCTGAATGGGTGCTAGACGCTCTAGCTGAACTTCATGTACGCTTCATTGCTGGGGGTCCTAAACTCCCACTCCCACTGACGCACAGAGAAGTGTGGCCCTTTTAGATGCTCTTGATGAAGAAGCACGCCGTTGGGTCAGAGGATTACTATGGTCTGCCACCAAAATGGGGAATCACACTCCTTTATTAATTAGTATATGATGCGGTCCAAGCACCAGAATGTAGAGCATCCCGCCTTTACCATCTCTTTACCCTCCTCCAGAAGGTCCCTGACTTGACATCACTGGTGGAGGCCTTCACGGCGTTAGTACCCTCAGCTGGGATTCCTATGGACATTGCAGTAGCAGCTTTCAGAGTAGCATCGGACAACTCTTCAGCTAGCAATGCCACATGGGATCCTCTCCCAGCATCCATGGAGGTTGCATTTACTTTAGCGTATTCAGTAGGGGCAAACCCCCCCATACAAATATGGCCTCAGTAGCGGTAATGACATCTCAGCCATTGACGAACACCCTCCCAGCTGGCTCATTCCAGTTCTAAACCACCTTTTTATAATTTTGGATGGTATCATTAGGATCCATCATGTTATTTGCACAGGTTGAACCCACTGAGCAACAGACAGACAATGTGGGGATTGTCAGTCCTTTGGACACACTTTAAAATAGACTTTAAAATAGGAGCAATTGCCCCAATTGATTTTTTATTTATTTTTTATAAATACAGCTACCTTTCTCTGTCCCATCTCTTATTTGCTATAAACAACCTACCTCCTCTCAATTGCCCACCTCGCTTATATACAGCGACTTCAGTCAATACTACTCTCATGGCTTGGTCTATTCTATTCCGCCAATTCTCCTCAAATTTGGCTTGTTTTTCTTTAATCCTCTGTCACCCTGATTGTAGGCGATCTACTTCATATTCGTCAAATGTCAACATCGCCTTACCACCTTATCACCCTATATAGAGGCGATCCAATAAAACCCGTCATATCCAATAAAAACCTGTGATGTCCCAATATTGCCTTGTCTCAAGGCACTCAAATAATTGTAACTGATACCATTTTTGGTGGATTCTGCCCTAGCTGTCCCACGATTATTGTCCAGTTATATTATAATCACAACATTACCCCCTCCTTGACTGGACGATAGGATCCTATTATTTGTAGGGTCAGAGGAGCTTCACATGTACTCAATTAATGATCTGACCACTTGCAGGATCCTTGATGGTATATGCGTTGACTCCAGTTTTTTTATAACTTTGAATGGACCAATCCAAATACTGGCCAGCTTGTGTTTCCACCCAAATCCATGTTAGTCATGGAAGAGAACCATATCTCCTTCCTTGAATGGCGCCAGCCCAATGCAACATGCCTGATCAGAGTCCTGATTCCTGATCTTCTTGGATAAGCTGAAGGAATATGCTTCAGTTTACAATTTGATCAGAATGTTCGCGAGGTTAATCAAATAGCAGTGGGGTTACAGTCCACCGGTGTCTTCTACACACAAATAAAGTAACGCCAGAAGAGCTGGGTGTTGGCCATATAGTAGTTGGAAGGGACTCTTCCCTGTGGCGGAATTGTAACTAATGTTATAGGCGAACATGGCAGTGGAAAGGAGAGAGCTCCAATCAGAAGATTAATCCATTACTAATTTTTGTAGTATGTTCACCAGAGTTCCATTCACCTGTTTGACCATTCCATTAGATTTGGGGTGGTATGGGGTCATCAGAACCCCGCGGATTCCCATAAAGCTCATTCAGTTTGGGTAGGATGTGCGAAGTGAAGTTAGTTCCATTGTCGGTGAGAATAAACTGAGGGCAGCCATGTCACTGAATAATGAATTTCATCACGAACCTGGCCACAGTAACTGCCCCCAAGTCTCATATCGCCCTCGCTTCAACCCACAAGGTCAAGTGGTCGATAGCTATAAGAATGTACTTACAGCAGTTGGCTCTGGTTGACAAGGGCCCAACGACATTGAGGGAAACCATGTGCCATGCAAAATGTGGTTTTACTAACTGATATGACGCCGTACAGCGAAATGGCTTCTCCACATGGCACTGATGGCAACAGGTCTTTGGTTTCAAGCACATCAAAGCTCATACTTTCCCAATAGTACTGGGGGCATAGCAATTCCATAGTCTTACACACTCCACCATTCCTGACTGCCTTGTATGCGCTCATAATAATTCCTGGACGTGCTGAGGGGCATAGAAAATTCACCGTAGAATCACTGATCCACTTGTACAGTTCCCCATTCCATTGGAAGGTATTCGTTTGCATATCATTTAACACTTTGATCACCTGGGGTGGTTCGTCGTCATATTTTCCGCTGATCATCTTATTGTACATCACATTGCTGAGGTCCGCTGTCACAGCAATAGTCAGTAAGTGAGATAAACAGTCAGCGTTCTGATGCTTTACTCCCAGCCAATGGAGAATCTCAAAATCATAAGTCTGTAAATTAAGAGCCCATTGAGCCAACCATCCTTCAGGTTCTTTGAGGTTCTTCAACCAGCGTAATGACGCATGATCTGTTATGACTTTAAACTTTACCCCATTTAGATAGACTCTGAATTGCTTATATGTGTAGATCACTGCTAAGCACTCCCGCTCAGTCACAGTATAGTTACGCTCATGACAGTTCAGACTTCAACTACAGTATGCTACAGGATGTTCCTCTCCCTCATCATCTTTCTGAGTAAGTACTTCCCTAACAGCAGAGAGGGAAGCATCCATCTGAATGATAAACTCCCAATTGAAGTTCAGATACTGTAACACCGATGTGCTGATCAACTCCATATGAAGTGTATCAAAAGTGGATTGATGACGTTCCATCCATTTGAACACAGCGTCCTTTTTTAACAACTCAAATAGCGGCCCCCCAATACAGCTAAAATTAGGTATAAAGCGCTGGTAGTAACTGACCATTCCCAAAAATACCCATATGTCACACTTACTATTGAAAGTAGTCATTTTGCTGATGGCCTCCACATTAGCCAGCTGTGGTTTCAGCCCTTTAGAGTCTACCACAAACCCCAGGTATTCCAGCTTGATTTTCGAAGAAGGTACATGTTCAAGGTTTATTTTTAATGTTTGCCTCAGCCATCCAGCGAAATAATGCTTTGAGGTGGTCAAGATGCTCCAAAAAGGTTTGAGAGAAAACATTAATATTGTCGAGGTATACTAGGATGCATGACAGTTTTAGGTCACCAAGAATAGTGTCCATGGCTCGCTGAAACGTAGCAGGGACGTTGCACAGCCCTTGAGGCATCCACATCAGTTGAAAAAGGCCTTTAGAGGTGATTACAGTGCATTTTTCCTGTTCCGCTGGGGGTAACTTGATTTGCTAGTAACCTGATATCAAGTCCATAACAGAAAAATAATGGGCTCTCCCTAATTGGTCCAGAGCATTGTCAATTCTTGGCAAGGTATATGAATCCTTTTTTGTAATACTGTTGAGCTTCCGGTAGTCTATTACTACATGGTTGGTGCCATCCTTCTTTTTTACAATTAGAACGGGTGAATTCCACAGGCTTTTGGATGGTTCAAACATCCCTTGCTCTAGCAACTTGTCAATTTCATTTGTAACAACATCTTCCACTGCCCTCGATTGGTGGATTGGCTGAGACCTTATAGGAGGATGATCTCCTGTATCTACTCAAGGGACCACCCCCGAGCACACCCTAAATCATGATTGTTGAAAGTGAAAAACCCCCTTAAACTTTGAAAAATAAAGCTATTGCTTGGTCTTTTTGTTCTTCCAATAATCCAGTTAAATTACTCCGCGGTACCACCATTAGTACATCAGCAGGTGTCTCAGCCAGTAGACCAAATTCATCCAATGACCCAAAATCATGAACTTGATGGACCTTGTCTATTGAAATCAGATGTAAATATGCTACAATTTGGTGTTAGCGGATTTGCATTGGTTCACTATGGAGGTTTGCTAACAAAACCTTAATCTCTCCATGTCCTGGAAGTATAATCCCTGGAGCCACATGCGGCTCAAACTGTGTTTGATGATAGAGCCCAATGACTTCCCCATATACCCCACACGGCACTTCCACTTCTAGCTCAGTGTTCACTAAGACTTGATAGCCAGAAGGGATAGATATGGGCCCTGCCGCTTGAAGAGGTATCCCTTGATATTCATATATCTGCTGGGGAAGGTCCCAAGTCTTGCGCTTTAGTCAGTGATAGCGAACTGGCATCACCCCATCACTATATAAAAATTATTTGAGGTGGGTCGACCTTGGGACAAATATACCACACCAATAATGTTTTCTAGCCAGTACAGGTTTTGAACTCAAAACCTGCACTAGGGGTGACCCCATCACTATAGGCAAGGTTGATATGGCTCATATGCACCAGATCCTTTGGTACTCCACTAGTGGTAAAGTAAATTGGGATCTGCTGACCAAGAATGGCGAGGGTCTCCTCAGTCATATTAACAACAGCCCCAAAATGGTGCAGTAAAGCAGTCCCAATTAAAAGGTCATAGTTTTCATTTGGCAGCACAATTGCCAGGGATACAATGACAATGGACTCAAAGCGCAGAGGTAGCGCACTGTAAGCCCCCTCAGAGACAGTGCTTACTGCTCCAGCAGTTCCATAAACCATTTGATGGTCCACATCCAGTTTCAACGTCAACTTTGCCATCAATTTAGTGGAAACTATGTTGACTGGAGCACCAGTATATATTATAGCGCGAACTCTATTTTTTGCTACAAAAATATCACAGTATGTACACTCAGAATAAGAAGAATATTGACTGTTTAATATGTGAACATTTATGGGCTCTCTTTTTCCAAGAAATCTCATTATCCCCTCACCAACTTGGGGGTATTCTTTGACAATGGCATCTACCGTAAGGGCGACATTTACTCCTTTCAGAGTTGGCGCATCAGCGGCAGAATCAAGTTGGTCTGAGGAAGCTTGATCAAGCATTTGACAGGCATACGGCTTCAGTTGTTCAGGGGACTCTTCTTCCGTCACCGCCTTAGCTTGAGCTTGGGTTACTACATTTACTCCTCCAACCATCTGCTGATATAAAAGTCCATAATTGAACTGAGGGACTTTCGCAGGGTATACTACTATTGATTTGAGGACGTTTTGAGTGGGTATTGCGGAGGTAGAGGGTCCCGTCTCTAACCCACTCCATCTTTTCCCTGATATTATTAATCTTGATGTATGTAGTTCACATGGTGGTTATGGCAGAATTCCGCCAAATGACCATGGTGACCACATTTGTAGCAGTTAACCCCATATGAGCCACATCCTTGATTATCATAAGAGGGTCCAGACTAGAAAGTTTGGGATCAGTCAGCATAACTAGCCCCCAGGTTGGTAAGCTGATTGTTGACGGTCAGCATAGCTAGGTCATGGTTGATAACTGGGTTGCTGACGGTTTTCATAGCCAGCTCATTGTTGCTGATCAAACTGTTGAGTAATATTCAGCTGAAGATGAGGCGCAGAGTTATAGAAAGGCTAAGGATTACTAACTGGAGCTGGAGGCGGATGAGATTATTCTCCTGAATAAGAGGGTGCAGTAGCAGTGGTAGTCTTCTGTTCCATATTTGGTGGCGGAAAGTTAGGGGATACACGACGCAAAAACTGTACAATATTGAGCAGAGGTACATCATCCAGAAGCGGCGAAATAACATTATGAAGTTTGTGATATGGATTCACCGCATAGGTTATGGCAATGCACATGTCAGCTTCTGCTAAGTACCCAGCTCCAATCAGCACATGGGCTTCTGTTTGAATCGATCAGCAAACTCTAGGAGAGTCTCATTTTGATGGAATCCAATCGTTAAGAATTCTGCTTTTTGCTGTGACATATTTGAAGTACCCCCAAACAGGCGGAGTATGGTATCCTTTACATCCTTATAGGTGACAGAGCTACTTGGGAGGTAACAAGTGACCTAATCAGTGCTTCCGACATCCAAGGCAGATATGAACAACTTAGCCTTCCATCTATCAGAGGCACCTTCCACTGCAAACTCAAACTGTTTGAAGAACCCATGAATGTTCCCATTGCGGTCAAACGGAGGTAACTTTTTGATATTAACCTCCTCAATTCATTCATGGAGTTTTGGGCCATACTGAGGAATGGATCGAGATCCAAAAGTGGTTTCTTGATGAGGAGCTGGATTAGTGGAAGTTGGGATGTCCGCCGCTTCAGGGGTAGTGTGACCTTCTGCCATGGGCGGTACCACCATTACTTGAGGGAATTGTCATTCCAACTCATATTTGTATCTGGTACTACCATCCTGGGTGTAGTATCTCCGACCAGCGTCATATTCTTCCTCATATGATGCCCCCTCTTGATGGTCATAATTGTCCCAGTGAGAAGACTGAGAGGTATTGGTCAATCTTTGTTCTGCGCACTGCAGCTGTTTGGTAGTATCATTCAATTGTTCAGCAAGTTCTTTGTTTTGTAGTCCCAAGATTTTCATTTGGCTTAACATACTATCAAGTTGGTGCATGACAGCATCTCTTGAAGAAGTTCATCTTGGTTTTTGAGCACCGTATCTAAGGTAACTTTAAGTTCCTCATATCCAGCTGGTGTGGTGTTTCATGAAGATTCCCCAACAACACAGCTTGTGTACAGCATGGCTGGCGACTGGAGTTCTGGAGTGTTAGGTGGTTGATCAATGGGCCCCCTGTAGTGAGCACCACTGTTATACTTTTGGATGGTATTGTTAGGATTCATCATGTTATTCGCACAGGTTGAACCCACTGAGCAACAGACAGACAATGTGGGGATTGTCAGTCCTTTGGACACACTTGAAAATAGACTTTAAAATAGGAGCAATTGCCCCAATTGATTTTTTATTTATTTTTTATAAATACAGCTACCTTTCTCTGTCCCATCTCTTATTTGCTATAAACAACCTACCTCCTCTCAATCGCCTACCTTGCTTATATACAGCGACTTCAGTCAATACTACTCTCATGGCTTGGTCTATTCTATTTCTCTAATTCTCCTCAAATTTGGCTTGTTATTCTATAATCCTCTGTCACCCTAATTGTAGGTGATTTACTTTGTATTTGTCAAATGTCAACATCGCCTTATTGCCTTATCACCTTATATAGAGGCAATTCAATAAAACCTGTCATATCCAATAAAAACGTGTGATGTCCCAATATTGCCTCGTCTCAAGGCACTCAAATAATCATAACTGATACCATTTTTGGCGGATTCTGCCCTAGCTGTCCCACGATTATTGTCCAGTAATATCAGAATTGCAACACACCCACTCCTACCTCCGCAGGGAACAAGGGTACAGGGAAGTGCTCCCTGGGTTTTGCAGTGGTAACTCCCTACCCACAGGTTATTTTGAAGATTAACATGCCACCAGTGGATGATCCCTTCCCTGCGGATGAGGAGTTGAGTGTGACATTGGACCCAAGTAATCCAATCCTGACGCCCACCAAAATGGTCCAAGTGGAAGGCCATGTTGCGCCTAATCAGCAAGATGATACGCTACCACTGAGCCTAGTTTTTCTTCCTCCTGAGTTGGCATCACCCAAACTATGTAACCATGAGAATCCCTCCCCCTCAACAGTGATGTGCAATGGTATAACGGTAGACTCAACCAATCCAATCCTGCATGGGGACCAGGAGAGCCTCTCAGAGGGATCCAATGAGAAGCAGAGTAGCTTACTGAAACCCAAAGAACAACTTCTCAATATGGGACCCACCCACCTTCCGCTGCACTCACTCTTTCCATGGCCAATAAAGAGGACCAAGCTTATTTCCTGTTTCCCATTACCTTCAGAGTAGGAGTAAGGAAGGTCACAGTACAAGCTCTCCTGGATACTGGAGCAGCGGGCAACTTCATGGATTTAAGTGTGGCACACTCTTTGAACCTGGATACGGTGCTTGCACCTCCTATATCAGGTTCTTTATCAACACCCATGACCTGTCATACTATCCAACGCTTAGTGCAGTTCCTTATCCGCAAATTTATCTTCTGAGATCACTTTTCAGAGTCACCTGATTTACTATACCCTGTAATCCTGGGGATAGGGTGGTGGCGACGCCAACAGGTGAACATCAATCTGGAACTTAACTCTTTGTCCTTCTCTAATAAGAGATGTAGTGGGTAATTCCCACTAATTGAAACTCTCACAACAGAGCCCTCACTCAGCTCAATCTCTTCCTCTGAGCTGACCCTTTGGACCTCCCCCAAGACTTTCCTGACTTTCTAGCCACATATAAGGATGTCTTTGACATGAGACTTGCAACTTGACTGTCTCCACATTCAGAATAAGACCTAGCCTTCCAGCTAACAGTTCATCTTGTCATGATCAATTGCCCATTATACCCTCACAAAGAGGAAGAAGACAAGGCGCTGAACATCTGGTTAGATGATATTCTGGACAAAGGATGAAGTAGAAATACTCCCCCATTGCCTCACCAGTTGTCTTTGCCAGAAGGCGGATGGAACCCTATGCCCATGAGTGGACTATGGCCATGTTAACAATGTGACAGTTCCAGACCCATACCCCCTCCCCTTGGAACAAACCATTGCACAGGCCATTGCCAAATCCCGAATTCTTTTCTAAGTTGGACTTGGTTAATTCCTTTAACCAGGTGAGGGTCAAGGAGGGTCAAGAGTGGCTCACAGCCATCAGAACAAGGCATGGGATATTCCAGTTCAAGGTGATGCCATTTGGACTGAAGAACGCACCACCAACTTTCCAACGGTTGATTGATGATGTCCTGGGGGATCTAAGATTTACCTGTGCTGTCGCTTATATTGATGATATCCTAATCCACTTCCCAACCCATGAACAGCACACCAAGGATTTGGAAGCTGTAATGGCTGCCCTTCTCAAGGCAGGGATTTTTGTAAAGCCATCCAAATGTGAATTCTTTAGAGAGGAAGTAACAATCTTAGGGATCCTGGTCCTTAAGGATGGGTATGCGGTTCCCCCTGTAAGCTGGAAGCTATTCAGTCCTGGCCAACCCCTACCACCCAAAAACAACTGGTAAGTTTCCTGGGCACTGTGACGTTCCTAAAGAAGTTTTCTCCTGCGCTCGCCCAGCTGGTGTCACCCCTCCACCCACTGACAGGGAAGAATGTCCCTTTCAAATGGACAGAGGAGTGTCAACAGGCCTTTGAGGCAATCAAAACTGTTTTTCTGTCAGCTCCAATCCCACAGCATGCTGACACATCCAAGAAATATATGGTAGCATGCGATGCTTCAGCAGTTGCAGTGGGAGAAGTACTATTGCAAGAGCATGAAGGGAGGGAGCATCCAGTGGCATACTTCTCAAGGAAATTCACCTCCACATAACAATCATGGACTATCTATGATAGAGAGTTGGCTGCAGTGGCATGGTCGCTGACTCATTGGAGATATCTTCTCCAGGGAGCAAAGCATCAAGTCACAGTATGCACTGACCAAAAGTCCTCATCTATATTATTGGAAACCACAAAAGCTGGCTCACCATCAAGCATGCACATACATGGATCTTTGCAACTTTAACTTTAAGTATGAGTTCATAAAAGGGCCCCTAAATGTGCTGCCAGATATGTTGAGTCACAACCCTGCCTTGGCTCCAGGCCCAGAGGAGGACCTGTCTGAGTTCACCACAGTGATGCCTTCCACATGATCCTCTCCCTTGCCCCTGTCATGGTATCATATGTCAATATATCTCCAGTAACCCCCATGTGCAAAAGCATTTTAGCAGGTCAACTATGTTGCCCAGAGGGAATTGAAGTGGTAAATGACCTGGAGACTAAGCAGCGCAAATGGCCCCTATACCACTTAAAGGATGGATTAATCTTCTTTCAGGATAGGATTTGGGTTCCTGTTGGGATTCTCCCTTTATTGGGGGAAGCCTCAACTAGGGGTTGTAAACTACCTATGAGCAGATGCCAGATTGGGCCCCCCCCATTAACTTGGATTAAGTCCAATCCAAAGTATTGGAGATCAGCCCTAATAATATTCATTAATTATTTAATTAAGTAGATATCAGCAACTAATGCTGATAATATCAAAAATCAATTGGGATGCAGGAATTTCTATCCTCCTGGTACAAAAATAAAATTTATGCCACAACAGGATTCGAACCTGCATCGTGAGGGGTAATAGCAGGACACTCATCCCACTTTACCAGACCCCGTTGTATTATTTACAAAAAGTATTTATATATCTCATGCTGTCGGCAAATGATGCTGTTCATTTACCTATCCCGATCTATCCTATCTTTAATTAATTACCCTTGATATTTAATTAGCCTTAATCTATTATAATTCCCTAGTACTATAGATAGTACTAAATGTTTTATAATAAAAAACTTTCCTTGCAGTATTATTTACTTTTTGAAGTTCAACTGGCATATTCATATTTGAATTTCAGTGCAAAACCCAAGAACCATTATATTCAGCCCACAGGAACCTCTGAACCATCGCCAACTGGTTAAGTTTCAACTTTGGGGACTTTATTTGGACCTCTGAACCTCTAATAAAGGTTAAGTCCTATATTATTTATATATTGGGTTTCATCATGAAATCCACTTCTGTTCATAATCTTAAGTGAGCTTTGAAGGACCTGACTCAATTTATTATCAAATTCTGTGCAAATTATGACAGTTCCACTACCCTGAAAATGCAGGTTTTTGAAGAGCATCACACCCCACCCACAGTAGGTCATCCTGGTTCAAAGAAATGTACCAAGTTAGTTAAAAGAACCTACAATTGGCCCAGGCTCTCCAAGAATATCCCAGCCTGGGTACCAAGCTGTGTTACCTGTGCCCACTCTAAATCAGACCGCACAGGAAAAAAAGAGTCTTCTCTACCCTTCTAAACAAGCTGAGGGTCCCTGGACATCAGTCTAAGTGTACTTCTTTGTTGAATTTTCACTTTTCAAGGGGTTTGATGCCATAATGGTGGTTGTGGATTGGTTCACCAAGACTACGTTGTCTATCCCATGCAACACTACTATAACAGCGGTGGATACTGCAGCACTCTTCATAACCCATGTCTTCTCCATGTTTGGACTCCCAACAGAAATTGTAAGTGACCGTGGCCCACAGTTTACATTCAGGTTTTTGGATGCCTTTCTGGGACTTCTTAACATAAAAGCTTGCCACTCTACAGCATATTACCCACAATCAGATGGGCAAACTGAGAGAGTTAATCAAGTGTTAGAACAATATTTACGTTGTTACTCCTCAGCCATCCAGGACAGTTGGGCCACAGACCTTCCTTTAGCGCAATTTTCCTACAACAATGCCTCCCACTCTTCCACTGGATTCTCACCCTTAAAAGCAACACTTGGTTAAACCCATCTTTCCATATTGGAGCACACTTAACCTCAGCAGTACCCGCAGCAGAGGACCAGATTACCAAGATCTAAGATACCCAAAATCTTGTTCAAGAACACTTATCAAAAGCCATTGAAGATTATAAGAAGTTTTCTGATAGGAAACGACTTTCTGGGCATGACATCTCTGAAGGCTCCCTTGTTATGCTTGACACCCGCCACCTGAATATGAAGGTTCCTTCCAGGAAGCTGTATAGTAAGCGCTCTGGTCCTTTCAAAGTAGAGAAGGATTTGGGTAATGGTGCATACTGCATCAAGCTTCCTGCTCATTGGAAACAAAAAAATGTTTTCCACATCTCTCAATTATCCCCCTTTAAGGGAGAGTTTCCTTCTACACCTGAGCCTATTATTGTAGGGGACTTTCAGGAGGCCTAAGTGGAGGCAATACTGGCCTCAAGGAAATATAGAAGGTCAGTCCAGTATCTGGTTGCATGGAAAGGCTACCCAGCCTATGAAAATAGTTGGGTAAGTGCAAAGGATTGTGAGAATTGCAAGTAGTTGGTAGCTGAGTTCCACGAGTCACATCCTGAAGCCCCCTACCCACCCAAGAAAATCGCTATGATTTTGGCCATCAAACTCCCTACTAGACACAAGAACTATGCCCTGGTCCACGTGCCAGGAGGAGGAATGCTTCCCGTTCAAAAAGGAGAGTATAATGTAAATTTAGAGACTCAACCTCTTGGGCTAGATCGGAAAAAGGTCCCTTTAGGAAGAAGAAGGGACCTAATGCCCCTGTGGAGCCCTTGGCTCAACTGAGTGGACTTGGGTCATGTAGTGGATGAACATTGGGTCACTGCATTGGCACCAAAAAAACCCACTACTTACCCCATTTGGCTGCTTCTGCTCTGATTCAAAGTATAAAAGAGGTCTGTAATGAGGTAATACAGGCCAGAAGCCTTCAACAGCAGCTTCCCCTCCCTCTGAGCCCCACTCCGCCATCCTTTGTGTCCTTGGGTAAGAAGAAAATGAGTCTTGAAACTCAGGAAAGGGCTCCCAAGTCAGAAAATCAATCTGGGACACAAAATTTTAAATTCAAGGTCCAGGAAAGCCAATTTAAGTCAGAAATTCACTTTCATGAAATTTTGAAAAATCTTTTACAAATTCATCAGAATTGACCCTGGTGGAACCCAATTTGGCCGCCCTTTCAATCCAAGTTAACCCACTTATGTTTGGATCAGTGAGGGTCCCTCCCTGGCAGATCCAACGCTTATGTTGGCAGAGCTTTTGTGACCTCTGCATAAGCCAGATGACGAAGCTCTGAACCCAGGCTGAGTACCCATGAGTACATCAGCTATCACTGCCCAGGAAATCTTACCCATGGCCCCCTTTTCCCCACTTCACATATATAAGGCAACTGTCTCTGTAAGGAGTAGTTGTCAGTCCATTTTCACCTTTAGTTTTTTATAAAAACTACTCCCTCCAAAACCTATTCCGCGAGCTCCACTACTTTCTTCATAATTTTTTATTTAAATCAGCAAAGTACACAGTGATCTGCATCCTAGGGCTGATGGTCATTGAGTGGGCCTTCCAAGCCATCAATCCAGTGGCCCACCAAATGGTGATCATGATCCAGGAATTTGCTTCAAGCCTAAGACATCAATCCACCACTTTGGAAAAGTTCTCTGATCCGCCAACCTCCTTGCAATGACCTGTTTACCATTTGGCACCTGGCGGACCAGCTTTGGGTCTGCCTCCCACTTTGCAAAATAATTGGAGAATGTAACCTAATCCACCTCACCGATCTGCTGGTGATTCAGCGCAATTTGGGCAGAGTGAGGCTGTCTCTGCTAATTGTGATTCCCCATTCAGAGGGGAAGACTCACCATTCACACAACCGTGAGGTGGGAACCAGGCACTGAACTATCTGGGCCATTCAGCTGAGGGCCAATCTGGCCTAAATCATTTAAAAAATCGATCCGCCATGCTGGCGATGAACCCAACCTCTCCATCCAGCCTGAGACCTCCCAATGGACACAAGATGAGGCTCAAGGCCTCCTGATGGTCAGAGCAATTCAATTCAATTTGATTTATGAGGCTGATAATCATTTCAAAAATATTTGAAAATTCTTATGATTTTCAGAATTTTTCTATGATGAATCAGTCTAAAATGGTTGGGAGAATGAAGCCAAAGGTCAACAACTGCAAAGCCAGGAGGATTGTTCGTCTTCCTTGCCTCTCCCACCTTTAGGAGATGCCCAGCAAGACCTGCAGTTGCCCCCATTGCAGCAATTTGGTTTGTTATGGGGGCCTTTGGTATGTTTATTAACTTCTATTTCCCTCATCAGAATATAGGGGATCTCTTCTACAACTGCTCAGAACTGTTATGCCCTTGGTTTTCTGGGCTTTCAACGGGTTGTTACACACCCAGATTGGAAACCCAGTCTTACTTTAATCAGCAGATTCCATGCCAGCAGTAGCCTATAGTATAAATAGTTATTCTTCCCTCAAAATAAAGATCTCTCTCTCACCCATTATTATTTTAATTGTTAGTAGTTCATCAGCTAAGTTTATATAAAATGGGATTGGAGATCCCTAAAGTTGGCATGGGGTGATGCACCTTGAGTGTCTGATGCTGCCAGCTCCTATACCTTCTCCCTTTGAGGAACCAGTGGGAACCTAGCTATGGGAAACCAGCTGAAGTTGGCTAGCTGATGCTTTTACACCGCTGGCTTTCACAAAGAATTTAAATAAAATTTAATATAAAGCACTATAAAAATTGGATTTTTATGTGTTTTATTATAAGCGTGGGGTAGAGTAAAAATGATCCCTCTCCAATATTTGACAATTTGTATTTATATGGATTTCAGAGGTTGGAGGGAATTTGAGGATAAGTTTGGAATAGCTTTGAGGCTTCCAATTTAGGTAATATGTGTGTCAATCTTATCAGAACTTGAGAAAAGTGAGTTGAGGTTGGTAAAAGGGAAATTGGGGTTCTGGGGCAGAATATACCCATGCGGCAAGGTATTGATATACCACAACCAACCACCACTAGAGAAATTTCAATCACCTCAGGGGACCTCTGCCACACCTATAAAAGGGGGTGGCCCCCACATAGGTGTTGTGATGGACTTTGTAATAGTTGGGGGAGCACCTTCCTGCCTTTTGCCCTGAAGTCTGTTGAGCAGTTGGTGAAATCCAATTTTTTAATTTTATAGTTAGTGCTCATACAGGTTTCAAACTGGTGTTACCCCAATTAATGGGGTTTCACTGAGAATCAGCCAGGGTCTTTTGACTTATCTTCTTGACATTATCATTTAAATCATTATTAAGGGCATCAAAGAATTGAAAAGGGCTGATATTACCCCTTTTTGGCTGAAATTGACCTACCACATTCTTATTTTCAGTGGCAAGGCCAAATGTCTGACACTAGCCAACTGGCCACCAATGACAATGTGCCAACTGGCTGTCAGCTCTGCAGGGTGCAGCATGGGAGTGCCTTGGCTGCCCAGGATGGGGCAGGACTCACCAGGGCACACCACTGACCCTGGGGCTAAGGAAAAGTCGTTGATCTGCTATGTTGGTGGGTTGGACGCCGACTCAATAGGGGGTTGGTATGACAATGAAGGCAAAATGGCAAAGGGTCAACCAGTCTCCATACTGGTTGGCCTGGCACACTAGCGGAGCCCACTGTTCAGAAAAGCGATTTTCTGACACTAGCCATCAAATATGTTTGGCCCTACCTCTATAATGCCCACTTTACTATTGTCACTGACCATTCCTCACTCCAGTGGCTCCAGCAGATAAAGAACAGATGGCCATTTATCCAGATGGGCCTTATGACTGCAGAGATATGATTTCACCATTGTACATTGCACAGGAGAATCCATTAGATGCTGACGGCCTCTCCAGGATGCCAGTGCTAGCAGCTTTAACCCCTGAGGAGGACTGACTGTACTAAATGTTGGTCAAACTTATCATTGGGAGTTATAAACTTTGGAGGTCCAAGCTGAGCTCCGCAAGATGACCCAAGACACTTAAGTCAAGGATGGGCTGCTATAAAAGAGGGTCAATAAAAATGGCTCCCTTATGTCCACCCTTCTCCATGAACTGACGTTATCCTAGAATGCCATTTTATTATGTGACACAGAGTGGTAAGAAGAATTATGAATGGTTAAAGTCACGATGTTAATGGGAGCAAATGGTGGAGACCATCCAAGAGGAATTAGAGGCATGTACGACTTGCCAATTCCAAGACTGATCCAATCCTCAATTTCAACACTTGATAATCACCCCAGCGGGACCCTTCAGCAACGTTAGCATCAATATGATAGGCCCTCTTCCCACTGTATTACATGGTCATAGATATATCCTCCTATCCATGGACCACCTGACCAAATGGGTCAAGGTGATTTCAGTCTCTGCTGCTACTGCAAAAGCCACAGCTCTTTTCCTTATTTGATCCATTTTCACCCAGCATGGATGCCCACAAATTTTACTTTTCGACAATGGGTTAAATTTCACCTCACAGGTAATCCAAGAACTTACTTTGCTTTTTGGCACTAACCAAAGTTTTGCTGCCCCTTACAACCCATCAGCCAATGGGGCAGTGGAATATACTAATGGTACCCTTGTCTCTATTTTGTGGAAGATGGCTGCCTCTGACCCTGCCTGCTGGAATCATTATCTACTCAACGCATTGTTTGCCTACCAAATAAGCTACCACCAAGTCATTAAAATATCCCCCTTTGAAGCTCTATATGGATGTGCTCCTCAGCTCCCAAGTAGCATACAACCTTTGCTCAAAACCTTTGCTCATGAGAACCCTGATTTTAACTATGAGGTCCTTAGCCAATGAAATTATCTAGCTTTAAGAACTACCCTTGCAAGGCATTGTCACCACCACTGGAAGGGAGACATCCAATTTAATGTTGGCTGACCCTCCTTGCCCATTTTTTAATTAGGTGACTTTGTTCACTTCTATCACCATTGACCAGGAGGTCAACAAAATAAGCTCAATATTCTTTGTTCTGGACCTTGTAAGGTCATTCATAAGGTGAACTCCAAGTACTCCATTGCTGACATCAATCAGGGGGCAGTGGTGAATTGGGCACATGGCCAGTTCCTCCATCCCAATACCCCCTCTGACAGGATCTTGAAGGGGGTGTTGTCAGGATTTGAGATGATGGGCTAGCCAAAATCCCTGCTCTTGAATTGAACCTCAATCTATTGACTCTCAAACCAACACAAACAGAACCCTATCCTGAAGGCACCAAAACCAGATTTGATTAGGAAGCATCAAACTTTTGAGAATTGATTGATTCTCCCTCAGAAATTATATCCCCACTTCATGAATCATGAGAGGTGCTGCCATCATCACTTTGGTCACAAAGATGGTGCAGTACAATGATGGCACCATCCAGGCGGTCAATATGGAAGGCAGAAAAATATTCTGATCTCATGGGGCCATGAAGGTTCCTAGGCACCACGTCCCCATGCACCCTATAAATATTGACACTTTCTAATATGATAAAGTATGCCAGCCAAAGGAAGCTATTGGCGGTTAGTAGGTCTAATAACACAAAAACCTTACCCATGATGTAACCAGAAAAATTTGAGTCTCAATCTGGAGGTGGAAAAACTTTCTTTGATGGAGTTGACCCTGTTCAGGTTTCATGTTGTTTCTTTCTTTTGTTTCTTTCTTTCAGTAATGCCTGTCCCCTGGTTGGCTTGCCTCAGTTAAATAAAAAAATAATAATGTGATAAAGTAATCTATATTTCCTCCACCCTTTTGTTTTTTGACCTCTCCACTAATTTTCAGCTTTGAGCCCTTTTCCAGACTTTGGTGATAGTCAAGAGAACTGGTATACTGAAAGTTGCCTTATCCTCACTTTATCCTACAATATAGATGGCTATACCAGATGGCTTTCCAGCTTTTGCTTTGAGTAGTAACTCATCCTGAGTGTCAGCACAGTTTTAATATTATCAGCACACTCTATACCACTCTGGGTACTGGCACCCTTTGTGGTTCCCTTTTTACTAATTATTAGCAAGGTGTTCCCTGATATGTGGTTGTTCATCCCCACCACCTCTCAGGGAATGAGAGAAACAGATACTCTCTTGACAATTACCAACAAAACCTATCAAAATTAAACCTGTGCAGTAAATACTATAAAATTTAAATTTAACTATAAAATAAACTAATTTAAGATACAGAATAGCAGGAAATATTCACCTTGACATATTTTATAAAATATAGTAATTAACTGCTAAAGCTTTTTTAAGATATATCTCTGTTTTTAGTAAATGGTTACTTGTTAAAATCTGATAGTATAAAGAAATTTGATACTATATATGTATAGATAAATTTTTTTATAAATATACTCGCTTATTTAATCATATATATATATATTATTTATGTAGAATTATTCTAAATAGTCTAGATCATATGAGTACCCAAGATTTTAAAAGAGCAATCAATTCTAGCTTTATCTTATCAATATCTAATAAGTATATAAATTATCAAACCAATCAAAGAATAGTTTTTAGAATTAATTTAAGTATATTTGTTCTGTTTCAAAACACATGAAGTATGGTAGTATCTCATAAAACTCAGGTGCGATCCTTGAATGGGATTTACTTGAACATTAGAATATAGTTAAAATGCATAATTACATAATTGATAAAAAGCAACCTTACCTTGTGAGCATCGGTCTTAAGGTTCATTGCTGTAAAAACGTTATCAAAAGTAATTTAATGCAAAAGGTATAATTTTAATTGATTGATGCAACCTTGAAATTAAACTAATTAATTTACTATCCTTTCAGAATGGGTGTGGGGATCATTAGCTAGGAGGGGCCTTCCCTGTTTCAAAATTCCTGTTCTAAGAAACTATCAGCTTGGAAATTAAAACGATCGTCTGGACGAGCTTCAAAAGGAAATTCAGTTACTGGTTTAAATCCATCTTATTGGTTATTCTTCAATCTAAGGCCACGCATTAAAATCCGATGAAATCATCTTTATTACTAATACGGTGGCTTACGGATATTACATAGTTTAAGTTGACTGCTGCATTAAATTCAACTTAGTATCGATAAATCATAATGTAGATTCATAATTTACCCGTTAGTTCCTTTTAGAGTGTAATGAAGAACCTGACTTAAATCGGGTGACCCAAGCCAATTCGCAGGATTGGATGGGAATTGGCATCAGAAGTATGCGCCACGATCAGGTACAAATCGGACCCAAGAATTTAAGGACGTATATATCTACCGATTTCGAATTTGAAATCCATTTTAACCCAGTTTACCCCCGTTGCTAACCTAGGCAGTTACCTCAAATCTACCTCTATTCTAACCGTCCCGTTACTTCCCCACTAATCCGTACGTCCTTGCCCTGCTCGCCGCTCACTTTGAGCCAAGTTTGTTTTCACTTAACTCTCTTAATTAATCTGCGTCTGATTCCTTGTTTTGTATAGAAAGCAGTTTTTCTTTAAAAGGTATATTTTACCTTCGTTTAAACTTTTCGTTTTTAAAATGTACCCTTAGATTATTTTTAAGAGATCCTCCAGCCCCTTCCCCTTTCTCAACATTTGGCTTTAGCCCCCAAAATTGAATATGCCATCACACCGTCAAGGGAATCACCATACAATTCCCAACCTTGGAGCTTCTTCCGCCCTGGCGACGAGCTCACCCAACATCATCGGCGTCCATTACCGTGTTGGGAAAAAGATTGGCGAGGGCAGCTTTGGAGTTATTTATGAAGGTATGCCTCTTATAACCGTTAGGTCTGCGACAGACATTTATCTCATTCACATCCTTTAGGCACTAATATGCTTGACAATAAGTTGGTGGCCATCAAATTTGTATCCTTTTCGTATATTTTGTGTTTAATGCGCTTTATTTCGCTTTGAGTTCTCGTAACTCCATGCGTACGTTTGGTGTTCTGTACCTTGACTTCAAACGATCTTTCAGAATCGAAAAAGAGTGACGCGCCCCAGCTGAAGGAGGAATACCGGACTTACAAACTTTTGAAAGGGACTTGTAAGTAGCTTAGCTTCGCGGTTCGTGGCCCCGTTCTTACTCGCCTTAGCGGGCATTCCCGACGTTTATTATTTTGGAACTGAGGGGCAGCATAACGTGCTCTGCATCGATCTTTTAGGGAAAAGTTTGGAGGACCTTTTTGATTTGTGCCACCGCCGCTTCAGCATCAAGACCGTGGCCATGCTGGCAAAGAATATGGTCAGTCTCAGAGTTTTGGTGGTTGCCTTTCTCCTCTAACTTACGCCGTAGCTCACTCGTGTACAAGCGGTCCACGAGAAGAGCCTTATTTATCGTGACATCAAGCCTGATAACTTTTTGGCTGGCCGTCCGTCTACCGAGGATGCCAACACTATATTTATGGTGGATTTCGGTATGGCCAAACACTACCGCGACCCCAAAACTAAGCAGCATATCCCTTACCGGGAGAGGAAAAGCCTCAGCGGCACCGCTAGATACATGAGCATCAACACTCACCTGGGACGCGGTAGGGTACCTTTTTGTATTATTGATTGTTTCAGAGCAGTCCCGTCGGGACGATCTGGAAGCTCTGGGCCACGTCTTTATGTACTTTCTTCGGGGGTCTCTCCCGTGGCAGGGTCTCAAGGCAGCCACCAACAAGCAGAAGTACGAAAAGATTGGCGAGAAGAAGCAGATCACACCCATTGAAGAGCTTTGCCACGGGTTTCCAGAAGAATTTGCTACCTACCTGACGTATGTCCGCAAGTTGGGGTTTGAAGAGACCCCGGAGTATGATCAACTTCGGCTGCTATTCGACCGCGTTTTGAAAAAGATTAATGAAGTGGATGATGGGCGGTACGATTGGGTTTTGCTCAAGGAGAGCAAGAGCTTGGACACCTCGTTACGAACTTCCTCGGGTATTCTGGATACTCCCACCCGCATGGCCACCAAAGGAGCCTCCCAACTCCACAGCAGTCTCAAACCGCTTAATAATTCCATGATGCTCGGGGTGTCGAACCTGTCAAAGCACACCGAGTTGGGTACACCACGCCCCTCCTTACAACGCGGCGTCAGTGCCACCGACGTTTCCTTAAGTCCGCGGCCTCTCAACAATTTGCCGTCAATTACTGGGGGGTCTGGAGCTGCTCCACCCTCTTCCAGTAACCCCACTGCCCAACCTATGCCCCCGATGGGTGATCCGCCTCAACTCGATGTACCTGAAGCCACTTCCGCTCAAAAGCCTGCTACCTGTATTCCGCCCGAGGATTCCGGGGTACAGCCTTCCACCAAGAGAAAGGGCTTTTGGCGCGGGCTGATAGACGCCCTCACTTGTCGTGCCTGTTGAGATCCCTTTAACTGTTAGTACTTCCGATTCGTTTAAAAGTGCCCACATTTTTTATTTCTAACTCTAATTCTACTCGGTTAAAGTTTAAGGCTTTGATATTACCCAGTGACCCACTCTCAAAGGATGAATGCAACCCTGTTTTAAACGCTTCCGCTTTTCAAATACCTGCTTTCCACATTTAAAAGTTATATTTTGGCTCCGACGGTTACAGATATCGAAGGGCACGTTTAACACTTAGATTTAAAGCATTAGATTCTGACTATCCCGGGTATTTGAAATTTCGGAGACAATGGTAACCTGTCGTTTACCTATGTAATTCATTCCGTGGTTGATTTTTCACCTTTGTAATTTTTAGCCATATAGGTGTCAATCTTCTTAAAATAGCTAGTCCAATGCAAAGATGCTATGGGTGGGCTGTTGAAAGTTACTATACTGGACTCAATTTTTAAACTGAAAAGTTCTACCTGGGGTTAAAGTTGAAGTCTAATATTAATGGGAAAACGCTTACATAATTGGCGATGGCATCCATCCATCAAATGAAAATTTTACGATTACGAGCGATCAACGGTAATCCTCTAGGGCGGGCATTCTCTTCGGTGCTGAGAAATTATGTCACAGCGATTGCATGAGCTCAGCTAGATCTGACTACCGAGGGTTTGATAATGGCCGTTATTTGGGTTAGAGCTTTTAGAGTTGTCAAATAACATTAAGCCTCATGTTAGGACTAATGGAGGTCTGAAGTTGGGTTCTTCGAAGCTTGCTGAGGTGGACAGGCAAGAGGAGGACTTAACCTTAATAACAGGTTCAGAGGTCCTAATAATTAATAGTTAGGGACTTAACCTAGGCAGGTTCAGAGGTCCCAAAAACAAGAGTGAACTTTACAAAGAGTCTAATTAAAGGTAAAAGTGTAAAAGTTATTTTATTAATCAAATAATTAGCACCTTAAATAGTGCTAAGAAGAGAAAAGATGAGATAAGGGATATAAGGAATGATTGGTATGTACCCTGGTAGAATTGGGATCTGTAGGAAAGTCCCTGATACTGGGATAGGTGGGAATAAATAAAAGTGTGGATAGAGATTAGATAACATATTGGAAATGTAAATTTTTACCAAATTTGGCATAATTCTGGAAAAGTCCCAAATTTGGTATTTCAGTCAAATCAAACTCCATTTTCAAAATTATTGGGCCATCTGCAAATTATACCCTTTGTATAATTATATTGATTTTCCCCCTGAACAAGGCTTTCACCTAATCCAGGGAGAATCCCAACACCTTATAAAATGGTTTGTACTTTTTGCATATTGCAGCTATGGCCTGGCCTTCAAACCAATGGGTGGATTAAATTTTACAATGGTTAGTGCAGATATCATGGATATGATGCATAAAGTGGCTTGTAGAGCTAGGCAGTACACTTTTATAAAATTCCTATAAAGATGCATGATGCTACTGCATATTTTACATTGAAATGGTCCAAATTTGAGTCAAGTTTGGTCACCCAGAAGTTAAACTGAATGCAAGGGAAACTTAATGTAGGCTTTAGCCATATGCTTGTTAGCCTGCTGGTTCTGCTCAAGCTGGAAAGCATTTTATGCTAGCCCAAGTTATTGAGTTGATATAACCTGAGCACCAAACTACTGGTAGAAGCATTTACTAAGATTAAAGGTTATGGCAGGTGGGTGATCAATGTAGAAAGGGGCCTTCTAAACCAGGGTGGTCTGGAAAATAAGCAATGGTGGTGATTGCTTGGTATGATTGTTGATACCAATATATATTTTTATTCCCGAGTAATTTTCCTTTTTTAGATGGAATATTTGTTTGATTTTTTGCAGATTAAAAAGTTAATAACTCAATGGCAAATTGTTTTGATAAGGTAAACTAGAGGTTATTGTATAGAGCAGCACATTCTTGAATAAAAACCTGTGTTTATTAAGTGATAGGCTTATAGGGCAGCAACCAAGATAATAGTTTATAAAGAATATGTTTAAATGGTCATTAAAAATTAACTTGTCATCTAATCAAAGAAAAGATGTAGTTGGGCTGTAACTTCAGGGTCTCTAAAAACCAGGGTAACCTGGAATTTCAGAGATACAGTCATACAGTTAACCTAGTAAAAGCTAACTAGAGGCTTAAATGAGAGGTATAAGTAGTAAAGAAACCTATCAAAGGCACTTGCAATTATAATAGAAGAGATATAAAATAATTTTAGGTTTAAGAATTTAAGACAGGAGGAACTCAAGGGTAGCAATATCTTAAACACTTAAAGCGATAGGCCTAAACTAGATTTACTAGGTAGTTCTAAACCCCTAAAGTATATAATTTATATTATGAATTAATACTGTGTAATAAGAGTACCATAATGAGAAGAACAAAAGAGAAATTTTTTGATATCACTATTTAAACGGTGGTTAGGACTAGTACACCATATTTTCCAAGTAACCCTTTTTTATAATAGCAGAACTTAATATTTAGGGGTTGAGAATTACTAATTATATTGGTTTGGATAGAAACAAATAGAACTCTCTAATGTAGTACTAAGTTATAGTTAAGATATTCTAATAAAAATTACCACTTTACAAAATTAAATCCTGAGGCTATAGATATCTCTATACCTATATAAAAGGTCAGCAAAATTCTAGGATACCAGTAGCATAAAAAATTAAAACCCTACCAAGATTCTAATATGACTAAAAACAATAGTCTTTATTAGTTGCAATCAATAATATATTCATAAAATTTAATAGTTAATTAATATTAAAAAGGAAGATATATTAAGAGTATAGATATAAGTTATTAAGCTGAGACAGGTTAATCAATAATCAAATCTTATTATATAACCATTTTCAGGTACTTTTATGAGCTTATATAAGAGGGATTTAGAGGGAAGCTGCCATAGTTGAGGCTATACATGGATATAAGATTTCAATCAATTTATATCTATAAGCCCAAAGAATCACCTGCTCTCTTTAGATTATATTAAGTATCCCTTCAGGTTCAAAAAGGGTTTTAAACCCCAAGTCAGTCCACTAGCCCAATGTGATAACCTTACCCATATGATAAATGAGCGTTAGGTTACTGCCTTCCCACTTAGAGACTCTATTATTCTGCATAGCCTTTCTACCTCTATTCTCTTAGAGAAGTTAGAGAAGATTTTTATTGAGGTAACCCAGTCCAGGGGCTCCATATATATTTAGAAAATTGATCAACCTATAAACCCTCTCCCCAAAATAAGGCTTCAACTAGGGTATAACCTATGTATAAGTTAGGATGAGTACAAACAAATCTGTCCCAATGAATCATGATATGTTACCTCAAATTACCTAAACTAGTATGAAATTACTTTAAAAATTTGATATGCTCTTAAAGAGTCTATGATACACCAATCTTTCCAATTTAATTCTCACACAAGCCACCATGCAGATTCAAATTTATAAGTTTCTCAAAATTTATAAGATCTAATTTACCCTCAAATTACCCCAACCTTTTTAAACTACTTCTGTATCACCCTATGTGAGGCACCAGCTTGGGGGTGACTTTCATTATGTTATGAGTAAAAAGGCCTTAAAATTAAATCTAGTTAGGTTTGTGGTCACTGGTACTCCCACCATGAGGACCTGTGCAAGGTGAGCAAGAAGAGAGTAACGTCCTAAATGAGTTCTGAAATGATTGAGAATCATGTACACCACTATATACCCTAGAAGTAAAAGGGGTGCATAGTGGTACATGAAAGGTGGAATGTTTGAGGTCTTGGTGAAAGGTTCTCCCTTTGGCAAGTTATTCAATTAGAAGTTCAATAAAAGTTTTGGTTTGGAGGTGGCAAGTGGGCCTGGGCAGTTGGCATCACAATATTTACCAGCACACTGGATAGGAAGAACTGCAATAAAAGTACTAGGTTCCAAATAATCATAACTATTATAAAAGATAATAAAGATCAAATTGTATTAAAATCCTTTATGCTAGCTTAAGATTACTCTTAGCTAGCCTGTTTTATTTATATTATAAGAATTGAGGATAGATTACCTCAATTGATTAGAGATATAAGATAATAAAATGTTGCATTGAGGGTAGGTTACCTCAATTGATTAGGGATGTAAGGAAACAAAATGTTGTATTGAGGGTAGATTACCTCAATTGATTAGGGATGTAAGGCAATAAATTGATGCATTGAGGGTACTGCACAATGCACTTCAGTTTTTAGTCCATATGACCCTAAAAGTGCATAGGAAGACCCTCAATGCAACTATAATTAAGGTAATTTCTAAAAATGGATGATGACTATAATTAAATTCAAAGTGAATTGAATCAAACAAATGTTCCATTTCAAATCAAATCAAATTGAATAAAGTGAATTAAAAAATTAATCAAAATCAAATTAATCGAATTTGAATATCTAAAAAATTAGGAAATGACACTCAATTCAAAAGAACTGAGAAATTGTTCAGGATCCCAGTCCTGACACCCTATAATCTAGTAAGTCAAATAATATAAATTTGCTAATTTAAAACAAGCCTTTGAAGGGGGTGGAAGGTGAGTCAGTAGGTGTGTACAGCTACCAACCTGAAGGTTGCGGGTTTGATTCCCACCCTTTGCGCATTAATCAGGGTGCCAGCCAAAGGAAGCTATTGGCGGTTAGTAGGTCTAATAACACAAAAACCTTACCCATGATGTAACAGAAAAATTTGAGTCATGATCCAGAGGTGGAAAAACTTTCTTTGACAGAGTTGACCCTGTTCAGGTTTCATGTCATTTCTTTCTTTTGTTTCTTTCTTTTGGTAATGCCTGTCCCCTGGTCAGCTTGCCTCAGTTAAATAAAAATAAAATAAAGCCTTTGAAAGTTTCAGGAGCTTGGGACTTTCCAACTTATATTCATTTACTTAGCACACCTTGGCTTGTTGTCACCACCTACCCCTTCCTGCCCTTCACCTCAGAAATGTGGAAATTCCCCTAAAGATTTTCACCATTGTATTTTGCCATACTTTATAAAATAAAACTTATTTTTCTATTGCTACTTTTCCTGTTGTTGCCTACAGACTCTATCACAGTTAAACCATAAATCCAAGCTTAAGAACAACTTGTAGTGAATACCCTTTATTTGAATATGATAGATATATCTTGCACTGGAAACTTCTTTCTGTTAGTCCATTGATATACTGAATTAACTAAATTTTTGACCTAACCTTTGATTTTAATATGCATATGTAATCAGTTGCTAAAACTATGAACTTTACCAATTTAACTAAAAACATGCAAACGTGGATCCCTGAGGGCTTGCCACCCTCCTTGCCTCTCTCACCCTTAGGGTTTTCACTGAAAGGCAAACAATTGCCCCTATTACAGCCCTTTGGCTTGTTGTGGGGGCCTCTGGTACATTTTGAGCCATTAATTCACTCACAATAATCCTAGGAGTTCCCTTTTAGCATTATTAAGTGACTAAGATAATAGCTTTATGGGATATCCACTGGGTCCTAACTCACCCATAATGGAAGCCTAGTTTTCTCTGTCATTCAATTCCCTGATTATATTAAAGGCCCTGAGGCTGAGACCCTATGATTAACTCATGGAAACACCCTTTAAGGTGCAGGAGGGGTCTCAGGCCACTAGTCACCCCTTATCATTTAATAGTGAACTGCTTATGTGGTAGATGAGCAATGGGTTATCATCTTCCCCCTCAAAAAGCCTCATTTTCTTTCACCTTTACTTGTATTTCCTTTTGGATATAATAAAAGGTGTTGCAAATCTATATGACTGGATGACAAGCCACAATTATGACCAACGAATCATTGGAGGAATTCTGGCAAAGATTCAATGGGGAGAATCCACCGAGGATGTTTCAGAGCTATAAGTATTCATTCACCTTAGGATGAGGCGATAATGGTTTATAATGGGTCATATCAGATTGCTTTCAAAATAGGGCAATAAGGCGATGTCAACATTTGACAAAAGACAATTTGGATTGCCTCAAATCAGGGCGATACAGAATAAAGAACAATAAGCCAAAACCAATGAGAATATGGTGAAACGAATAAACTAAGTGAAAGAGCTGGTACTGACTAAGGTCACTGGGATATCAGAGAAACAAGGGGATTGACAAAAGGAGGTTTTTAGAAGAAAGAAGGAAGTAGGAATGAGCGGACTAGAAGAAATCCGCCGAGTTTATTATATTAAAATAAAGAAGTGTTTTTGGGGGAAATTGCTCCCTTTTTTATTATAATTGGTTGTTTACAAGTGTTCTGAGGAACTGGCAATCATCATATTCTCCATTCCAAATGTTCAGTGGGCGTAACCCTTTGCGAAAAACCCTTCAGCGGATATATAGGAAATTGCCAAAATTACAACAGTGGTGCTCACTACAGGGGGCTCATTGATCAATTACAATATGATGGAAACTCAGTTGCCAGCTATGTCACATCCAGGTTGCTTTGACAAGGAATCTGCATGACACGCTGGGCCTGTTGAATATGAGGAACTGAAACTTGCCTTGGACACTGTGCTCAAAAGACAAGATGAGCTGCTCCAGAAGATTTACAGTAATAAGCTACTGCCATTTGATTGCTAAGGAAATATTCATGGGTTCTTTTTGATGATTTGAGTTTGCAACTGAAGGAACTTCAGATCAATAGAGGGCAAAACTATTGATTTCCTCCTTGGATGTCAGAAGTGCTGATCAAGTCATTTGTTACCTTTCAGATAGTTCCATTACATACCAAGAAGTCAAGGAGACAGTGCTGTGGTTGTTCAGCAGAACTGCAAAGATGTTGCAGTGGAAAGCCGAGTTCTTGACCATTGGGTTTCACTGAAATGAGACCCTCACTGCATTCACTGAGCAATTTATGACAGAAGCTCACGTGTTGATTGGGGCAGGGATTTTATCTGAAGTTGATGTGAGCATTGCCATGGCCTCAGCGGTGAAGCCATACCCTGAGCTCCACAATGTCATGGCCCCGTTGTGGGAGGATGATGTACCCCTTCTTAAACTTGTTCAGTTTGTACATTGATTAGCTGTAACTTTCCCTCCATCCAATATCAAACCGATTCACACTGTCGCTGTTGTCAACCCTAATCATGTGGGGGAATCAACTGGTCAGCGCGGGTTCTTCCAGGTTACTCACTGCAGTCCAACGTCCATTCCATAACTGCCAATCAACAAATGTCCAACTACCGCTTTGGCCTTAAATACGCTGATTGGCAGCAGGCGTTCTACTGATGTGGGTCTGGTTACACCGATCCTCTTCAGAACAACATTCTGAGTGAGCCAACTTATTTTAAGCACAGACGTAGGTCCTATGGGGTACGTTGTTTTAATTGCAGTTGCCCCAGGCATATGAGATGATGGTGCCCCAATTGATGGATCTTACAAATAACAGGATCAATATTATCAAGGAAAAGTCAGAGTGGGGTAGAGATGGGACTCTCTACTTCTGCTACACAGTGCATTCAAAAAGTTCTGGGACTAAAGTTTTAGAATTTATTGCGGGGAAGGCTGACCATGGGACGGACACTTCTGAATATGACTCAGGAAAGACAAACTTAGTACCAGGGGAGGCACCCCAGAGAAGCGATGCTATCTCTTGTTGCCATCGGGAACGCCAATTATGGGGAGGGGAGGGAACGTGTGAAGGGGCTGTAGCCACTATTGAGCACGTGTGGAGGAAGGGGTCTGATTTGATGAACCAGACTAGGAACCAGGAGGAGACCAGCTGTCGGCGACGCGGTGGGAGGTATCCAAACATCCACGCTTGAAAGTGGTCCACCAAATGAGACCAGAATCTGTGGACAGCTTCTGGGAGGGTGGGGATGGAGCCAGCGATGGCATCCAAGACAATCGTGTGGATAGTCCACATGGCGATTGCAACCACCAGAGCATGGAGGGAGGGTGGAAGGGGGAGGCCATTGATGAAGCAAACATATCCCTTGACAGACTGAAGGGATGCGTTTGATCCTGGCCCAGCAGACGTTGAACTTCGCGCCATATCACTTTAGAGGTGGGGCACTTCTCCAGGCAGTGGAACAGCGTTCCATACTGGCCACACATGACACAGGATGAGTGTAAAGCGCTAGAGTGCTCAGCTGTACAATACACCTGCCTCAGGCAGCGCCACACATGGGAGCGGACTTGAGGCTGCAACAGAGGATGGTGTGCGTATTTCCAGATAGTCTTTTGGGTTTCAGTGGAATAAGGGATGTCCATCATGTCCAGGTAGTCTACCCTGGATAGGACATGAGGTCGAATGGGGATCACGCCATCATGGATGGGTAGCCCCTGTACCTCTTGTGTGAACTGAGGAGAGGGGCGGCCTCTTCGGGTTGTATGTCCACTAATATGAACTCTCCACTCTGCACTTCGCATGGAGAGTAGGATTCGTTTGTAGTGGGTTTTAGTCCTGTGAGGACCTGTGGCCAATGGGTGTGAAGCCAGGTATTTCATCAGGGAGTGGGGGTTTGATGGATTGTTGAGGCCCAAGGCTTGGGAGAAGTTGGAGCGGGCCGCGCGGGACCAGTGTTAGGATGGGAGTGTAGGAGCGGTGATGGCCGCGATCCAGGTGCCCAGGATCTTGGTAGCATGGGCTTTGAAGTTAAGCAGGCCCATGCCACCTTGATGATGAGGGCCAAACATGACCTCTAGCCGTACCGGTGGAGGGTGGCCTGACCAAAGCCATCCTTGAAGCAGGGCATACAGGGATTTGAAGAAGCTTGGGGAGAAGGGGATGGCGTGGGCTCCGAACCAGACTTTGGATAGGAGCATAGAGTTGGCAAGAACAACCCTGCCAGTGAGGGTAGTAGGGTGGGCTCTGAGAGAGGCGATTCGCTTTGTCACGTTGTCCAGTATACAGCACTCCATTACTGCTGACGCATATCCGCCTGCCTCCATCCACATGCCCAGATGGTGCACCGGTCCTATGGTAGGACGTGGCATGAAGGGGAGCACCAGTGGAGCGGTGTGTGTTGAGTTAGTAAGGCGTGGACGTGGGCGAGCAGATGGGCCAGGTTGGGAACTAATTGCTGGGCCAGCAGTTCTGAAACTGACCAAGGAGGATGATTTCAGTTTTGGAGGCATTCAGTGCTGCGTTGCTTACCCGGGAATATTCCTGGATGAGGGCTTCAAGCGCGCGTGCATCTTTGTTATTAGACACCCCCACCACGCAATCATCTGCAAATGCCATCATTTTGACTGGGGTTTGGCCTGGCACATGGACCCCAGTGAGTTAAGCATTCACATTTCGCAGTAGTGGGTCAAGGCTGAAGTTGTATAAGAGTGGGCTGAGGGGGTCCCCTTGTCGCAAGCCCCTTTGAGGGAGGACTACTTCCGTTAGGAAGCCTGGCCATGCACTGCCATTGTCGCAGATTCTGTGAGCAGCATTACCCAGTTTATGAAGTGGGGGTAGGCGGAATTGATGGAGGCAGGCCCTTAGGTATTCCCAGTTTACTATATCATAGGCCTTTTGTTGGTCCAAGAATACCAGTGCCCCAGAGGCTGTGGACTGACATGCATTAGCCATGGAGTGCACGTTATCCCAAATTGACCTTCTGGGGATGAAACCAAATTGTTCTGGGGAGATGGTGGCAGATGCTACAGTCCCTAAACGGTTAGCCATAATTTTGGTTAAAATTTTGGTGTCTGTGTTTGTTAGAAAAATGGGGCGCCAGTTGGCTAAGTCAAGCTTATCCCCTTTCTTGAAGAGTATGACAGTAAAGGCCTCACGTCCTCCTGGTAGGAGGCGCGTTTCCAATAGGCTTTGGTTAAGTGAGGCTAGCAGCAATGGGGATATATATTTGAAATATTCTTTGTAGAACTCATATGGAATGCCATCTGGGCCTGGGCATTTTCGGTTTGGCGCACCATGAATGGCTGTCCATAATTCGTTTGGAGTAATTAAATTCATTATTTCTGGGTATCAGAAAATGGTGCAGATATGAGCTTGATCGAGAAATTCCGCCATTTCGGCCAGCTGAATTGGTTCAGCTCGGTATAACTTGGAGTAATAGTTTTGCATTTTGATTGCCACTTCGGCTGGTGTGTCCACAATGGAATTATCCGATCTTTGCACCTGTGTGCAGGCCACGCTCTGGCATGGTGCGAAATTTTTTTTAAAGAAGTATGCGGTGCACTTGTCACCTTTAGTGATGCGTGTGGCCCTGTATTGGACACAAACCCAATGTTTGTGTTGCCTTTTAAGTGCGTTGAGGCGGGTGGCTGCCTTCGCCCACTTCCAGCCCCATGCAGGGCTGTATCCTGTGGCTGGAATGTTGGACTCCAAGTGGGCCAATTCCACCAGAGCGCATGAGATAACTGCTGATGTGGCTCATGAGCGTCTGGAGGAGAGATGGCGATAGTGGCAGATGATGTCCTCTTTGAAAGTTGCCCATGTGGAAATGGGGTCTGCGCAAAACGGTGCAACAAACAATTTTGCCAAAGTTGCCTCTTCCACCCACGTGGAAAATCCTGGCAACACGAGCTCGGGGGGGGGCGGATTTTGCACCAATGTGGGGCCTTTGCAACTGTGACGGGTAAGTGGTAGGTTATCAAGACCAGTCAGTGGTCAGAGAATTCCATTTTCATTGTTTTGAAGTGGGAGATGTGGGGTTGGAATTTTGACGGCATTAGAATAAGGTCTATGTGGGTCATGGACCTTAATTGGCCATTGTGGACGTGGTGATGCATCATGTTTTTGAGCAGTGGGGCATGTCATGGCAGCACATCCATTAACCCAAGGGTGGCTTTTAGAATGCGTAGTTCTATGTGACCCTGTGGGGCGTGGGGTGAGGGAGGCCACCGGTCCATTGGTGAGGTTAGCCAACAGTTCATTTTGCCAACTAGGAAAGAATCAGGGGGTAGCGGGAGGAAATTTGACCAATGAGAAAAATTCCTGACGCTCGTGTGCACCATTTGGGGCATAGATGTTGATGATTGCATGTGCAACGTCAGCCCATGAGAAGGTGACGACGAGCACTTGGCCATTTAGGAATGTTTCTGAGGATGTGAATTTTAAAAAATGATTTTTCCATATTAGCACTGTACAGTGCTTCGACCAAAAGGATAGGGATAGGGGGAGCATTGTTTTCCAAGCTTCCTCAGAACCTCATGGACAGTGGGACTCCTGGATGGCCAGGATATCCACGGGTAAATTGTGTTGTAAAAAACTCAGTTTCCTAGCCCAGGATGAGGAGGCCTTGAGTCCAGTGATATTCAATGTCCCTAGAGTGAAGGTTTCCCCCATCACACCTTAGGTGCGAGGGGTGGGCCCCCAGGCCCACCAGCCTCTTCAAGGTCCCCACGGGCTTTCACAGCAGCGTGGGTGTTAGCAGCAATGCTATAGGGGTTTTTGTTAATTTTTGCAGAAAGAGTCGCGTTGGCTTTGGCCTTCGCCTTTTGTTTTCCTGACGTCAGACAAATTTTTTGCGGTGCGGATGAGTTCAGTGCACCGTCAAGCGGGGCAAAATTTTTTTTTCAGTTGGGATAGGTCCCAAGTCAGTTTCAACCGGAGCTTGGGTGCAGCGATTGGGTGAGATTGAATCTCCCATCAGATCCTCAGATTGAGTGGCCCGCTCAGCATGGGCTTCCCAATCTGATTGGTTGATAGATTCCTGAGTCACTTCCACCACGAAGGTCTCCATGTCCTCCTGTCATTGTGAGTGTGGGATGGCAGTGGTGGCCTTGGCCACTTCCTTGGCTGCGGCCCTATGGGCATGCTTGGCCTTCTTCTGCTCCTGTGGGGAGATGGGCTTTACCAATAGGTAGCAGCCTTGTGCTCCCCACGGGAAAGCCTCCTTGGTGCTTGCGGTTGGTTCATAGTGCGCCTCTCCACTGGCCATGGCCGCCGAGGGGTGCTCTTGGAATGAGACACCCTCATTGATGGGGCATGCGTGCGCCTTATGGCCGAATGCGTCACAGTGGGTGCAAATGGGGGGCGCGCTGTCCATGGTTACCCGGAATGGGTGGGTGGTATGCCCTGCAATATCAATAAAAGTGGAGTGCAGGATCTGGGTTAGGTCCTTCGCGATCTCCTCAGTTGGGGTCAGAACTGCGATGGCTTTGCCAGTGCACAGGTGTGGCATCAGCGTGAAGCGTTGCATTTCAAAAGATTGTATTTCTCTGTATACGGTGAGACCATCTTTCAGGTGTTGCTCCAAAATGTCACGTTTTACTGTAGCAGGCAAAAAGTCAAACGTGAGGAAAATTTGGTTTGATTTTGTCCATCTGGTGCATTTGGTTTTGACGACCCATTGCCCTTCGGGGAGGTCAACCACTATGCACACCACTGCAGCCTCGTCTGCTGCTATTCTGCTTTTGAAATCTAGGTCCAGCCAACCGTGTGACATGGAGTGAGGTGCAACGTACACCGCGGTTGAGAAAATTTTGTGTACATCTTCACAAAATTTTTCCCATAAGGCCGTTTTTTGGATGTCCAGATATACACGGACTCCAAATTCCACCGACAAAAGTGGCTGGGAGTGTGGCGTGTTGATGTACTGGTTGTATCGTGCTTGCTATGCGAGTATCTCTGGGGAAATTGTGACCACCAGTTTTTTGAGATTTTTGTCTATTCTGCCGGATTCTCCAGGGCGTTTTTGAATGTTGGAGGCCGCGGGCCTTCCGCCTGCTCCTCTTACCTTGCTTGCCCAACTGCTCCCTGACATGGGCGCAGACTAATCTCCTCTGTGAGATTATCAAACTAGATTTAGTCTTGAATTGAATAGGTTGCAAAAGTGTTTGCAATGAGAAAGAAAAGTAAGAAAGGTTGTCTGGGACTAACGTTTTAAAGACACAACTTTACAAATAAATAAACTTTCTTTTATCATAATTTAAACGTACAACCTTTCCCTCTCTATACATATTATATTGCTAAAACAATTGTTAAAAGGTATGCACATAGTTCCTATTTTGTATAACCATGTTTAAACCAGCTGTCACATTCTTCTGAATTGTCTCCACTTTATCAAAAGGATGAACCTTCAGTGCCACCTTCAGATTAGAGAACAGAAAGAAGTTAGACAGAGCCAAATCTGGTGAATAGGGTGGATAATTTATAATCTGAAGGTGGCACTGAAGGTTCATCCTTTTGATAAAGTAGAGACAATTCAGAAGAATGTGACAGCTGGTTTAAACTTGGTTATACAAAATAGGAACTATGTGCATACCTTTTAACAATTGTTTTAGCAATATAAATATGTATAGAGAGGGAAAGGTTGTACGTTTAAATTATGATAAAAGAAAATTTCTTTTGTAAAGTTGTGTCTTTAAAACGTTAGTCCCAGAACTCTACTGTATTAATTGCAGCAGAAGCCCCCCAGTATGACGATACATTCCTCTACCAACATCCAGTTGGGGGAGTAAATGTGTTGACCCAAGAACAAGCTTAAAGAAATGGCAGACATAGGGTCTCAGGAGCAACCAAAGCCTTACACTTGTCAGATGTTTGACCAAAGTCTGTCAGACCAGTTAGAATCGTTTGCAGATGCTTTGTCTCTGAGAGGAGTAGAGGTCTCCCTTCCAGTGGACGCTATTGTAACATGGTACCCCAAGAATTGGCGCGGGTATTATAAGTTTCCTGGGAAAACGTGAACCACTGAATTTACATGTAGTAAATAACTGGCATTCATCTTACTTGGAGTGCACTTACTGTGACATTGTGGTAGCCAAAACCCAAGTACAAGCTATAATTGATATGGGCGCTCCTGTTAACATTGTCTCCACTAAGTTGGTGGCGAAGTTGTCTTTAAAACCTGACATAGACCACCAGATGGTGTATGGGACCGCTGGAGCAGAAACCACGCTCTCTGAGGGAGCGTATAGCGCGCTTCCCTTGTAGTTTGGATCCATTGTTGTTGTGGCTCTGGCGGTGGTATTACTAAATAGCAACTACAATCTGTTGATTGGGACTGCATTTATGTGACACTATGGGGCTGTTATTGACATGATGGAAGAGACCCTAGCCATTTTGGGACAGCGGATCCCAATTTATTTCACCTCTAGTGGAGTGCCAAAGAGCTTGGTGCATATGGGACAGATCAACCTTGCCTACAGCGATGGGGTGATTCCAGTGCACTATCATCAATTAAAAGGGAAAACTCGGGCCCTGCCCCACCAGATATACAAATATCAAGGGCTACCGCTTAGAGCAGCTGGAGCTATATCCATTCCCTCTGGACATCAAGTAATAGTAGACACTGAGTTAGTGGTGGAAGTGCCAGCTGGGATCTATGGGGAGATCATTGGGCTTTATCAGCAATTGCAGCTTGAGCCCCACGTGGCTTCAGGCATCATACTTCCAGGCCATGGGGAGATCAAGGTATTGATAGAAAATCTTCAGAACATACCAATTTGAATCCACCAGCATCAGATTATAGTGTATCTACACCTGAACCCAGTTGGGGAGGTCAACCAGGTTCACAAGTTTGGTTCTCTGGATGAATTTGGTCTGCCCATCAAACCGCATCTTAGTGTAATGGCGGTTGTACCACGGGAGAATTTAATGGGGTTATTGGAAGACCAGAAGGATTGGGCGGAAGCTTTATTAAAAAAATACAAAGATATTTTTGCTGTTGATGATCATGATTTGGGGTGCGCTTGGGGGGTTGTTCATTGGCTGGACACTGGGGATCATCCCCCCATCAGGTCTCAGCCAATCCGCCAATCAAGGGCAGCTGAAGAAGTCATCACTGAGGAGATTGACAATTTGTTAGAGCAGGGAATGCTCAAACCATCTAAGAGTCCGTGGGCTTCGCCTGTCCTAATTGTTAAAAAGAAGGATGGTACTAACAGTGAAGTAATCAACTACGGAAGCTCAATAGTATCACCAAAAAAGACTCATACCCTCTACTGAAGATTGATGATGTGCTGGATTGGTTAGGTGGAGCTCACTACTTCTTGGCAATGGATTTGATATCCAGTTATTGGCAAATTGAGTTGCCCATGGTGGAACAAGAAAAATGCGCCATAATCACATCAAAAGGGCTTTTCCAACCAACTCATATGCTGCAAGGGCTATGTAACGCCCCAGCCACGTTTCAACGAGCAATGGACACCATTCTGGGTGATCTGAAGCTGTCATGTGTTCTTGTGTACCTTGACAATATTAATGTCTTCTCTTGCACATTCACTGAGCACCTTACCCATTTGGAAGAGGTATTTTGCCGACTGGCTGAGGCCAATATCAATATAAAGCCCAGGAAATGCCACTTCTTCAAGGATCAGCTGGAGTACCTCGGGTTTGTGGTGGATGTGACTGGGCTAAGACCCCAACCTGCCAAGGTGGAGGCTATCCAGAAGATGACTAAGCCAGTTAGTAAATGGGACATTCAGGTGTTTTTGGGGATGGTGGGTTATTACTGACGCTTCATACCCAATTTCAGTTGCATTGGAGGTCCACTGTTTGAGCTACTAAAGAAGGATGCCATGTTTGAATGGATGGAATGGCGCCAATGCGCCTTTGATACACTTTGAATGGCACTAATTAGTGCGCTTGTGTTGCACTACCCTAATTTTGATAAGGAATTTATAGTGCAGATGGATGCATCACTTTCTGCTGTTGGGGCGGTCCTGTCTCAGAAGGACTATGAGGGGGAGGAGCACCCTGTGGCATACTGTAGTCATAGCTTGAATTGCCATGAATGAAATTACACTGTAACCAAGTGGGAGTGCTTAGTGTTGATTTATGCATATAAGCAGTTTTGAGTCTCCTTGCATGGAGTAAAGTTTAAAGTCATAACGGATCATGCACCAATGCGCTGGTTGCAGAATTTGAGAGCCTGAAGGGCGGCTAGCCCAATGGGCTCTTAAGCTGCAAGCCTATGACTTTGAAATTCTTCATTGACCAGGAGCAAAACGCCAAAACGCTGATTGCTTATCAAGATTGCTAACAATTGCAGTTACAGAAGATTTAAGTGACACAATGTTTGACAAAATGCTCAGCGAAAAGTAAAATGATGAACCTCCTCAAGTTATCAAGTTACTAGATGGACTCAAAACCAATATGTTTCAGAAAAACGGGGAATTGTATAAGTGTATAGGGGACACTACCGTGAATATTCCCAGACCTTCTACCAGATCAAATATTATTATGAGCGCACACCGAGCAGTTGGCCATGGTGGAGTCCATAAGACTCTTGAATTGTTGAGGCCGTGTTATTATTGGGAAAGCATGAAATTTGACATGCTTGAGACCCTGTCCTGCTGCCATCAGTGCCAGGTGGAGAAGTCGTTCCACTAGAAGACTTCATACCAGTTAGTGAAACCTCACTTTGCTTGGCATAAAGTCTCTATCAATGTTATGGGATCTCTGCTGACTGGAGCTAACTGGTCTAAGTATATCCTGGTGGCAATTGACCACTTGACCAGTTGGGTTGAGGCGCGGGCCATTCAGGATCTGGGGGTGGTTACTGTGGCTAAGTTTGTAATGGAATGCATCATTCAGCGTCATGGATGTCCACAGTTTATCCTAACTGACAATGGAACCAACTTCACCTCTCACATTTTACCCAAGATCAACGAATTGATGGCCATCCGCAGGGTCCCAACAACCCCATATCACCCTGAGTCCAATGGAATGGTTGAACGGGTTAATGGGACTCTGGTGAACATACTACGGAAGTTGGTTACAGATAGGCCCTCTGATTGGAGTACCCTCCTTTATACCACTTGTTTTCCTACAATATTAGCTACCATTCTGCCACGGGGAAAAGCCCCTTTCAATTGCTCTATGGATGACATTCCGATTTGCCTGCACTTCTATATGCATGTGTAGAGGACACTGGCAGAATGGACCTGCAATGCTACTTGGAGCCCTAGCAAATACGCTGATTAAATTACAAACCAAAGCGTACTCATTCAGATTAGCCAAGAAAATTAAAAACTAGGCTGCAAATTAGGTATGGCGAAGTGGCCTAGCTTAGTTCAAAGATGGAGATATGGTGCTATTTCATGATCAGCATGGGTTTGGGTGGGAGCACAAGCTCGGGAATATTTGGATTGGGCCATTTGAGATAATAAAAAAATGGGTGTTGCTGCTTATACTATCAAGGATCCCTAGAGCGGTCAGGTTATAAATTGAGTGCATGCGAAATTCCTTTGGCCATATAAGCAGTAATAGAGCCTCTCCAAAAAAGAATAAAGCAAAAAAAACTGAAAAAAATAAATAAATCAGAAACAATGTAAATTTATAACTAAGTTTATTTGGGGTTGCTACTGGAGGTCTTTTGCTTTGATGTCTTCATCTTCCTGTCTTTTTTCAGCTTCCTACGATGGTCCTTTTGTTTTGATCAATGTGACCTTTGTTTCTTCTTCCGCCGCTTTGAGGGTGCCATGGTTTCTATGGGCTCTTCTGGGGTTGGGGATGGAGGCGAAGGCTGCCAAGGTGATAGTGAGGGGGCCAACGTCCACTTAGGGGCCACTGAGCTAGTCTGAGGAGGGGAGGCTGATGCGACAGGACTAGAAGAGGAGGATGGACAGGGTTCCATGGAAACAGGCGAGGTGGTGAGAGCTCAGCTGGTTGATCGAGAAAAAACTGTTCTTGTCCCACTAGGCACAAAGCCTGCAACCACATGCGTTGATGATCCCAGGAAATCAATGAGTAAGCCAGCAGAGGAGGTCAGAGTCATAAGGGCTGGCGAGTAAGCAGGTGATTTCTGGCTTGAGGGGAAAATGCTGCGTCCAGCGCCAGGCAATCAGAATAAAATCCTCCATGCTCAGATACGCTATCAGAAAAGGAGCGTTTGCAGTGAATGCCACTCACTGGGCCCACTTGAGGGCTGTCTGGTGCAGCTCTATTACTGAACCTAAAGTGGTTGCAGGATGCAAAATTAGGTTACCTAAGAGCGCCATGATAGGAAGGTACTGCAATGGATCATTGGCACTGAGGGCGGTGAATGCTGCGGTGACCCCAGAGTGAAGGTGAGATAGCCGGTGTTGCAGAAGTTTACCCCCAGGGACTGGAAGTGGGTAGGAGCATGGGGAGAGGACCACAACCAGATGGCTATCACCCACTGCACAAAGCACAGCATCCTCTGAACAGACAGAGCTGCAGGATGAGGCTTGTCAGGAGATGGAAGCACTAGGTGACTAAAGCTTCTTGCTAGGAGCTGGGCCACGTTGATATATGAAGGCCCTCAGCTCCGCTCCCCTCCCCAGCGTAGCTGGGCCACTATGTCCCTGAAGGGGACGCGCCAAGAAGCCAAATGGTTGAAAAACTCAGGAAGGAGCACTTCCTGGGTCAAAATGGTCGCAAGGTCCACGTCAGCCTTATCCTCATCAGCTGGATGAAGAGGAAACTGGGGAAGAGGGATGTGGCCTGGGTCAGGCAACTCTGCACCAAGCCACATATGAAAGAAGAAATTGAAATCATTGACTCGTGGTTGTTGGCGCACAATGGTTTTCATGACGTTTAAGGAAAAAGAGATGTGCAGCTTATTGTCCAGTCAAGGGGGGTAATGTCAAGAATCTATATTACTGGATGACAAGCCACAATTATGACCAATGAATCATTGGAGGAATTCCACCAAATATTCAATGGGCAGAATCCGCTGAGGATGTTTCAGAGCTATAAGTATTCAATCTCCTTAGGATGAGGCGATAATGGGTTATAACAGGTCATATCAGATTGCCTTCAAATAGGGTGATAAGGCGATGTCAACATTTGAAAAAAATAATTTGGATTGCCTCAAATCAGGGTGATACAGAATTAAAGAACAACAAGCCAAAACCAATGAGAATATGGTGAAACGAATAAACTAAGTGAAAGTGTCAGACTGACTAAGGTCACTGGGATAACAGATAAACAAGGATATTGACAGAAGGAGGTTTTTTAGAAGGAAGAAAGAAGTAAGTAGGAAGGAGCGGACTAGAAGAAATCCGCCGAGATTATTATATTAAAATAAAGAAGTGTTTTGGAGGAAATTTCTTTTTTTATTATATTTTGTTGTTTACAAGTTTCTAAGGATCTGACAATTGTCATATCATCCGTTTCAATTGTTCAGTAGGTGTAACCATGTTCAAAAAACCCTTCAGCGGATATATAGTGAATCACCAAAATTATAACAGAAGGGATTAGTAAGGAGGTGGTACAGTCCAGGGGCCTTTGGTGGTGCACTGAGCACCACCCCACCCTTGGGCATTTTAGCCACAATCAAGCCCAATATGACTAAACTCCATCCCAGTCCCAGCCTATTCAAGACAGATCAGATCAGTCTGGATTGAGTCTTATGGATCTCAGATCAGTACTTTGGATCATTCAATCTAGTCTAAAGGCAGTATCAACTGACGTTTTTAGTAAAAAGATCAATTCGATATTAGCCTTCTCATTCTAAATTCAGCATCAATCTCTTGGTTCATAATTAATTTCGAACTATTATCCTTCTAAGCCATAGAATTCTCCTTCCTCAACTTATCCAGATGTCACATATTATATGGTTCCTAAGTTCAGGCATTGACTCAGACCACTGAATTCTATTCCTAATTACAGCAGCCCTATAGGACCTTTTGCTGGATTATTTTTTATCTAAAATTTTCTCTAAAAAAACCTGTCATTCTCTCCAGTATACAGCGGACTCCACCTTTCTATAAACATTTATTTATTTTCCAAAAGTAGATCTAGCATATACACTACCCTCCATGTTGTATTGCTCATAATTCTTGAGATGCCCTTTTGGGCAATTGATTAAGCGATTCACCATGCTGTCATGGAGCTCATGAGATTGTATGCATAAATCAACATCTGCAATCCGCCACAGATGCCGCATACCCTATTGGAATGTGCTCTCCTTACCAATCCACCACTGACTTGTCCTTATCAAAAGTTAACCAACTATTTTGCTACGCTGTGTCCAATATGCTCATTCAAATGAGGTATGTCCAAATGCAAATTACGTTTTTGTCAACAAGAACCCACATAATCTGGAATGTTACCAACAATTGGCTCTGCTGCAGTTCCACCACACAAAATATCCAACGCCCTGTATCAGGTGACAATCATGTGCAATTTAACTCAAACCGCTTTCTTGTGTCTGGGTACATTAGCAAATACCCTTTCAAGCATACTAACTTTTATTATTTTACTCATGACTATTGTCTTATCAAGACCAACAAGCAATTACAACCTAAACCTAATTCTAGGCATATGCCAACCCTTTTCAAAGGACAAAAACCATGGAAACTGGAAGTTTGTCATCCTCCCTAACTCTTCCGCCCCTAAGAGGTTGCCAAACAAGAACTGCAGTTCCCCATTGCAGCCATTTGGTTTTCCATAGGGGCCTTTAGAAATTTTGAATTTTTACTTCACTAATGTCAATCCTAGAACGTCCCTCCTCAGAGTCGCTTGGATAGCTGTGCCTCTGGTATTCTGGGCTCTTTTATGGGCATAACATTTATACTGGAAACCCAATCCTCTTGCTATCAGCTGTTTCCATAACATTATGAACTGGCCCCTAACTTTAGCGCTCTCTGCCCTCTTTTTTAAAAAGGTATAACAACTGCCTACCTATTCACTATGAACTTATACTATCTTGTCAATCTCATTTTCTCATTATGGCTCTTAATCTCCCTCATTCAAGACAGCAAATAAGTACAGGTGGCCTGCAATGCAACTATGACATCCTCAGAATCCAGTGTCACCTCTGCAAAGAAGCTCACTGTAGTAGGGGTCCTCTTGACCTCTCTGCTGAGGTGGCCAACTAAGTCCTGGACGTCTTTTCTGAGCTTCAGGTTCAATTTGCTGCAGGGAGCTCCGGTCCCCTGCCCCCACCGTTGCCCAACAAAGCGTGTCTCTCCTCAATGTACCTGAAGGTGATGATCACTACTGGGTACGTGGGGCGCTATTCTTAAGCAAATATGGGGAACCCAAAGCCCCTGCTTGACCTAGTTTCATTAGCGGTGCTTGCACAAAATAAGAAGCTTTGAGCCACTTATGCTCTCTACCCTAGGCCGCATCACTGCAGACCTTCCTGCCCTTATTAAGGATTTTTCTGAACTGGCCCCTTCTGTGGCAGTACTCTCAAACATTGCATTCAGACTTTTAGAGCTGCCATGACTCACCATCCGCCCAACAACCATCCTGGGACCCGCTCCCCTCATTCTTGTAGTAATGCTTTCTCCATGGCGCAAGCAATTGGGGCCAGGCCCTTCCATAGCCTCATGCCCACTGTGGATGTACTTAAACTTGTAATGCCACCATCTCCACTTGGACCACCCCACCACCCACGTAAAGCTTCTTCTCCTTCTCCCCTGAGGGTAAAGGCCCCACAAAGCGCTCATCTGGGTTGCATTATTTCACCCATCTTTGCCTTCAAGCCATCAGGACCACCTGGCTTCAACCCATGTGTCAGACCCAGACTCCTACCCCCTTGATTGTGTGGAGGAGTTGACCTTAGCTCAGGATCCCAACAATCCAACTCTATCGCCCCAACAACAGGATCTGGTAGATGCTCTTAATGAGGGCGTGTTGCCCAGCTTTCCCAGGACCAAGGTCCCCACACATCACCCTATCTCCCACACTGGCACAAGTTGCTCTTTTTCTATCACCTTCCAATAAACAGGAGTTTTACTTAATTTCTTTCTCCTATTATCTTCAGCACTTGGTCACATGAAATCACTATGAAAGCACCCCTGGACACAGAGGGCTACCAGGAACTTCATGTATCTAAGAGTTGCTCAATCTTTGCACATTGAGCTGGTTTGGCCACAGTATTGATAGCATCCTCTTCCCTATGTCATGCCATGTGGTGAGGCAGCCTGTTCAATTCTTTACCCATGACCTATGTTTCTGCGACCATTTCTCCGCAGTGAGTGACATGATATATCCAGTGACTATTGGTATGGGGTAGTGGCAACACAAACAAGTAAATATAGACCTGGGGCTTAACTCCCTCTCCTTTTGACAACTGATACTCATTGGAGAGTTACTCCTAATCAACACCCCTTCTTAAAATTCCTTCTGGGATCAATAACATACTTGGCATTGAAAGACTTTCCATGGTAAGCAGTAAGTCAGGTGGTTCCCAAAACCCTTTTTTATGAACTCTAATCTTATCCTTCCTTGAATTTCTAGTTGTATTCTGAGAGAATTAGGCTTTTTACAAGGATAAATCCACAAACTACACTGACAAAACGGCAAATATACTAAATGTAAGTTCCCCCCTACCTTTGTCTATTTCATCTAATTTATCCTAATTTCTAAAGATCCTGAATAAAAAATCCTAAACTCCTTTCCCATAGTATCCATGAAATATTGAAGCAAAATATACTGAGAAGGTTACTTTTACAACTCTTCCATTTTCATTATACCCCTTCCAACTTATAATTTTAACTGTAAATTAAGCACTGAGTCTCTAAGAAAGGAGCGCATATTATTTAGATTTTTTTAGAAGATTTAAAAGAAAGCTAAATTAGGAAGCAGCCAAACATGGCGTGCCTCATCAGCTCTCCCACACTAATTCTTGCGCCAATTTCATGATCTTGACTCTTTTTCTACAAAAATAATAACTACTGTATAAGTGCAACCTAAGAACTTGTTGAAGTAACTGTAAGGCTTTTAGGTCCATCTATTAAGCTGGACTTGGTCATGCACCCTTTCAGGATAAAAAAGAGCTCAAACCCCAAGGCCTTTCACCTTACCCACATCTCTGACCTATGTCATATCCTGGATGAGATATGGGTAGCTGCTCTCGTCCCTGCTTCCTAGGCTCCTTTCCTCAACTTACTCCCAAGCCCACCATAGTCTCCAAATCTGTAGAGTATACTTGGAAAAATTATAAAATTATGTGGATTTGGGGAATATTAAGATCAGCATGGTACCCAGTCCACATCCCTGACATGTAGCTCAATTTTAAATCAACTCAAAAATAGGTAGTTTACTATTAAGTTAAATTTTGGCAAGAAGTCAAAGAGGAGTTGCCAAAAAAGAGATTAAACCTGGCACTTTCACGGATTGGAAAACCTCAAGTTCTGACCACCATATAATTAAATATATTTTGGTGCACTGAAAAGCAACCAAACCAGCCAACCATGTTGGGAGAGGTACCCTTAACACCCGTCAAACCCAACACTCCCCAAACCTGGTAAGTTATGCAAAGTCCTCTGGGGGAGTTGGTCAGATACTAATCCGCTCAAAATAGCTCCTCAATAGGGAAAAAGACCACAGGTAAGCGAGGTATGCAGACCCTGAATCAACCTTAATTTTTATTCTGGACATAAAAAGCCCTGATATCAATAGCTCGTCTGGGGAGCAACCAATAATGCTCCTCAAGAAGGGAAGGCTAGGGGAAATTGACTTAGAATCCCGAAGTGAACTTTGGAATGGGAAGGCGCGCCTTATAAAGGGAGCGCTTTGGGGGCCTCACGAAAGTTATTGATTAGGCTCACACATGCCTAATCTACAACTCAGTGAAGCGCAACTCAGAGCCCAAAATGACCAAACCAAAAATACTTTAAAGCGATTTGATTCAGATTTGGAAAATCCAAATCTGAGTTGGAATGCAACAATCAAATCAAACTCAATTGTTACATCACCCCCCACTAGAGGAGGGCCCCTCCCCAAAGAGGGGCCTCACAGCAGAAGGCTGCCACAATGTGGGCTTCCTGGGGCGAGTTACCTTGAGCCCCAGGAAAATTAGCCCAAATGCACTCTGGGCCCCTCTAAGAAACACAGATGGCAAGAGTGAATCAGGACTTGACTGCCAAAATCAGCCCACTCAGCCCAAGGATGCACGCCCAGCACTTGGCTGCATTGCGCCCCCTCCCGGAGCTCCTGTTGGTGATGGTCTTCCCATCCCAACCAGGAAGGCGCTTTCCCTAACAGAAGTGCAAGTGGGGTGTGTGGTGCAGCGTGACTGGACGTCTGACCCCTTTCTGGGTGGACCATCTGCAGGTGAGGGAGCCCTGCTGGGACAGGTCCCTTTGGTGCCACCGAATCCCTGGTGAGTGGGAGGCCCCACCAGAAAAATTCACTGACGGTCACTTCAAGTCCATGGTTGGCCATAAGTCACCAGCTCCCACTGGTGCTGGTTCCTCTACAACTGGGACCAAGTGACCACTGAGGTTGGCCAAACTGGGGATCAGCAGCGTGCAGCGCACAAGTGACTTCAGAATAATGTCACAGACCAGAAAAACCCCAGTTCTGACCACCATATAATTAAATATTATTTTGGTGCACTGAAAAGCAATTAAACCGGCCACCATGTTGGGAGAGGTACCCTCGGCACCCAACAAACCCAACACTTCCCAAATTCTGGTTGGTTATGCAAAGTCCTCTGAGGGAGTTGGTATGAAACTAACCCACTCAAGATAGCTCCTCAACAAGGAAAAAGACCACAGGTAATCAAGATATGGTCCCCAAATCAACCTTTATTTTTATATTTGGACATAAAAAGGCCCTGCCATCAATAGCTCGTCTGAGGAGCAACCAACAATGCTCCCCAGGAAGGGAATGCTAGGGGAAATTGACTTAGAATTCCAAAGTGAACTTTGGAATGAGCAGGCACGCCTTATAAAGGGAGCGCTTTGGGGCCTCACCTGAGTCATTGATTGGGCTTGCACAAGTCTAATCTACAACTTGGGCGAGGCACAACCTAGCGCTTAAAATGACCAAACCACAAATATTTTTAAAAGTGATCCAACTCAGTTTTGGAAAATTTAAATCCAAGTCAGATTGTAATGATTGAGATGAACTCGATCATTACAGGCACCAAGTTTTGAAATCATCAAAACAGATTTAACATTAGGATTTTACCAAAACAACCTGATAATAGTGTGGTAACTTTGCCAATAAAAATTTGATATGGGGAATTGATTAAGGCATTTATTCCAATACTATGGATCAGGAAATGGTGTTCAAAACTGTTAGTCACTATTTTTAAAATTGGCAACCATTCACTATTTTTAGAATTCAGCTTAGTAACTTCCACTCCTCATTACAACATAAAACCCAGCAGCCTGCTAATGGTAGGGTATTGGGTCATTTTGATTACTTTTTCCTGTACTAGATTTTACACTTAAAATCTTATGGTCTTTATATTCAAACTTATTTAACAAACGTTTAGTATACCTGAACAAGGATACAACAGTAAACTGTTTGTTTAAATTTCAAAGTGAAGTAACTTCAGGGCGTTTAACACCCCTTCTTCACCTGCATCAACTCAGGAAACACATCACACTCTATAAACTCCAATGAGTCTAACCCTAGGCAAGGCGTCGCCTGTCAGTCTGTAGTTACTATTAGGGGGTGTCCAAACACACGCGCCAACAGCGCAGTTTTCTCTTGGCTCGCCCTTATCCTAACAAAATAATGTAACCACAATATAGAAACCTTGAGATGGGTTAAAGGATTATGGGGCCAATTGCTTCAGAAAATTTTCTTGCTACTGCTCAAGTGACTATTATGATTCCTCCCATAGCACAGAAGGATCAGAAAGGTTCATAAGGAACCATCAGGTGTTAAATAATCAATCCCTTGTAGAGATCTCTCCAATGGCCATTTGGTAATGGTACAATACCTATAGAACCGGAGATCCAGAGATAACAGATTACTCATCCTTATGGTTTATCAGGTTGAAGAACATCTCTGGTCAGCCCAGTGTATGAAGATTTATCTGGTGTATCGCCATTATCAGACCCCTGAAGATCCTATTTTTGCTCCTTTATTATATTCTAGGGCTGCTTCAATGCCCACCCAGTTTATAAACAGATTCACAAAGGTGCAGAAGAGGTTTAAGGCTGAGAAATCAGATCTCACCCTTTGTTCCTTATAAAACTAAATAAATTGACCGTGCTTACTTCTTGTTCCCCATTCATATTATGGTAGGACAGCAAATGGTCACATTAAATGCACTTGTTGACACTGGAGTCAAAGGATATACTTTGATCTAGAGTTATACGGGCATTGGACCTTATATTGACCCTTTGTGCACCTGTTATGGGAACCTTTTACCATATGCTCACACTTCCTCTGCACAAACCACTGCGTTTTATTACTCATGAGTATAAATTAGTGAAAACTTCACAGTAATACCTGAATTAATTTACCCTATAATTTTAAGTGTAGGATGGTGGCGCCGCCAGTCATTGAGCAGTGTGTTAAAGCGGAACATGTTTGATTTATCTACAACTATTAGGCGAAATTTGTAACAAACTGAGTTTATCTTAATTGGTGCATTTAGACTTGGGTTCAGATTTTCTGAACTAAGTCAAATCGTTTTAATAATAGATTTTCGGTTTTTGTTGGGATAGGGCGCTGTGTTGTGACTCACCCAACATTTTTATTAGGTTCATATGAGCCTAATTAATGATTTGGTTGAGGCCCCAAAGGGCAGTCCTAAAAGGTGTGCCTGCCAATTCTGAAGTGCACTGCAGAATTTTACTTCTAGCTTTCCTCCCTGAGGATTGTCAGTTGCTCCCCCAGACAAGCTCTGTTTGGTGAGCCAATTTATTAAAAAATGAAAAATATAATTGTTTTGGGATTTGCATATCTCACTTACTTATTGGGTTTTTTGGGAATCTGGCTTTGAGGAGATTTCGCGTTGTTGGGTCAGACCAAACACCATTCACTTTTTTTAGCTAACTTAGTGTAGGTATTTTAGCGCTGCCAGTGCACCAATCTTATTCCCTACTTGACGTTGGTCTGGTTTGGCGCTGTCATTGTGCCAAAGCGTCACTTATTTTATGGTGGTTGGAACTGGGATTTTCTGACTGTTACAAAATTTCATTACTCACCACATTAGGTAACAGGGAATTCTGTGGCGGCAACATTAGAATACTCTTTCACCGATATTGTGCCTGATTTACCTACTTTACCTCACATTCTCGCTCCCTTTAAGCCATTTTTGATGAAGAAGGTGCTTATCAGCTGCCCAGCTACAATGAGTTTGATTTGAGATTCCATCTGATGGTTTACTAATCAAGATCAATTTCCCCTATATCATACACAGATGTGAAAGAACAGTAATCTAAAACTGGATTGACAACATGGTAAAGAAGTGGTGAATAATTAAAAAACCTTTCCCATGTCATCACCAGCAGCTTTTTCACAGATACACGATGTCATTCTGAGACCCTGTGTGGACTATGTTTTCCTGAGAAAAGTAACAGTCTTAAGACCATATCAACTTCCCTTAGAAGCCACCATTGTCCAAGCCAGTTCTAAGTAGAAGTCTTCTTAAACTTGACTTAGTTAACACATTTCACCAAGTGTGGGTGAAGTCTGGTCAGGACTAGCTGACTGCTATACATACTTTGTATGAAAATTAACAGTTCAAGGTCATGTTCTTTGGCTTAAAACGTTCCAGTAGTTTTTCAGCACCACATTGATGATTACATGGGGATCTCAGGTTCTCCTGAGCAATTAACCATGGACTGATATTCTAGTCCACTCTCCCAATACAGAGAAACACGCCAAGGATTTGGTGGCGTATGGTTGCAGACCTTCATAAGGCTGAGTTAATTTAAAAGCCGTTAAAGTGTGAGTTTTACAAAGTTGAAGTGCAGTTTCTCAAGAACCTGGTGCTGAAGGATGGTCATGCTAGTGCATCATCAAGACTAGATGATATTTACTATTGCCTAATCCTGAGACGCAGAAGCAACTGCATAGCTTTCTGAGATCTGTTAAATTTTTAAAGAAGTTCTCATTGGCTATTTTTTGAGTTAGAATCTTAGTTATACTCAATAACAGGTAAGAATGCCCCTTTCATTTGGACCCCGGGGTGCCAACAAGTTGTTTATGAAATAATGGAAGTTTTTCCTACTATCTTGTTTTGCGTCATGCTTATGAAGATAAGCCATTTTATTGTGTCTTGTGACGCCTCAGGCCAACTGTTAGTGCCGTTCTTCTGCAATAACATCAAGGCTGAGAACAACAGTAGCTTATTTTACAATGAAGTTTAGCTTAATTGAGCACTCTTAAGTATATATATATGATAAAGAGCTAGCAGAGGGTTTGTGGTCATATATGCACTGACAGTACCTCTTATAAGGCGCTAAACTTCTATGATTGCGCATAACGATCACAATTCCTTATGTACTTTTAGCCCAAAAAAGCTCACAGGAAAACCAGGACCCACCATGACCTGTTAAACTTCAACTTTAGGTATGAGTTTGTCAAAAGAGCTGCCAATATTTCAACAGATATCCTGAGCTGCAACTCACTAATGGGTCCTACATTAAATATAGACTCTGAATTGTTAACAGTAATTACTCCTGAACTAACCATGACCCTCACATCACTAGCCATTGCCGCAGTTGCTTCCCCACCTTATAGCCTAAATCTAAATACTGTGTCTCCAAATCCAACATTACTCCCAGCTCCCTCATCTGATTTTTTATTGGAGGTTATTCCTTCCAACCCAAATATAGCACCCTTAACAGAAGAAAATTTTCTCCTTAGCTCTTTGGCATTGCAGTCCTCAAACCCAGATAGTTGCGACCTACTGGCAAAGATGGATGTGGGTAAGGCCCCATCTAAATGGTACTCATAAAATGATAGGTGATTAATTTTTGCAATAATTTCTGGGTTCCTTATGGCATACATTCCAGATAATAAGGGAACATCATGATCCCCTACCATGGGGCATCCTGGTGTGAAAAAATGCGCTAACTTGGTTAAACATGGGTATAATTATGATGCCTCACAAAGGATGTGCCTACTGGGATAGATAGTTGTCCTACATGTGCTAATTACAAATCAGACAGAATAGGATGAAATGTCTTCTCCACCCATCGAACAAGGATAAGGGTCATGGCCTCAATTTAAGTGAAATCACTGTAGGTTTGTCAACAACACAGGGGTATGATGCAGTCATGGTAGTTGTCAGATACCACGTTATCAGGAATAATGCAAGAATATATAATCAAACGAGACATCTAAGAGACTTGAAAAGTAAGCCTACTCTAAAGGTTTTAACAAACCCCTAATATTACTTTAGTATAAATCAAAAAGTAGCTATAATCGTTTTAATACTAACAATCTCGTCAGTCTTCCTAATACCTCACTTCCCTGGGAGAGAGTACTCTTTAACTGAAGTAACGGAGCGTTGGGACATAAAGTGACAACTCCATTGGATAACTCACAAAACTACAAATTGAATAAAACGTTAAATGGGTACAATTTCATTAGAAGACTAAAGATTCCCTTAAATAATACAAAGTCTTATCCAAACGGGACATTCAGAGTGTATATCCTGACTATAAAATTTAAACTACAAAGGCATTCATGATCCTGTAAGTGTATCCAATGAAGAGCATTCAAATTGTTAGACCCACTTGAAATAAAGTTCATTTTCCTTATGGAGACTAAATTGTTAGAATTAACATATAATTAACTAAATATATTTTCTAATAAAGCTATACTTTTTATTTCAAATCACTGTTTGGTGACTTTAATCAATAATTACTTTCACTGCTTAACATATGACATATACTTTATCAGTTTGAACCTGAGCAAGACTTGGCCAACCTATTTAAAATAAATAAAACCTTGAGCAAGTCTTAGACTTGAAGCAATTGTTGATTGTCAGACTTATTGGGATTATAATCATTGTGTAACTCTAAAAAATGGAAGCCATATATGATAGTGATCACTACAGGGTACCCAGACATCATTTAATAATACCTGAATCTAATTAATTGCACCATGGAAATAAAATTATTGATAATGTAACTTGTTGGGTCCACAATGGAAATGGTGAAGATGAAGGCCAAATAGGAAGTCTAACCTTGGTCACATTTTAAGGAGTACAAGAAAACAAACGGATATATTAATCACAATGTTTGACCTACTTTGCAACAAAGTGCTAAGGGACCTAATTCAAAAAAGTTTAAATTCAGGAGCTAGTGCCATCTGGGAAAGGGCATCTACTATGGACAGGACTCTTATGAAATTATGTGAATATAATGTTCTCCCAGAGACTTACATCACAAGTGTGTACCTATAAAAATATTTGTCTAGCACGCCCTGCCTTATACCATATTGTGCACTTATTAGGAGTCTATAATGAGGAACTCCATCTTCACATCAACACCCAAGGAGCGTTAATAGTGGTGTTGCTATTTGTTTTGACTAACCATCCAAGTTTGTTTACTATATTTGTTTTACTTAAATCTTTACTTTTAGACAAATGATTTTATTAATTGAGCTTAGTTGCTGAGGTTAATCTGTTGTTATAGTTTGGGAAGGAATTCCCCAACGCCAATGTCAATTTTCAAGATTATTTTATTGCAAATTACCTTGACCACGAACCCACATTTTTATATGTAACAGGTAAAATGATGGAATCAAGTAATTTCAATTTACTCTGGGCCACAACATAATAGCTTCTGAGTGTAATGGTCAAGAAACTTCCAGTTCCGTTTGCCATCTTACCTTGGGTTTGACACTGATCTTTGACGCCAAAATAATGTCTAGTGCGAGGTTTTACTCTTAAGGTAAGTGTTAATACCTCGTGAAACTAACCAATAAGACCTATAAATTAGGGAAACTCAAGTGAGAAAAAAGATGAAATAGTTAAGTGAAATTGAAAACCCCAGAATTAACCTCATTTATTTATTATTAAATAAAAAATGTCACCCTTAAGAAGATCCCGATAAGGAGCCATAAGACAAGGTAAGGGTGGCCTTAGAGCCATAGGAGTAACCCATCTTGGGGTGAAAAATCCAGAGGAAGAATTCTGAATGAAGTTCAGAATTGAACAGGCTTGACCTTTAAGGTCGCCCTTCTGGGGAGCCTCTCCCACACAATTCTTCAAGCTCCTATGAGCCTAAAGCATAGCTCAGGTGAGGCACAGCCCAGTGACCAAAATCGACCAAAACCAAAAATCTTTATAACAATTTGACTTAGGATTCATAATTCTGAACCTAAGTTGAAATGTAATGATCAAGAAAATCTTGATTATCATATTACCCCCCACTAGGGAAGGGCCCCTCCTCAAAGAGGAACCCCATAGTGGGAGGCCGCCACCATGAGGGCATCATGGGGCGAGTTACCTTGAGCCCCAGGAAAATTAACTTAGAGAAATTCTGGGCCCCTCGTAAGAAAAAATGGCGAGGGAGAATTGGTATTGGGCTTCCAGAATCAGCACACCTGGCATGAGGAACCATTCCCAGCACTTGGCTGTAGTGCGCCTCCCCTCCCATGCTCCAGTGGCGATGCTCTTCCCATCTCAACCAGGAAGGCGCTTTCTCCAACTGAAGTTTGGGAGGGGCGCGCAATCCAGCGCAGCTGGACAGCTGTCCCCTTTCCTGGTGGACTGTCTGTTGGTGAGGAAGCCCTGTTGTTACAGGTCCCCTTGGTGCCAACTGAATCCTGGCTAGTGAAAAGCCCAACTGGGATTTTTGCACTGATGATCACCACAGGTCCAGGGTTGACCATCAGTCACCAGCTCCCACCACTGCTTATACTTGACAACTGGGACCTAACGTGACCACTGATGTCAGCCAAACTAGGGATTTATGGGCGTGTTGAACGCACATTTTGGTTCAGTATTATGTACCAGTCAAGAAACTATCAGTTCCCAATCGCCATCCTGCCTTCAGTTTAACATCGATTTTTAATGCCAAGAGAACGTCCAACGCAAGGTTGGACTCTTGAGGTAAGTGTCGGTACCTAATGCAACTAACCAATTAAACCTCTAAATTAGGGAAACTTGGAGCGAGAAAAAAGATGAGATAGTTAAGTGAGGTATTGGATATGAGAATCAACCTCACTTTAATTATCAAATAAAATGCCACTTTTGAGAAGATCCCAATTTTTAGGCGCCATAAGACAAGGTAAAGGTGGCCTTAGAGCCAAAGGAGTACCCCATCTTGGGGTGAAAACTCCAGAGGAAAAATTCCAAACAAAGTTCAGAATTGCACAGGCTTGACCTTTAAGGTCGCCCTTTCAGGGAGCCTCACCTGCATCATTTTTTAAGCTCTTGCAAGCCTAAAAAAATAGCTCAGGCGAGGCACAGACCAGCACTTAAACTCATCCAAAACTTAACATCTTATAAATGATCTGATTTGGGATTCAGAAAATCTGAACATGAGTCAAAATGTAATGATCAAAAATTAATGATCGTTACTGAGGGTCAAATTCTAACCACCCCACTGGCAATATAACCAAATCATTTTCTATTAAATAATGAGGCTTCATGGCTTTGTAAATTGAATCCCTCTTTTTATTAACTATTCTCACCCTTGCCCCGCTGGCGTGAAAACAATTATTAGGGGTTTTCTCAAAAATTCTAAGCCATAAATTCTACCATTTTCCAGAATAACTATGCACTACTTGGTACTATACTGTTTATTTAATATGATGGAAATGGAAAATTGAATGTGATCTATTCTTTCATCTAGCTTGTATAAGCTGAATAATAGAAATGCTTGACAATAAATTACTTTATCATCTGATTAGTGGGTCACTGTCCTTATACAGTCCCCTTTTATTTTAATCTAGAAAGTTCTGACCTGTGCAGTTGTAATTCAAGCCTAAGCGTTGATTACAAAATCTGGTGCTCACTACAGGGGCACTCTTAATACCCTGTTTTCCGCTATAGAAAAACACTAAAGTGTCACATTCTGATGACAATTGGTGGGGAGACTCACTGTACATTTTTATGATGAATCAGACTATGAGGAGGCTCAGCTGAGTTATAGCAACACGTTCCTAATTACCAAAGCGTTATTCCAAGATGAACCAGTGGAAGAAGCAGTTTTTAATATCACCAAAAATATTATGAGTCGAAAGCTTTATGCATCCTGATCCAATATCAGGGGCTGGAAATAAGGGAATTAATTTCTTAATTGTATAAGTCTACCTAGAAGCAGGAGAAGGCTGAACAAAATGTTTTGGTTGAACGGCACCACTTCTACTAGCTTTTTGAAGCAACTCCAGCCAAGATCTTAAGCATACTATTTACCATTATATATAAGCTCATTGCCAAGGTGATTGTGTCAGCTTCTAATTCCAATGATTCTATGGAGGAAGTCGTGGCTATTGGGCCTAACGTCTTAACTGCTATACCCCTATCAGCTTCTTCTGCCAGCTTTGGTGCTGCAGCTAATGTTTCCTACTAACTATGAACCTCAAGTCACACCAGCGCCTTATCCATTGGTTAACCTGTAAACTTTTCAAAATTAATAGGCATGGAAATATCCTTACCTTCATACGTTAATATGAAAAAGCAATGGGAAATACCAATGACCATACAAAACTGGTCATGATGATGAAATTTCTGGTTCCATATAGTCAGAAGTTTAGCTGATGAAACTAACAGAAGTCATTATGTCTCACCTTAACACCAAAAGCATTACTATGATGAGCTTGGTGGGATGGAACTAATGATTGGACAGAAAACCGCCTTTTTATATTAACTTTAAAAGCCTGCAAAGAAGTTGTAGCCTTTGCTTATCATTTTTACTATGAAGCTTAAGTGCTGCATGAGGCCAAAGTTCTGAATCATTATGACGCTCAGATCAATTTTTCTCTACACCTGTGAGCCTCACGTAGAATTATATCAGGTAATGTTACCCATCTTAAATTCAATACTACCATTACAAAAATGGTAAATTTCCTCTGGCTCTGCACCCTTACTTTCAGCGCTCCTAATACTAAGCCTTTCAATAATGAAATAAGTAATTATTTATTGACTGCAACCACCAACAAAAATTTAGAAAAAAGCTCTGGAGGAGTAGAAAAGGGATATCCTAAATCTGTCAAAGTTCAAAAAACCAGTTAATGATCAAAAATTGATGGGACGTTAATTCATTGGTGGAGCAGCCCTTATGAATAAAATCAACAAGTGCTACGCCTCTGCTGCTGCAGACAAACAATAATTTATTTAGTTACTTGAGTCAAGCAGATACTCTTGACGTTCAAAACTTCTCAAGCCCAGATAATCATGCTGATTGAAATTATGTTGATATTAGTGTCACGATTCTGATATGACTGGACGATAAGCCCTAAGTCAATATGGTAGATTAGATGAAATCTGCTGAGTTGTTTTGAGTATGATTAATTTGAGTGTGCTTTGAAATGAGACGATATTGGGTTGCTGGGAAATCGGCTGAATTAGATGATTGTGAATTAGTAGTTATTAAATGAAGAATTGGCAGAATCAATGAGATAAGGCGAAGTGAATTACTAAGCCATGAAAGTGATACCATCCAAAGTTGCTATGATACAAGTGGGATGAGATGATCAATAGGAGGTGGTTGTTAATAGTTTTAGAATGGGCGATACAGCGAGATTCAGCTGTGTTTATTATTTTAAATAAAGAAGTATAGTGGGGGCAAGTGCTCCATATTATCAATAAAAGTTTATGTCTGATGTTACAAGGGTAACGTTCCTCATATTGTCAGTCCTATTGCTCAGTGGGTAAAACCCTGCGCAATTTCATTTACGACATATCTCAACAAAAACGCAAATTATAGAACAGTGGTGCTCACTACTGGGGGCCCATTGACCAATAATAAACAATGAAAGCTCAGTTGCCGCCATTTGATTGCGAAGGAAATATCCATAGGTTTTTTTGGCGATTTGAGTTTGCAACTAGAAGGTACTTTGGATTGACAGAGGGCGAAACTATGGCTCTCCTCTTTGGATGTTAGAGTGCTGATCAAGTTGTTTGTTACCTCTCAGATAGTTCTGTTTCATACCATGAAGTCAAGGAGATGGTGCTGCAGTTGTTTTGTGGAACTGTGAAAATGTCACAGCAAAAAATTGAGTTTTTAACTATTAGGCTTCAACTTAATGAGACAATCACTGCGTTCACTGATTGATTCTCAGCTGAAGCCCATATGTTAATTGGGGCAGGATATCTAACTGAATGTGACATATGCATAGCGTTGACCTCTGCTGTGAAACCATATCATGAACTTTTTAATGCCTTGGCTCCATATTTAGAGGTTGACATACCCTTGCTTAAATTTGTCCAAATTTTACGCTGTCTATCCACTACCTTCCCTCTACCCAATATAGAGTGGAACCCTAACGCCTCCGCTGCTGGAATTTCTTATCCAGAGGAATTATCCATCCCTGTTCAGCATCCATTAGGCATCCCCTGGCCTTATCATCAATACATGCCTCACTTCCAATCCAATTGTCAACAGCAGCTCACCTATCAGGAGGAGCTGGGCTAAACTGTTCAATTCCAGTCCAACCTTTGGGGTGGCTCCTTTTACAATGATCAGGGTTGTAGGTCTTATGGGATTAATTGCTTTTCATGTGGTCACTCCAGGCACCTGGCTAGAAGTTGTCACAAACTTTGGGCCCAGTACTTACCACAGGAGCAGTACCACCAGGGAAAAGTCAGAGCGGAGTAGATATGGGACTCTCTACCTCCGCTATTCTGAACCAAAACGTCCCACCAGAACTTATTCCTGTACCTTCAGTAAAAGTTCCTCAGTATGATGCTTACTTCTTATATCAACAACCGGTTGGAGGGGTGAATGTGCTGACACAAACTCAATTCACAGACATGGCTGAAGCAAACTCTCAGGAACAGCCAAAGCCTTATGCTTGTCAAATGTTTAATCATCTTCTTACTGATGAACCAGATCCATTAGCTGATGCGCTTATCTTGACAGGGGTAAGCGTGGCCCTCCCTGTGGACGCTATTGTTAAAGAATGCCCTAAAGTGGGGAAGGGTATTATGAGCTTCCTTGGGAAAAAAGACCCATTAAATTTCCATGTCTTAAAACAATCAGATGCATCTTACTCCGAGTGTACTTACTGTGATACTGTCATAGAAAAAACTAGAGTTTGTGCGATAATCAATACAGGTGCACCAATCAACATAGTATCCACAAGGTTGGTGTCAAAGTTGGCATTAAAGCCTGACATGGAGCATCATATGGTGTATGGGACTGCAGGAGCAGAAAGCACAGTCTATGAAGGAGCGTACAGCGCGCTACCCTTGCAGTTTGGGTCAATTGTCATTGTAGCCCCAGCTATAGTGTTACCAAACAATAACTACAACCTGTTAATTGGAACCACTTTTATGTGCCACTTTGGGACTGTTGTTGATATGACAGCGGAGACATTTGAAATCATGGGGCAGCGGATCCCAATCTACTTCACTTCCAGCGGAATGCCAAAGGATTCAGTACACATGAGTCGCATTAACCTTGCGTACAGTGCTGGAGTGGTTGCAGTTCACTTTTATCAACTAAAGAGCAAGACTCGATCCCTTCCTCACCAAATTTATGAATATCAAGGGCTACCGCTTAGAGCCACTGGAGCTATATATACTCCCTCTGGGCACCAGGTAATCATAAGCACTGAGTTAGAGGTGGAAGTGCCTGCTGGGCTATTTGAGGAGGTCATTGGGCCCTATCAACAATAACAGCTTGAGCCCCACGTGGCCCCTGGCATTATACTTCTGGGGCATGAGGAGATCAAGGTCTTGGTAGCGAATCTACATGATAAACCAATGCAAATCTGCTGACACCAAGTAGTTGCATCCCTCCATTTCATTCCAGTCGAGGAGGTCCATGGGATTCATGAGTTTGGCTCACTGGATGAGTTCAGTCTGCCTGTCAAAACACAGCCCAGCATAATGACAGTGGTACTGCATGAAAATTTAATGGGGTTATCAGAAGATCAGAAGGATCAAGTGGAAGCCTTATTTCAAAAATACAAAGAGATCTTTGCTGTTGATGATAATGATTTGGGGTGCGCCCAAGGAGTGATCCATTGAGTGGACACTGGGGATCATCCCCATTAGATTTCAGCCAATCCGCCAATCTAGAGCCATGAAAGAAGTTGTTACATCAGAAATCAATAAACTGTTGGAGCAAGAACTGCTCAAACCATCAACGAGCCCATGGGCTTCCCCTGTCCTAATTGTCAAAAAGAAGGATGGTACTAACTGGGTAACAATTGACTATTGCAAGCTCAACAGCATTAAAAAGGACTCATACCCTTTGCCAAAAATTGATAATGCATTGGGCCGGTTAGGGGAGCTCGTTACTTCTCTGAAATGGATTTAATATCTGGCTATTAGCAAATCGAGTTATCTGCAGTGGAACAGAAAAAATGCGCCATTATCACATCAAAAGGGCTTTTTCAACCCACTCATATGCCGCAAGGGCTATGTAACGCCCCAGCCACATTTCAAAGGGCAATGGACACTATCCTTGGCAACTTGAAGCTGTCATGCGTTCTTATATACCTTGATGACATCGACGTTTTCTCCCGCACGTTTTCTGAGCACCTTAGCCATTTGGAAGAGGTATTCCGCCAGTTGGCTGAGGCCAACGTCAAAATCAAGCCCCGGAAATGCCACTTTTTCAAGGATTAGCTAGAGTAACTCAGGTTTATAGTTGATGCAACAGGTATGAGGCCCCAACCAGCTAAGGTGGAGGCCATTCAGAAGATGACTACACCAAGCAGTAAACGAGATACACAAGTATTTTTGGGGATGGTTGGCTACTATTGTCACTTCATACCTAACTTTAGTTGTATTGGAGGTCCGCTGTTTGAGTTGTTAAAAAAGGATGCCACGTTTCCATGGATGGAACACGTCAACGCTCCTTTGATACTCTTCAAACAGCGTTGATTGAGGCGCCAGTGCTACATTACCCAAATTTCGAAAAGGAAATTATCGTACAGACTGATTTATCTCTTACCGCTGTGGGGGCAGTTCTGTATCAAAAAGGTGATGAGGGGGAGGAGCACCCAGTAGCATATTTCAGTCAAAGTCTGAATAGCCATGAACAAAAACATACTGTGACCAGGCGAGAGTGCTTAGCAGTGATTTATGCTTATAAGCAATTCAGAGTATATTTGCATGGTGTAAAATTCAAAGTTGTAACAGATCACGCCTAGTTACGCTGGCTGCAGAACCTTAAGGAGCCTGAGGGCTGGCTAACACGATGGGCCCTTAAACTACAGGCTTACAACTTTGAGATCCTTCATTGATCAGGAGTTAAACCAGAATGCTGACTGCTTGTCAAGGCTACCCATTATTGCTGTTATAGCAGATCTGAGCGATATCATGTATGCCAAAATGCTTAGCGGAAATTTGATGATGAGCCACCTCAAGTCATCAAGGCGTTGAATGAAATGCGAGCCAATACTTTCCAGAAGAATGGAGAGTTGTACAAGTGGATTGGTGATTCCACGGTAAATTTCCTGTGACCCTCAATGTGGCCTAACATTATCATGAGCGCACATAGGGCAGTTGGCATGGTGGTGTGCGCAAGACATTGTAATAGTTGCGTCCTCAGTATTACTGGGAAAGCATGAACTTTGATGTGCTTGATACTATCTCCTCCTGTCACCAGTGCCAAGTGGAAAAGGCATTTCACTGGAAGACCTCATATCAATTAGTAAAGCCGCACTTTGTAAGGCATACAGTTTCCATTGATGTCGTCAGCCCTCTGCCAACGGGAGATAACCAATCCAAGTACATCCTGGTGGCGATTGACCACTTGACCAGGTGGGTTGAGGCAAGGGCTATTTGGGATCTGGGCGCGGTTACTGTGGCTAAGTTTGTAATGGAATTCATCATTCAGCATCACGGCTGCCCACAGTTTATCCTTTCTGACAATGGCACTAATTTTACCTCTCACATACTTTCCAAACTCAACGAAATAATGGCCATCTGAGGGGTTCTAACAACTTAATATCACCCCGAGTCCAATGGAATGGTCAAACAGGTCAATGGGACCCTGGCGAACATTCTCCAAAAGTTGGTTGCTGATAGGCCCTCCAATTGGAGTACCCTCCTTTCCACCGCGGTGTTTGCCCAAAACATTAGCTATCATTCTGCCACAGGAAAAAGCCCATTTCAATTGCTTTATGGATGACACCCCGCGTTGCCTGCGCTCCTATATGCTTGTGTAGAGGACACCAGTGGAATGGATCCGCAATGCTATTTGACCACCCTAATGATACACTGATTAAATTACAAACCAAAGCATATTTATTCATTTTAGCCAAGAAAATCAATACCCAGGCTGCTGATCAGGTATGGCGAAGTGTCTTAGCACAAAACAAAGATGGAGACATGGTTTTATTCCATTATCAGCATGGGTTTGCACGGAAACAAAGTTAGCCAGTATTTGGTTTAGGCCATTTAAAGTTATTGAGAAGACCGATATGGATGTGTATACTATTAAGGACCCTGCTAGCAGCCAGATCATCAACTGAGTGCATGTAAAGTTTCTTTATGAATATAAGCAATAGGAGCCTTATTTTCCAGTCAAGGAAGGGGTAATGTCATGATTCCAATATGACTGGATGATAAGCTCCAAGTCAATATAGTATAATGGATGAAATCCGCCAAGTTGTTTTGAGTATGATTAATTTGAGCGTGCTTTGAAATGAGATGATATTGGGTTGCTGGGAAATCAGCCAAATTGGGCTATAGTGAATTAACAAATGAACAAATGAAGAATTGGCAGAACCAATGAGATACGGCGAAGTGAATTACTAAGCCATGAAAGTGATACCATCCAAAGTTGCTATGATACAAGTGGGATGAGATGATCAATAGGAGGAGGTTGTTAATAGTTTTAGAGTGGGCGATACAGCAAGAATCAGCTGTGTTTATTATTTTATATAAAGAAGTATAGTGGGGGCAAGTGCTCCATATTATCAATAAAAGTTTATTTCTGATGTTACAAGGATAACGTTCCTCATATTGTTGGTCCTATTGCTCAGTGGGTCAAACCCTGCACAATTTCGTTTATGGCATATCTCAACAAACACGCCAATTTTATAATAATTAGCATGTACAACATACAATTTTGGCTAATTGTGGACAGCAGACACCCATAAATATAGTTTCTTCAAAGATAAAGAAGAAATTAGAGACTGAACCTGATATTGCCCACAGCAAAGAATATGGCATCATGGGCCCTAATGCCACTAATAATTCCCTAGGAGTTTATAGCTACTTGCTACTGGGGTTTGGTAAAAATATGTTGTAGCTTCCATCATCGTTTTACCTCATGTATTTTATAAATCACTTACTAGTGCCTTTTTTATGAAGAAATATGGGCTGAAAGTCAACTTTGAGGAAAATACTTCAAGGTTGGAGGACAACAAGTTCCCCTGTATTATACCTAGGAATCCTCTTATGAAAAAATGGCCTGGTGGGCATAGGTATTGAGCGTTAAATTAATCCCACTGAGATTGCGTTGCCAACGCCTAATGAGGAGATAGCGGATTTTTTTTTCAGAGATGGATTGTAGACTAGTTGACAACGTGCATGCTGTGCTGTCAAAATATGAGGATCGCTTGCTTTATTTTTTAAAGCCTGCATGGTAAATTGGGCTGAAGCTCAGCTGGTGAATCCTCAATCTTGCCAGTTGCTTACGGTTCTAGAACCATTCAGAAATGCACTAAGCATATGAAAATGGCTCTGACTTTTCTGGCCTTTTTGAGTTTAATTTTCCCATCATAATCAGGAACTTCAGCCAAGGCAAGAAAAGTTGCAAGCTGTAGATCCTGAGATCCCAGCTTGCTGAAACTCTCCAAAAGCGACTTAAGATATAAACTGGAAAGATGATTAAATTAAAATAAATCTTTATTAGACTAGTTTATTTGATGATAATTCATTAGGCCAGGCGCCAGTATCTATACCTATAAGACATCTCCTAGTCACCTTCAAGCATGAAATCTCAACAGATATTTTACCACCTCAGTTCAGCCCTTGAACTGATATGACTGAGACCTTTTGCTAGGTTTATTGGTGGCAAAATATTCTCATATTCGGGAGAATTAAATGATGAAAATCACAACAGTGAGCGTGCAAAATGGTCCTATGATCATCTCAAAATGAGTTTTCTCACACTGCTGATGAAACACAAATTCTAAGAGATTTTGTGGCTGATACAAATATATAATGTACCCTTAATTGGGCTGTCAGCGGGCCTCTCTCAATAGCACTAACTACCCCCATTTAGGCAGTCCATGTGCAAGTGCTATCATGATGATTATGAGTACTAACATACAAATGTGCCCTAAGGTGGGAAATTGATTACGTTGTTCATTTGTTTGATTATCCATGGGACTTTTACACGTTAACTTTGGGTCAGTCCCAAATAGTTTTGTATATGAATTTCTTAATATTGGTCCTTATTAATTGAGACTAGTTGCCGAGGATTGGGGCAGAGATATTTGGCTTAACTGTGTGAATGTATTTGGCCCAAGATGCCAATAAAAATTAATTGAATTGATGTTGAGTTGATCAACCCAGCTGAGTAGTTGCAGAGAAGGTTAACCTAAATGTGTGGGGATATTTGACCTGAGATTTAGTAATATAATTAACTCCACGTAGCAATAATTGGACCAAGCCATGTTATTGTAATAGGTTTTAATTAGATTACTACTTCAAGCATTAAGTGGGAAAATTGGCCTGATCTATAGGTTTTCAAAGGGTTTATTTTCGAGTCAACCACAGAATTTGAAAAGTGCCTATGTGGCTTTCAGTGCCAACAGAGGTTAAATCTACCTCCAAGCTTGAGCCCAACTCTCAACATCCCTTTATTGTAAATGTTGAATTTAATGAGGAATTTATTCCCATTGGATATTGTAAATATGGCTGAAGCCACTTAAATTTACCTCAGCACATTTTTTGAAGTCCAATAGTATTTAGACTCTGCACTGGACAAAAGTGTACTATTAAACCATGGCATCAGGCCCTTATCAGAATGGATTCACTTTTCAACTTCCTGAAGGGATGTATGAAAGATCCTCCTGCCAACCTGCCACTCCAAAAAGGATCATGCTGTTGCCTCTGGTGCCATCTACCCTAACCAGGGAGGAGTTTAAGGTGTTTTTGTAGAACACCTATTATTACATGGTGCAGATCCAAAAGCATCCGATAATTGCTTATGTTTATGTGCTGCATGGCCTGATGGCCTCATCTTCTTACTTAACATCTAACCCCCACTTATTCCTGTAATTGGATGTTTGTTCAAGGGAGAGAAATGTTGCGGTTTGGGTTTACCAATTATTCACGTTTTAAATTTTATTCGAGGTGGGCCAACCTGAGGATGATACCACACCAATTAAGGGAAGCAAAGAAAATGGGAAAGGAGGATAAAACCTGGAAAGCCTCTATGCGCGGCGTATGATATGCCAGGAACTTTATAGACCACCTTTGCTATTTGCTATCTCATTTTGGGGCATTGGTGCAAAAAATTAACACAATCAAAATCGTCCCCTACCCAAAGTCCATTACCAGGATTGAATTTGTGGAGGCAGCCAATTATTCATGTTATTATCTATATTTATTTTATCTTAAATCATTACTTTTAGACTATGGATTTGATTCTTTGGGCTTAGCTTCTGAGGGTAATTTATTGAATTAGTTTATGATGGATTTCCTCAGTGCTAATGTCAATCTACCAGATTATCCTATGGTGGATTACTTTGCCTACGCGCCTATGTTTTTATATGTAGTTAGTAATTAGTAGGATTAAGTTACTATCAATTTTACTTTGGGCCATAACAAGAATATCTCCTGAGGGTCAAATTCTTCCCACCACACTGGAAATATACCCAAATCATTTTCTATCAATTAATGAGGCTTCATGGAGTTGTAAACTGAATCCCTTTTTTATTATTTATTCTCACCCTTGCCCCACTGGCGTAAAAACAATCATTAGGGGGTTCCCCCAATAACTTCCAAGCCAATAATTTCTACCAGTTTCATTATAACTTTTCACTATTGGTATTCTAATTTGAATTTAATATAACAGGAATGAAAATTGAAAGGGATCTTTTTTACCAAATTTGTATAAGCTGAATAATCTAACCTTACAATAAATTACTATATCATCTTATTGGAGGGTCACTGTCCTCATACAGTCCCCTTTATTTTTAACCTAAAAAGCTCCTACCTTTGTAGTTGCAAATTAAGACTAAGTGCCAATTACAACAAGTGGCTTATGAGAAAAAAATGTAATTTAGCATCGCAAATTATTGGGGATGTATGAAGAAAATTGAAGCAAATTGTTCTTACATTAATTAGCTTCATAACAAATCAACCATTGATTCTAGAGTTAGCAAGTATTTGTAATGAGTTATAGAAATTCTCAGGAGTGACATTTTAGAGTCTAACAAAAGGATCAAGAGACTGATTGAAATTTTTCCAAGAGCTTCAAAAGCAAGATGTCGCAGCCCTTGGTGAAATGGATGCCTAAGTTTATTTTAGTCAGAATATTAGGGAAGAACATGTTCAGCACTTCAAAACTCAACTAGATAATTTTTTTAAATACTTATGAATTTTTGCACACTGAACCTCTAAAGCTCAGTTGGTTTCACAAATAGTTATTATCAGTTTAGACCATGTTGAGAAGGATCCAATATCCTGCACAACCCAGGTGGCTACTCACTCAATCCTCAAACGCCTCAACAAATGAAGAGCGAGATAAAAAGCAATTAATTTAGCTGAGAAGTTTTAACTAAAGCTTGTTGTCGCCTTAATAAAGCTGAGCAGTGTTAAAATCCCTCTTGAAATAACTAAATTCCAAGATTGACAAATCTCTACAAAGCGCTTAGATCAGGAGATTAAAGATGACTTGAACTGGCGCATTGGATTTTTAGAAGATGAGAAACAAACTCTCTAAAACTTTCTTCTCTTTTAGTTGTTTATAAATCAATGTTCTTGACATTCGCATTAATGACCTGGAGGATTATAGAGTTGTTGTCAAAAGATGCATTAACTTGTTGGATGCCACACCATGACAAACCATTGAAGAAATCAAGAATCACTTAAACCCATTACAAGATCAAATTTGCTGCTCTCCTTACATATTGAGAAGATAGATGCATTTAGTAAAATAACTGAATCAGATTCTCTCAGAGTTCATGTTGTCACAGGACTGGAAGCTGATACTTTTAAATCTACCTTCAAGTACAAATTTACACTTGGAGAAGGAAGTATTGTATCATTACCCTACATCTATGAAGACACAATGGAAGGTGCAACAGATCATCAAGAGGTTCATCATATCTTATCTTGTTCAAGTCTCATGGTGCAGGAAGCTATGGTACCTCACATGGACAGCCTGAATTATTTGAGATGAAGTGAAATACGCGCTTATTAAAGAATTTAATTCTAAGAAAAGCTTATGTATGAAGAAACAGGATTCATGAGAATCAAACTTCTTTAGACTGAAACCCTACCCAAATTTGCGGATCACTTCTATATTGAGGGTCAAACTCTGATGTTCTCAAATACTTACTTTAGATAATGCCATAGCCGCTGTTGTTGCTGGGTTACATAGTAATCCTGACTTGGCCATGCACGTTAATTCAGTCAAAAAACCTTCAACTTTGTGTTAGACATTAATGAAGCTCTGCTATATGTGGTTGATATACACAAACCGGATATCACCCAAAAAGCTCCCAAAAACCTAGAGTGTATACCATGGAGGAAACAAGTTAAAAAAAGGTAAACAAGCATAAGTGCAACTATCATAAAAATAATAGCCACACTGAAGATGAGTTCTTCAAGATGAACACTGCCCTTAATTAGCAGGTAAAATGGTGGTCAGCATAAGGCCAGGTCTCTAAAGTCAACCAACTTACAGTTTCTAAAACCAAAACATTGCCAAAAATCTCATCTCATGTGCATTTAGAACCATTCTAGTGACGACTCTGAAGGGGGTATGAAGATACAGGTATCATATCTTAGGTACACCATCTGAGATCCAATTATTGATTGATTTAACACTAAGAATATTGATGACGCCCAATTCCAAGAGGACACCTACATCATCCAAGTTATTAGGTCCAAGAGTAATTGATACAGTCAGTGATGCTAACCAGTAACAATTCCTTTTTACCGGTCCTTCTCAATCATACACAGTCTGTGTAATTCAAAAAAAGTATCCCAAGATAGTAAGAAATCTTAATGCAACGTTCCATCTTAAATATGCTTAAGCTTTATCAGCAAAATTCTGAGGAACAATAACTAAAATTAAAATGTGGTGATTAAAAGTCAAAGTAATGGCTATCTTGGATATGAAGCATAAATCAACTTTATCTCTACTCCTGGATTGTTAAGAAAATCAAGCTCATCCCAGAAGTTGAGTACAATCAGGATTATAGCACCGTAGGTCCAAATAACACCAAAGCTATAGGTGCTTACACTTTATTGTCAATTTAAGTTGACAAACTAGTTTTCTCAGCTCTCATGATCACTTTGTTTAAAAGCTAGTATGACATAATCATTTGGATGCAATTTATGAATTGATAAAAAGGAGTTATTAACAAGAAGGTTGTCTATCTATCCTCTATTATAAATTTACCTTTATGCTTGATAATATATGATCCAGCAAAAAGAAATGCTCTTGTCTGGTTAAGTAACTATTTCCACTTTGACTTCATGTTATCCTACTTCTGGAAAGAATACAAAAAAGCCCCATAATTTTATAGATGCAGCAGATGGCATACCATTTTATGTTACTGAAGATGTAAAAGTTAAACCAGGAGAACAAAGAGTGGGTTTTACAACATAATCCTGAAGATATCTCCAAAATTCTTATTACACACCACTAGCATGGAAAGAGTTATTGAATTCAAAATAAGATTATTGCCAAGTGTCCTTGACCCATAACATCAGTGGCAAATCAAGTTACTACTTGAAGATCTCACAAGTTGCAAAATTATAGTCAAGATACATCAGGAGATTGGAAAAGGGCTTTTATTCTTAATTGATGAAATTGACAAGTAACAATTTTTTGTACTCAACTTGATTTTTGGGATTAAGGATAACTTAATATGAATATTAACTCAAGTCCAAACTTTGATAATTAAATAAGGAGGAACTTAAGTGCATCAGCTACTTGAAAATGGTTGAGATATAATTTCTTAAAGTCAGATGTAGATTACAGCCATATGAAGAACTGGATACACAGCATTGAAATAGGAGAAACAAAACTCATACTAAAGACATACAAAAATTGAAGGTTGAGGAGAAATAAATGAAGATCAAGCTAAAATAAAATGTTGAATGCCAGCTTACTTGAGCCCTCCCAGAGTCCATGGTCGTCCCCACTGTTACTTATCAAGTAAATAATGGTCACAGAATAGAGATGTATTACAGGAAGCTAAACAGTTTCACAATGAAGGACAGCTATCCCATTACACAAATTGATGAAGCTTTGGCCCAACTCTCGGTTCAATTTACTTCCCATAATGGACCTCACCAGCAATTACTGGGAAATGGATTTATCGCCAGAAGAACAAAAAAGTGTGCCCTACTATGCACATAAGATTTATTTCAAACTAGCCAGCTCCCCTAGGGATTATGTAACGTGCCCACCTTGTTCCAACAGGCTATGGATCATACCATACAAGATCTCAAAAAATTTCGTAAACTATTAGGATGTCATAATAGTGTACTCATAAAACTTCACTAATCATCTTGGCCACCTCAAGGAGGCCCAATGATTACAAGAAAACAACATCAAACTTAAGCCTGCGAAGTTTACCTTATTCCAAAAAAATTGGAATTCTCAGGAAATGTCAAATTGTGGGAAGGAATTAAATCTTTATATAATAAGGTCAAAATGCATTTCATGATGCCTGAACCAAAGAGTCTTAAAGATATACAGGTAACATTAAAAAGAAATGTGGTAGTATTATCAATTTATCACTAATTATGCTAAATTTCCAAAACTCTTGTATGCTCACTTGCAAAACACCCATTTTGTATGAAGTATATAAAAAATCACTTTCAAAATATGAAGGAATTATAACAAAGACCAATTTTATAACATCAGAACAATGAGAATACATTCATCCTTTCTAGAGATGCCTACAATCTATCAGTAAGGATCATTCTCTTGCAATTTGATTATCAAGCCATTGGTTTCCCAGCTCCTAAAACAGTATGACGCTTTCAAAGGCTGAGCGATTTACAGTGCCACAAAGAAGGAATGCCTAGCAGTTCTAATCAATGTGGGACACTTTTGGCTTTGATATACAGTACAGACTTTACAGTTGTTAATAACTATAGCGTAGGTCCCTTTACGTGATACATGCACAGGTCACCAGTTGGCTGATCCAACTTCTCAGCTTACTATATAGCAAAACTAGGCATTAAGATAACTAATTTTATATATAGATAAACCTACGACAATGATTTCTTTGATATACTATGCTCCTGGTTAGGTAAACTACACTTAGGAGCTAAACACTTTTATTATATAAAAATAAGAAGTAAGATCTTTTAATATTATAAAGGCTGGTACTGCTTAAGTACCAGGGGAGAATCAAGAATGTGATGAGGTAAAGGCTCAACAACGTGTGAGGGTGGAAGTAGATTCAGAATCTAGGAGGTGATGTCACAGTCTAGGTTCAGATATAGGGTAGATCAGGCTGCATCATTGAAGTATGGAATGAGATTAATAATGATAGAACAGTTAGGTGGTTTCCATTATCTATCAATAGACAGTAAGTAGCAATAAGTAGCATAAAGTGATTAATGGAGGAACTTAGGAGTTGAACGCTAAATACAACCTTGGACTTAATATCAAAAGATATTAATTAAGTTTGATAATCTTCCTATATCATCAGCCAGTGGAGCACTAGCAGAGAGATTTATCCAGAATTTGTTAGGTTGTAAACTCATTTTTTTTGTGAGAAATCACTTAATGCTTTAGACTATAAGATTATTAATAATTTTTGTCCTTAGGCCCACTAAAAATTGAGCTATAAATATAAATCAATTTCAATAGCAATAAAATTAGAGTCAATATTGATTAAAGTAGTTTCTGAATTTTAACCCTAAAGCAAAAGCTTCAGCTTTAGAGCAATTTTCAACATGAACCACGCTTCTTTGGAGTAGCTACAGAACATGAAAAATCCTATTGAAAGGCTAGCTTTATAAATTCTCAAACTAATCGATATTACACATTCTACCTTTACGCGGGTTTGGTTGATTCTGCCAAACTGGTTGAGCAGGCTAGAACCCACTGAGAAATGGACGAGTGATATGATGATTATTGATTTTTGATAAATAATAATAAAGTATTTAGATAAGGAGCTATTTCCCCGATGATACCAATTTATTTAATATATAAACTAAAGGTTACTACTGTTCACCCTTCCCTACTCTCTTACTTTTCAAATGACCTCCTCCTTCTCTTTCTCACGATCAACTTATAATCCTGAGTATTCCTAGTCAGTTTCAACCCTTCCGCTTAGTAATTTTCTATTTGCTATAAATTTGGGGTTTCATTCTATCATTGAGGCATTGGCAGAATTCCTTAGATTCAACGACCTATTATTACTTTATTCCAAATTTCTTCACTTTGCTATAATCTACCGCTCAAATCTTGCGTCTCAACTTTACTCATAAATAAAATACACTGATGTAACTTATTGTCCAGTCATATCTCTTATTCAATGACAATATCATCCATTAAGCAGGGACGCAACGCATGAATGAAGATGGACTGACCTATTGTCCCTGCTCCAGGTAGATTCCAGAAAAGCTGAATAATTACATGACCTACTAATGAATCCTGAATCTTGGGAGGATGAAGATAACTCAGTTTAGAAGATGTTGAAATGGCACTTGCAAAACACAAAGGTTCTTGAATGGCTATTATACAAGAAAGTTGAAACAGACTGGTTACCTTACATACGACATTTAAAATGAAAAAAGTTATAGTAAAAAGCCCACAATATTTTAGAGATGGGAGATTTTGAAAAACTTGAAAATGGATCAAGAATTGATACTACTGGGAAGTAATTTTGAACTCTGTAGTGGAAGTTTTGGATGCCTGCATAGTTTGTCAGAAACAGATGTCACTAGGGAAAGGTACAAGTATCAGCCAATGGCCCCTTAGCAGCCATTTGATACCATCAGTTTAGAGGTTGTAGGTCCACTTCTGAACCACCATGAGGATATTAATAGTTCCTTGTAGGAAATGGTCATTTCACAAAATAGGTTCTAGTAAACTGTTATTCTCACACAGACAGATAAGACCATTACCAACTTCATATATTGATATATATTTACTAGGCATGGTTGTCCACAGATATTGCTATGTGATAATAATAGAAACAATATATAAGAGCTCTGAAGATTTTAGTTAAGAGCATTGGTATGCAACAGATTTTTTCAGCACCCTAAAAACCATCAACAAATTGAAATGTAGAACGAGCAAATGAGACTCTGGTTTTGACATTAAAAAAGATGGCTACTTCCAATCCCTTTCAATGAGACCAATACCAACTAAGTGCTTTGATGTCTTACCAAATAAGTTATCAACATATTGATATAGTGTCACCATTTAATGCTCTATATGGATGAGAACACGGTATCCTGGCCTATTGACATGTGAAGTTTTATAGTTTTAACACTGAAGAAACAGAAAAGTATTAAGAAAGTTGGCACATAAAACTTAATTAACTTCAGTCTAACACGATGAAAAATCTGACAAAAACAGTTACAAGAAGAGGCAAGTCAGCAAATGTAATCTGACAACATTTACCTCTTAAAGACTTATAATTTAGTTTTATACTACCACAGCTGTATAACACTGCGTGGAGGAAAATTAGACTCCAATTGAGAAGGAGTATACATTAAAAGCTATGAGAACAGAAATAAATAACTAAATAAAGTTTATTTAAGCTGGAGTTACAATCAGCTGGGTACACAGTTAATCCTTATGTTGGTATTCCCCCACCAATACTCTTGAGCTGGGTGATGTCAAATATTAGGGTCTCAGGCATAATAAATTAAAGTATTAATCAAATGAGCCTTCAAAGAGACTCAACAAGTAAGTTTACTCAAAACTCCTACAAACCCCAGTTGCAAGTGGTTTGACCAACCGTCAGTTGATGCAAAATTAATTTAGATTTATTCGAGGTATGCTGACCAGGGGACAGACAGTACCAATCACAACACTCAAAACGGCAAAACAAACTACTAACCAGGTGGGAAGCAGAAACTGCTTAACCCACCATGGCAGAGGGTGAGGAGGGGTCGGGGGGTTGGTTTTCAGAAAGACCCACCTCGATCAAGGGGTGTTGGTTACAGTACCAGATCAGAGCAGAGAGCCAGGGCGTTGGGGCATCTGCATAGTGGGGGCTGAGGTCAGCGTAGTAGGAGTTTTCCGCTTCTGCATCAAGATAATGATGGGAAAGTGTTTCAACAAAAGCTGCGAGGAGAACTTCAGCTTCTTTGCGGGCTTCAGGAAGTTGGGTGAAAAGGGAGATACTGTGGCGGGTGATTTTGGCTGAGGGGTTGAATGAAGCAAGCGTTGCGACATTCATAACAGCGATTTCAGCATCATCAGATAGTTTTGAGATGTCACTGCAGGGAGATTCAGGGAAGTCGGGGGGGAAGAAGATGGTGGGCAGGCCATGCTGGAGCTGAGCCACTGACTGGGCCACCGCGGTGCGTAGTTTTGGGCAATGAGGAGAGGCCACCACAGCTAAGGCGAGCTGGTGGTCACTTTGGAAGGGGGCTGTATTGGGTAGAGGAGCGAAATGGCGAGGGGTAGGGGTTTCATCGAAGTTGGGAAGGAAAAATTCTGCCCGACCATAATCGCCATGGCAGAGAGGTTGACCTGTATGCTTACTAATGAGGATATTACCTGATTCGTCAGTTTCAGCCAATAGATCCCATGGATTTTGGTTCACTGGAATAGTGGCATTTAAATTTGAGTGGGTAGGATTGGGCGAATGGGCAGCTGCTTGGGTGTGAATGTTGGTCCAAGCATTGCTCTGATTGGCTGGCTTAGATTTAGGTGGGAGAGTGAGGATGGAGGTTTTGGGTGGGGCTGATTTTCCATGTGGGCCCACTGAACGAGATTGGAGGGTGGGAGGGGGCAGCAGAGTGCCCCATACTGAACCTCCAGAGGGGGGCTCAGAAGTTACATCAGCGGATTTGGCCTTAGGGCACGCGCTTTTTGCATGGTCGATGCCAAAGCAGAGGGAACAAATCTGCCTACCACTATTGACCCGAGCCCAAAAGAAATGATCTGGCGCTGCAGCCACACTAGCGCGGGGTGGGATTTGTTGGGCTATGGTAGGGTGGTGTGGTATGATGGTGACTGTTGCACGAGGAGCAGCAAGGCGTTCTGCACCAGATGGAATGGCAAAGATGAGGTTGGGCTGAGTGCCATAAGCCATGAGCCCCGCGACCAACTGGTCATACAAAACCTGGGGTGGAAGGTGGGATGGGAGATTTGCAAAGGATACCACTAGCGTGGTGTCTGAAGGGAGGCAAGTACGGGTTGTGGGAATGGGGTTTTTTTATAAATTAGAGGAGTTTGTGCTGCCGCTTCAGCATCCTCCTCAGATTGGAACCCAACGTCAAAGTAGCCCTTAAAAGGGCGGAAGTCTATAAAGCCAGCTGGCGCAAAGGCTGTAGTGGCTAGGTCAATAATTGCCTTATCGGCATATGGGAACAAACGCCCATAGTCCACTCTGAGGCAATAGCGGATAGCAGAGCGAGGGAGGGCGAGAGGATGGGGGCGAGAAGGGTGGACGCGCGCCAGGTGGAGCGCTAAGTCCCGTGGGGGGACAAAACGGTTGGAAGCAGTGGGCGGGCTGTTTGAACCTGTCGAACGCGCTTGCCTGCAGGGCGGAAAACGCTAGGTGGGGGTGCACTGCTACCCTACACTGGGGTGGCAGGCGGCAGAGCCAAGGACATCAAAGAATAGGTTTTTGGGCAGATGGCTGTAGATAAATAAACTTAATTTAAAATTGCTCAAAAGTGACTTTGAGCGGTTAAAGAGAGTTTTTTTGCAAAATTAATTTAATAAATATAATTAACGAATACTTATGAAATAAGATTCAACCAATTAAGGAATGTTTGAGCATGCGGCCCCTTGATTTCTTAGGAAGTTGTCAACTTTGTATTGAATTACTTTTGGTGATTTTTCTCAGTGACATAGCTATAAATATACAGCGGATCAAATCCCATAAATCTTTTCAGCGCAATTTCTTCTTTCCTGATCTAATTATTGCCTGGTACCTGGCTTAGGCGTTTATAGCTGCTTCATTTATATATATACTTAACTTCTGGCTTGTCCTCCACGCTGGCATAAAATATTTAATATGAGATTTATGTTTTTATACTGGCCATCTGCCAGAACCTTAATTGCAATTGATTTATTTATGATTAGAATGGAAAAACCCTAAACCTAGTGATTCACTCCCTTAGCCTAGTTTGGATTATTAGTTTGATATTATTAGATTTATTCAAGATATGCTGACCAGTGGATTACATTACTAATGATAAAAAGAGCTAAAAACTTAAAATAAAATAAAATAATACAAAATAAATTCAAGACGAGTAGATAAATTCACTTAACCTGATGAAAGCAAAGCAAAACTCACAACTAAGTCAGAAGCAGAAACTGCTATACAACCATGGCAGAGTTAAAGTGAGCTTGGGAGGAACTTCATCCTCATCTGGGGGGACATATGGTGGTATAAAGCTGAGAGCACAGGCGTGGGCATGTCATGGAAATGGGGGTTGAGATAACTGAGAGGTGCTTGCAACTTAATGAGTGCAATGAGGAGGATGGATATGCATGTTATAAGGGCTTTCTCACCCTCAACGCGTACTTTAGGCAGGGTGGCAATGGTTGCGAGGTTGTTGTGGGCAATGCAGGTCTTCAGGCCAAATTTTTCACCCACTGCGACTTTTTGTACGCTGTATGCGCCACTTGATAGTAGCGGAGATGTTCTTTTTATGCTTTGAGAGCATGGTGCTAGTGAGTATATGAGTTGGCAGGCCCGCAGCCAGAACTGCAACTGATTTTGCAACGGCTTTACAGGATGGGCGACATTTAGAGGAGGAAACCGCCTCTTCAGCTAGTTGGTGGTCACTTTTGAATGGGGCGGCATCAGGGCGAGGCACATAATGGCTCTTTGGAAATTAGGCCGCATATTTAGCATTGAGGTACATTTCAAATGGAGGAGGACCAGACCAAATGTCTTCAGGGATAATCTCACCAAATTTGTCAACCTCAACCAGAAAAATCACATAGATTTTGGTTATATTTAATTGGGGTTTTGCATATGGGTGATCTGTGGCGGATGGCTGGGAGGATGACTTAGAATTTACTGTAGTCCATTATGACTCCTGATTGGTAGGTTCAGTAGAAGAAGTTTGTTGAGATAATTTTTGGTTGTTTGATTCAGTGTTTGTGAAACTACCACCTTGGGGGGGGAAGGATAGTGCCTCATTCAAAAAATGTTATTGGATTGGTTATGGGGTCATCATGCAAAGAGTTGGGTATAGGGGCCACAGCTTGGGTGAAGGAGGGCAGCGCCGTTTTGAATGGTCCAGTTTAAAACAGGTATGGCAGATGGTGCGCCCTCCATCCACTCAAACTAGAAAGGGTCAGAAACAGAGGAGATAATGTTGCAAGGAAGGATTGCGAGGTATACTTATGTAGATACTGGGAATATAGTTACAAAGGCTCATAGGCCTGCGAGGCAGATGGCTTCAATATGAACCACGAATTATAGTATGGGATTGTTTCATATTCTGATAATCCAGAAACAATCTCATTATGTAAAATTTCAGGTGTTAGGTGGGGTAAGGTAGCCCACGAACTGAGCCACAAGAATGGTATAAGAGGGCAACCAGGTATGAGTAGTTGGGAGGGGTGCCCTGGAACACCAGGGGATGTCAGCTGCTACTGCAGCATCAACTTCACCTGAGAAGCCAGGATTAAAAAACCCCTTAAAGGGACAGAAGTTAATGAAGCCTGCAGGATGTATAACAGTCTGGCTAATTCAATAATAGCTTTGTATGATTAGGGGAACAACTTATTATAAAATCCAAAAGCCAAATTGCATGTTGCTCCAGGAAGCATGGGAGGCAACATCGCACCGCCTGAGTTCAGGTGAGATGTAAGGCTAAGTCCTTAGGTGGGACATAGTGTGCTGAAGAATTTGGAGGGCTAGTCAATCCAGCCTGAGCACGTTTTGGCAATGGCTGAAAAACATTAGGAGGTGACGCATCACTGCCCCATGTGGGGGCAGCGGGCGTTGAATGCATTGACATATGTAACTTGAATAGGGTGATGACAAGTTTAGCTGTTTTTACTCAATTTTAAATATGATTTAACCAAAAGTGGGCGAATTGAGAGAGAAGGTTTTTATTATCACTTTGCTAATCTACTACTTTTAAGTGCTTCTTAGTACACATAAATCCACCAATAAGAATGCTAGCAGAAGGGGCATATCTGGGCTGGATTTTAATGTTAAGGGAATCTTTTTTTCCTAAGTTGCTAAGAGAACCTAGCATGAAGACAAGATATCATTACAAACCTTTGAGTCTTTGGCGTTACAAATTACTACAGTGTGATTGTCAGGATTCAAGATAAAAACTGTCTCAAATTCCCGTCTTCTGAATCTGGCCATGCTAAATCATTCATCAAACCCAGCCAAGAGAAAACTTTTTCAGGATCATCCTCACCTAGTCCTGAGTCACGTGGAGCGGGCTTTCCACCTTCTCAGTCAGGTGAGCGATGATATCCATTGAGGACGCCCTCGAGGAGGCCATTCCAGAAGGTTAGTAAAGATCCTGATCAGATGAGGCTCCAAAGGTCCTGAAGGCACTGGTCCCGATGCACCCTATAAATATTGAAGCATCTTAATATAATAAAATATTTGGTAAACTAACCTATATTTTCCCATTTCCTCTTCGGTGCTCTTTTCTGATTTTCCAGCTTTGAGCCACTGCAAACCCCAGCGCCAGTCCAAGGAACTGTAGCACCAACAAAAGTGGTGCTCACTACAGGGGGCTCTGAGCTGACCTAAAGTGAAAACGTCTATAACAAGAAATGGAAACCAACAGCAGCCCTAACGACCAAATGATTGGTCAATTGAGGAGAATTACTCGATGGGTTAGTACTTCGTGATACACAATGCCACCCTTGCAGCTGGAAAGACTAGAGTTCTGTGCCGCCTTCTAATTTTCGCTGCCCTCCCTAGATGGGAGCCAATATCAACTTCAGTTTGAACACACCCACGATGTTGTCCAACAGA